>OZ018327.1:159706593-160111593 GCA_963969495.1 Ceratothoa steindachneri
AAAGCCTTTGATAAGGTACCACACCGCCGCCTCCTCCGGAAAGTGCGAGCGCTGGGCATAGACGGAAAGGTACCCGGCTGGATCCGTTACTAGCCGGGTGTCTCAAGGTTCTGTCCTGGGACCACTACTATTCATCATCTACGTCAACCACTGTGACGGGGACATGGTTGCCAAGATTTCCAAATTTGCCGACGATACCAAGCTTGGGCGGAACGTTGCAAAGGATGAAAATACTGCCCGCCTGCAGGAAGATCTTGGGAAAATTGGAGAGTGGTCGGACACGTGGCAAATGTCTTTTAACGTGAACAAATGCAAAGTGATGCATATCGGCCACATAAACCCCCAATCTCAGTATATCCTTAAGGGCACTGCTATTGAATCCACCGACACTGATAAGGACTTGGGTGTAAGCCTTACTAGCGACCTCAAGTTCTCCAAACAGTGCATCGAGGCAGAGAAGAAAGCCCAAAGGATGTTAGGCTACATAAAGCGCCAGTTTGGATACCGTAACAAGGAGATAGTACTTTGTCTGTACAACTCCCTCGTTCGGCCACACCTGGAGTATGCCGTACAATTTTGGAGTCCTTCGTTTCGAAAGGATATCGCAAGTTGGAACGCGTACAAGCCAGGGCAACCAAGCTGATTCCCTCTATCCGACATAAAAGTTATGAGGATAGACTAAGGGAATTAAATCTGTTCTCGCTGGAAACCCGTAGACTGCGTGGTCAGCTCATCGAAGTTTTCAAAATACTTCGAGGGTTCGACAATGTTGACTACCGGGATATTTTCACACTGAGTGAGAACAGAACGCGCAATCACGGCTTCAAACTTGAACTGAAGCGTTACAACCGCAATCTGTGTGGAAATTTTTTCACCTACAGTATGTGCGGTAAGTGGAACGCACTTCCAGTGGAAGTTGTCAACAGTGAATCTGTTGACCAGTTCAAGTCAGGACTAGACAAAGTCTTGAAAAGTGGCCGTTTAGGGACGCAAAACAATTGAGCAGCCATGTGCCTGCTCGATTGCTAGTCCAAAGGTACCCTCTTTGAATGGACCGTAAGGTCTCCTAGGGTACTTACTTTCCTTGTTACTCTCTCTCTCTCTCTCTCTCTCTCTCTTTCTCTCTCTCTCTCTCTCTCTCTCTCTCTCTCTCTTTCTCTCTTTCTCTCTTTCTCTCTCTCTCTCTCAAGACGACGAATCAACCGCAGTTTGAGGTCTTCCGTATTTCTTGTGGTCTCCCCGAACCACGCATCCTGCCACCTGGGTGCCAAACTTCTTCTTCGATCCCACTACGTCGAAATGCTACTTACTTATTTTATGTTTTTACATATGAATCTCAGTTTTACTTCTTAAAATGCACTTTTAAAGGTAGAAAAGTGTTTTTATGTAGATCGAGGGGTGTTGGAAAAGGGGAGACAAAAAATAAAGAAGGAAAGTATCGGGATGTGATTTGCAAATGGTTCACGGTATCGCTGGATCAACTTTGGCGAGCGACAAATCGACTGCGACATCCAGAGTTTTGGAAGATTCATTCAAGGGATATTTTTAAACCGCTCGTTTGTGCTTCTCTGCACGCTACACAACCCCTCCTAGAAACAGAACGTATTTTGAAGAGATAATGACGTCGATTTGAAGCGTTGCTCAGGACGTTACGCCCTCCCCTTAATATAGTATAGGCACTATTATAGATAGAGGGGTGTAGGAAAAGGTGTAATAAAAAACAAAGAAAGTAGCTTGAGGTGAGTCGCGGACGACTTACTGCGTCACCAGATCACATTTGGCGATCGGCGAATCGACTGCGCTATCCTGAGTTTTGGAAGATTCATTCAACCGAAGCTTTTAGCCGCTCCTTGTACTTCTTGGCACGCTACCATTAATATCCTCAAATATATAAAAAAAACACAGTTAGAATTGAAAATTAAAAGAAATACATATAACATAATTACTTAATTAGATTATCACCACTATTCTACTTCTTTGTGACCTTCCTCGCAGGCAGATGCTCGTTCACTTTCATTAAACATCAACATGTTGAACTTCTTATCAAACAGTTTATATATCATAGCTCTGATGATGTCCTTCCCCACGTAAAACAGCTCCTCCTTTGCAGCAACAAAAGGAAAAGCAGTATTGTACATGAAAAGGAAAAAATAATATAAAAATAACCAAGAAATGGTTTCGCCCTTCCGAGCTTGTGCTTCGCTACTAAGATTAAAATCTTAAAAAAATCAGCCATGGTCAAATTTTTATAAAATTTCTGAACTTCGCCAATTATGATAATTTCAAAAAGGAACTCTAAACTATTTCCCCCTTTTCAAAAAATCACGTTGCTAAAATATAGTTATAGATAAAATAAAAAAGCAGCCTTACTTAAATTTTAATAAATTTTCTGAACTTCACCAATTGTAATTCATTTTCTTTTAAAACATTAAAAAGCATTGGATAATCATATTTATTTTTTCTGAACTGTTTTTTCAAACTCTAAAGAAATTCTTAGAAATTACCTTGATAAAAATTTTAAATGTACTTAAGTCATAACCGAACTGAGATAAATTATTATTCAAAAATTCCAAAGAAATCCCGTTCTTAAATTATAGAGTTAGTGATGATGATGATTCATATTTTTGTTTCGATTGATTGAAATATATTATGAGAATAAATACACGATAAGTGAATAATACATTAATTACAT
Source organism: Ceratothoa steindachneri (assembly GCA_963969495.1). NCBI lineage: Eukaryota > Metazoa > Arthropoda > Malacostraca > Isopoda > Cymothoidae > Ceratothoa > Ceratothoa steindachneri. The sequence continues at coordinate 159,709,286 of OZ018327.1, forward strand.
TGTGTAACACGATTTTTATCTATGGGTAGCAACTGTTATTTTCTATTTGTTTGTGGTTAGAATACACGAAAAAACACTTATTTATTTCAAACTTTGCTTTTGTGTCCAGGATAATGATATTCATATGAAATTTATCTATTCCCTCTGGAAGGAAGTGGCGAATTTGAACTTTCATTTAGTAAAGTAGAAACAAAACGACATGATACAAAACTAACGTTTATTTTTTCTAGAATTACATATGTGAGACAATTAAAATATTAGAAATGAGTAGTTTTACCTGATCTACGATTATACTATAAATTACTTTCACGAATCAGCACTCCAGTAGATCCAGTAGTCCAGTAGATCCTGATGAAAGCGCTCGCCTTGCTCTTCCGAGTACGCTCCCATATTTTTAAATTTATCAATATGAGCGTCAAGAATATGGACTTTCAGGGACGTCATGCAAGCGATCTTGCCATAGTTTATTACCAAGTTCTCAACAAGCTATACCTAGTTTTCCGCTTTGTGATTACCTAGGAAGCCCAGAACCACTGCGATAAAGCTGTCCCAAGCTGCTTTTTCCGTCCTAGTAAGTTTCTCGGGAAACAACCTGCACTCTATTGTCTTTTTTTATTTGTGGACCGACGAAGACCCCAGATTTCACCTTTGCCGCAGATAGCTTAGGAAAGAAATGTTGGGGATACTTGAAAGCTGCAGACTCATAAGGCCCAATTTTAAGTGCAGAGGGGTCCAACAAAGGTTCCTATTTGACGTTGTTTCTTCCCACACTAAACTCGGTCCGTTGTGGCCAATCCCGCTTATAGTAGTGTGCCATGGTGTCCCTGCTATACCAAAGGGAAAAATAACAAGGAAACTTGGTAAAGCCACCTTGGAGACCCATCAAAATTGCCACCATTTTGAAGTCTCCGATAACTTCGCCATCGTACTCTTCATATTCCAATGCATCTAGCAAGATCTTGATAGTGCTGGATTCCTCTTTGAGTTTGACCGAGTGAGCAAGAAGATGAGATGGATACATGTTTCCGTTATGAAGCAGCACTGCTTTGAGGTTCCTGGATGAGCTGTCAATGAAGAGGCGCCACTCGTAGGGGGGTTACAGGCAATTCAGATTGCCTCAAAAAGACCGGTCATATTGTAACAAACGCAAAGCTCATCTTGACGTATAAAAAAGCTTGAAAAACACTGGTGACGTTTTCTTTGGCCTGATATTTGCACACTCTCATCTAACAAATCCCACTGCTTAAGTCTGGAAGTTAAAAGCTCGGCATTGGACTTTGTGAGACCAAGATCTCTGACAAGTTCTTTGAGATCTCCTCAGTTGCACCTCTATAATCTGGATCAATGACTTCATCCTCTTCTGAACTGCTTTTCTTTCTAAAAACTGCTGGTCTCTTTTTGAAGGAGTGGGTATGGGGAGCTCAGAATTGTGTGGCACTGGCGCAATAGATGACTGAAGGTATGGATACATGATAACAGGCGCATTTTTGCCTGCTCGACGTTTGGAAGGGTTCAGCATGCAGAAAAAAATAATTGCTTGAGTGGTCTGTTGGTTCCCTCCAAATTCGTGGGATTGTGAAATTCATAGTTCTCTTTTCTGTTATGTACCATCCTGTGAAAAGACAAAATGAAAACATAAGTATAAATATACAAATAGTTTTCATTTAGTGTTATTAGAAATGCTAAAAAAAATCCAGTATCAAAATATACAAAACATTATATATATATATATATATATATATATATATATATATATATATATATATATATATATATTTATTACCTTCCTTAGTTCTTTTGCAGAGCTCACAGGTAAAATGAGGTGCCCAAGGTTTGTCTTGATCTCCAACTGGCATGCCGAAATATGCCTTGTAGGCCGCACACATTTTAGCAGATCTCTCTACAGATTACTTTTTCGCTTTTGTCTTAATAAATTCGCCGCAGACAGCGCAAAATGCGTCTGTCAGATGCTTACAACCTCTTGATACCATGTATAACGAATGCTTCTATCAATGACGAGTGTCGATGTATGCGCTGTGGCGGCTAGAGTTAAACTAATCTGTTGAGTTAGTTTTGTGTATAGAAAGAACAGAGAGGGACTGCTGTAACACGGCAGTCGGGTAGTCAGAGAGGAGCGTTGCGGAAAATAATTAAGAAAGGGACAGCGAGAGTAGATAGGTCGGTGGCTATACACCGAAGCGAGGTGTTGTAATGAGGGTGTAGGTTATGTGGTAATTGACTGGGCGAGGGTTGGGGGCAAGTCAGGGGGGGAAGGCTGACAGTCCATCCGGAAACGCGTTATTCACGATGCCTTATTGGTTTTTATGCGAAGAATGATACAGGTGGCAGGTGTTCGTGGGCCGCGGGATATCGCGGCGCCATCGCGTACCTTCTTACATGTAGCGAGGTGTAAAGTGGGTCTGTGGTGAGTTTTCCGAGTTGTTTTGTAAGTCTGGTGTGAGCGTAGGTGTTGAGAGGAGTTAATTTGTTGTTGTTTTGTAGTGCGTCCATTCTCGAGTACAGCGGCGAACGGCAAGCGCGCTTCAGAGCAGAGTTCTGAATGCGCTGAGCCTTTCGCTTCCAGGTGTCGCTCGAAGCTACGAGTGACAGTGGGGCGTACGTGAGAATGGGACGCACGAGTGCTTTGTATAAGTGTAGTTTTAGTTTTTTACTCGCTGGGTAGAACCTACCCAGCAATGCGTTTGTACGTGAGGCTCTTGCTTGTATTATGTTCTGGTGTAAGTTGAACCTGAGGGATTTGTCGAATTTACCCCCAGGATTTTGGTGCACTGTGTGTATGCGAGCCTTGTTGGGTTTTGGTGGATCATGTTTGGTGTGTGTGAGTAGATTTGTAGGTTGTGCATGAAGTGATCTCTAGCGCCGTAGAGTGTCATCTGTGTCTTCTGAGGATTTGTGGCAATCAGCTATTTGTCCTCGTAGTCTGTCTTCTCGTCAAGTATTCTTTGTGCGTGGAGCGCGATTTCTTCGGGGGCCCGGCCGCTGACGAGAATGGTCTCGTCGTCGGCGTAGGCCACTATGTATGTGTGAACGCAGTTTTCTGGTGGGCGTGGGGTGTCGTTTGCGAACATAATGTAGAGTGTGGGTGCCAGAACGCTTCCTTGGGGAACGCCTGAGCGTGGTGTGAAGGGTCTTGAAAGGGTGTTGTTGTATCTGATGTGGCAGCGCCGTCCAGTGAGGTAGTGTGAGAGGAGCCTTCTGGTGCAGCGAGGTAACTCTGTGTTGTTGGCGATTTTCCAACGGAGTCCCTCGTGCCACACCTTGTCAAAGGCTTTCTCCACGTCCTTACTGACGGAGAGAGTCTTTTGGTGTATCTGTCGTTTCTTCTGTATTCTGTCGTGTACGATGGTCACGGCCGCCTGAGTGGACCTGCCTCTCCTGAACCCGTATTGATGGGGGGAGAACCAGTCCCTCTCTTCCAGGAACTCCCGTAGGCGGCAGTTGACCATTCGTTCGAGTATTTTGCCTAGGTGCTCTAATAGAGCAATAGGCCTGTAATTGTTTGGGTGTTTTGGGTCTTTGTGTTGTTTATGAAGGAGTATATTGTGAGAGACTTTGAATATTTTAGGGAAGTGGCCTGAGGCTAGAGAGGCATTGAATAGATGTGTGAGTGTGGGGTATATATCTGCGGGGAGGTTATGTATTAGTGTGGCTGGTAGGCCGGAGGGTCCGGGGGCCCGTTTGGTGTCGATTTTATGTAGTGTTTTGTTTCCTCGACGGTGATTGGAGTGGTAAGTGTGGACGTATAGTCGAGCACCTCCATACGTATCAGGGGGGCAGGCCTCAGCTCGTGAGCATGAGTCCGGCACCATTCCTGAATGTCCTGGAAGTGCTCCTGCGCATGTGGTTTTGGTGGGTTGTGGGTGTGTACTGTGTTCCAGTGGGACCTAAATGCGTCGAGGATGTCATTGGTGTCTGTGAGTGTGTGGTTGTTTATTTTCAGTGTTATTGGTTTGGATGGTTCCGTACCCAGCATCCTTTTCACGTGCCGCCAGAAGAAGGAAGGGTCCATGCAACGGGTTGAGGAGACATGCTTTGTATTTATACAGTCATCTACGTTGCCAGAATGTTCTAGAAATTCTTCAAACATATAAAAAATTCTCGATCGTTCTAGAAAGCTCTACAGTTTATTTTTCACCAAATTAATGCCGAATCTATGTGGAATGTAGGAGAACTGCAATTGCTCCATGGGTCGCAAAAATTAAATATAAGGAAAATAATAGCTATTACTACTGTATTACTGTTTCTATAACTTTTTAAATACATTTCATGTTTATACCATGACTGAAAAAAACATAGCCCTTGAAACTTTAGATATATTTTTACTATTTGCATCTAAATAATGTTATTTACCATAAATGGGCTAATTTAAAAATAAATTCAATGTCCTAGCCACAAAAGCAAAGTTTAGGGATTAAAATTGACTTTTTTTATTTAATAGAGTCACAAACAATTGGGAAATAACACTTTTAACCCAAGGACAAGACAAAAGTGAAATTTTGTTACACAGTGTTATGGGTGAATAAAATAATATTTAATAACAGGCCTAACCTGATAAACTACTCCATAAGGGACTTCTCATGCGTGGAAGTCAGGTCATGCAGGCCATTTTTTAATCAGGTCCTGGTCCCTTTTCTCCACCCACCTTGTAGACGCCCTGATCTCATGCGTTAAATTGACGTCCATTAAATTTCTAGAGTGTGCTTCATCGCACCTGGTGTTGCTTCTCATTACCAGAGTATCATGGTTAAGGTACTTCTCCATCTTGTCTTCCATCAACTTCTTGGCATAATCCTGACTGTTATTGGTGCTGTCATACTTTTTCAGCCAAAGCAGAAGAAACCTAAAAATTTTTTTTAATTAAAAGTTACTTATTAATAACGTGACAGTTTACCCTAATTAATAATAGGAACGATAAAATTTTATCACATTAACAATTAGCTAACAATATACACTCCTAGGTGCTAACTATGATGATTTTACTCAGACAAATGGCATAAAATTTTTATTTGTAATAATACTGTAATCATTTTTCTACATAAGCTCCATTAACATCTATACACTTTCTTAATCTATGAATCCAACGGTAAAGACCATCTTTGTAGAATTCACGGGGTTGTCTCTGGTACCAAGTAATGACCTGCTTTTTTGCTTCATCTAATGATTGAAACCGGGTTCCTTTTAGGTGTCCCTTTAAATTTGGTTAGGTTAGGTAACCTAACCTAACCTAACCTAACCTAACCTAACCTAACCTAACCTAACCTAACCAAATTTAAAGGGACACCTAAAAGGAACCCGGTTTCAATCATTAGATGAAGCAAAAAAGCAGGTCATTACTTGGTGCCAGAGACAACCCCGTGAATTCTACAAAGATGGTCTTTACCGTTGGATTCATAGATTAAGAAAGTGTATAGATGTTAATGGAGCTTATGTAGAAAAATGATTACAGTATTATTACAAATAAAAATTTTATGCCATTTGTCTGAGAACTTTTTGACTCACCTACGTATATACTGTTGCAGATTGAATTTGATTTTTTTTTTAGAACTTGGGATGGAAGCCAGCAGCCAGCAAGCACTCATCATTTTTCAGCATGGAATCGAACCTCTTCCTGATGCCTTCCACCATAACGTCTACCAAGGAGCTGCAGTACTCCACGTGTCTGTTCTTAACTTCGCGCAGCCTGGTGGCACAGAGGGGTAGGAACCACTATAAGTAGGTATTTTTTTATCGCCCTGGATCATGTCAAGAACGGTTATTACAAACTGCATTACCTTGACATACTCATTCATCAAGTCTATATCCTGATCGATAAAGTCCGCCATACCCTGTACCATCACCCTCCACAAATCTTCTTTCTCCTCCTCAATGATCTTGTTGAGGCAGACGATCTCATCATATATGCTGTTCTACCTGATGTTGTTTTGAACCGTCAGTTCTTTTTTTTAGTTCCTTGCAAATGGTGTCAGCAATTACTGTGTTCTGATTTTGAAGGTTCTACAGGGTTTTTGCCTTAGCCAAGGCAGACCTGTAAGTCTTGTTGAAAAGGGCATGCTCATTGGCCTTTTCGGAATTTTAGGAGCCAGCCAGGTTCCAAGTTTGCGCCCTACACATTATGTGGACTATTAGCTTGGTCTAGTTTTCCCCTTACACACTGTTCTCTGATGCCATGTCAGCCAAAGAAACAAACTTGACTTCTGCCTCTTCACTTTTGGTCTCTTCATCAAAAAACAGCTGTTCCAGCAGAATATCCTGAAAGGCATCGATGTCACCTGATTATTTATAAGGGATCACGAGACAAGTCTCTTTCCTCTCCAAACTGACTGAATGCATTGTCAAAGTTTTACGTGTTGCCCGTTGTAGTTATTGTGACCTTTTTCTCAATGCGAAAGACGACAGGGACCTTCTCTATTTCCTGGGCAAGCAGATCATAAATATGCTTTCACTTCAAGATCACAAAGGTTAGCACGCCACGTCCCTCTGCCTGGTTTTGCTGCCTAACCCGTGGATCGTCATCTCCAACTACCCCCTCTTTGGCAGTTCAGCATTCGGCAGTTGTCTCTACCTCTTGGATCTCGCTTAGAGTTGTGAAGATATAAAAAATAGTCTCTATTGTGATTAAAATTTAAGTAGTATTAACCTATTGTAGTATCAGGTAAATCATGAATTAATGTTTTATTATTTGATTTAAGTATTAAATTTTGTCGGATGCAGGGATGCTGGTGGCTGACAAGGCCCTGAAAAAGTTAAAAGCCCGCCAGAATTGCCTGTAGAGAAAGGCTTGTTTTTGATTAGCTGCGAAACGGATTTGCGTTGTTTTGTGCCTGTTCCTCTTTTCTTGCAGACTTGTTCTGAGGGACCCTTCTAATCAACTTGCAACCTAGTAGATGTTTTGACGTAATGCACTGTGACCGGTAACTTTTGAGGGCCCCTATGTGTAATCGACTCGGTAGACTGTCAGTGTTTTTTTAAAATTGCCTTTGAAGCGATCTTTTAACTCTGCTCTATCATGATAGCCGTTTGACTGTTCACCGTAGGGGACGATATTAGGTAGGCGGTAGCTTTCCATTAATTGTCTTTATTAGCAAGGTCTTTATGGTGGTGGTCTTCTTTTTGAGAACTCCCGAGGTGGTTTAAAATTCCTTCAAGTGTTTACGAAGAATGATACCAAGGAAGCACTGATGAAAGCGCTCTTTCAAGGAGGTTGATATGTCTGTTGTAAGTTACCCGACTCAGAGCTAGGCTGGAGAATTGTTTGAACGGCAGCTTTGTATACCCATAATTTTGGCTGGTTTTGAAGTATTTGTTGTTTTACACACGTGTGTAGTCTATCAGGCACTATTTGCCTTCACATTCTTTTCTCGACAATATTGTCAATTTTGGCATCAGATGAGATGACACTTCCCATATATATGAACTGCGAGACTACTTTTAGTTCAGTGTTGTTGATTGTGATGTAATATGGTAATGTGTTTTGATATGGTAAGTGAATTTCAATTCTGAAAAGCTCTCCGGCCATAACAAAATATGTTTATACTAATGGAAGAGCGGATTGTGTATGGGCAACATAGGCAGCATCGTTCGCAAAGCGTAGTTCACAAATGACTTACTGCAGGATCCTAGTGTGGGCCACTATCAACTGCAAATTGAAAAGGCTGCCATTAGTTCCGTATCGGAGGTAGACACTGTCCCCATTGTTAATATTTTATATGGGCTATTGGAGCAAGTACATATATTGATGAAGAAGTTAGAAAACATAATTCGGATGAAGACACAACCTTGTTTCGCGCCGTTCGCAATTAGGAAGGATTGTGCGAAGTCATTATTGTGCCAAATCTTTCCCAGTTGACTTTTCTATAGATGGATAATCATGCTGTGGAATTTATTGGACATTTAAGACGTTCTAGGGTCCTCTAAATTCTGCCCTTGCTAACTATGCCGAGTGCCTTGGTCAGATCAATAAAGGTAAGGTGATTTGTTTTTGACAATGTGCATTTCTCTTGTAGTTATATGAGAACAAACATGTTGGTGGTACCAATGTTTAAAGTTAAGGGGCACTGGCTCTCGGGAAGGGTTGATTCTGCATTTGTGGGTATCATTATGTTGAGTAGTATTATGGTAAGGATTTTCTAGCTATTGGGAGCAGATCGATACTACGGTAGTTTGGGCAGTCATAAATTATCCTTTGTTCTTTGCGGGATGATAAGTGCATTGCGAATGTCCTGAAGGAGTTTGCATTTGTTTTCAACAACTGATGAAGGAGTCTTGTACTCTGAGTGACGTATATGGGCTCCGTTTTCCAGATCTCTGTTGAAATGCCATCCAGCTGCTTTTCTAGTTTTCATTTGTTCTATGGTGTTTACAGTGTCGTGTCAAGGTAGGATTCTTATAGCGGTTGGCGAGACGAAAAAAGTGGATAACTTATAGGCTCAGGTTAAACTTTGATTTTTTAAACTACAGGATGGCATAGTCGGTAAGGTGCCTGACTCATTTGACCTAAGAGACTCCGCAGTCCATAGTTTGATTCTGGCCACCGTTTACAATTTCATTTTCTTCCATAATCTCCTCTTCTCCTCCGCATTAACTGGAGAGCGTGGATAAGGGAAGCTTTCCTATTTCTTTACCTTCTGATAGATGGAACTTTACAAATAGATAGTGAAAACTCGGTTCTAAAAGGGAAGACTACTATACCGGCTTACCACAAGAAAAAAAAAGCGGGTGACTTATAATTTCGGTTTCAACTAGCCTTTTTTTTTGGCAACGGGATGGCCTAATATATAGGCCGTCTACCGCATTTGATCTTAATGACGTCGGAGTCAGTGGTTTTATTCTCGTTCTCTTCCATCGTCCTCTCTTCCCACGCACTAACGGCTCATCCAGTTCTGGTTTGAGAGTGTTGAACGACGAACTGCTTCCCAAAGTCTGGAGATCGTAGTACTGGAGCCGAACATATAAGAGATTTTATTTCTTTGAAGGCATCCCTAAACTTTGCATTCCACTCGAAACGTACACTAGGCCTCATAAGGTTGGTTAAGGGGGCCGCGACCTCCGAGAAATCCGTCCGAATCTACGGTAAAAGCACGCTATCCCATTAAATCGTTGCAGAGCCTTTTTGCTACTTGGTTCAGGAAAACGGACGATTGCCTGTATCTTGTGAGCTAGTGGAGACACCTAATCGTATCCAACTATGTGACCTAAGTTTGTAACATGCGCCTTGCCGAATTCTGACTTTAATAAAGTCACAGTCAACTTGGCCTCCTTCAAACGTTGGAACAACAGGCGAGTCCTTTTTGAGTTTTTTCCATCTTCCGAATAGACGATAATGCTATCTAAGTATGCTTTTTTTACATCCAGCCAAGAGATCAAGGGATTCATCATTTTTTTAAAGGAATCTAACGAATTCTTCAATCCAAAAGAGAATGACTTTATACGCAAAGGAACGCAAAGGGTGGTTGGGCCTCTTTCGAGAGTAGAATTTCATAATAACCCCCTAAGAGATAAAATTTTAAAACAATACTAGCGTGACCCACTTCGTCAATAAGGCCATTAACTCACGGAAAAGTAAGCCAGTCTTGTTTGGTTACCAGAGTGAGACGTCTAGAGTTAGTTACCATTCTATAATGCCCTTCCTCTTTAGGCGATATTATGCAGGCGCTGGGCAAATCACTAATTGATTGCTCTGAAAATCCATTTTTGACAAGTAACTTCACTCCCTGACTCAGCCGTTCGCCATTTACGGGGCTGGCTATGTAAGGAGCTTGACTCACTAGGTGAGCTTAATTTTCCACTTATACCTATGTCGTGACATAAAGCATTTGAGCGTCGTAGTACATTTTCAAATAGATCTCGATTCTCATCTAAAATGCCTATATATCTTCCTGCTGGAGCTTACTAAGATGCATTATCTTCATATGCAGGTTATGTCGAGCTTTTATGTTATCCGGTTTTTTTTTTTAGAAGAAAAAGATCTCGGCAGTCGACTCGAACTCTCCTTTAAAATTTGTTTTCTCTTCCGCCTGGCTTTTTGTCTTCTGCAGAGGGACTAAGGTCCTTCTTAGCATCCTCTGCCACATCACCTGAGAGTCTCTACACTTCTTTCAATTAAGCTTACTTTTATAAATTACTTCTATCGAAATATTTCTTTATCAAATTTATATGATACAGTGTCGTTTTCTTCCTCCTATCGTGTGTACTCATTAACTAATTCTCGGGGCTAATTTAAGTTTTACAACATAGGAACCCGAGAATCTTGATTAGAAGTGGTTACAATAAATAAAATTTAAAAAAACGCTAAGAGACTTATAAACCTATATTATATATCCTATCAACCATTTCTATTCCGATCACCATATTAGTATCAAAACAAGTGTTTTCTCTTCCATGTTTCTCTGTGCCCTGAGAATTGTTTCACCCGAATATTTGAAAAAAGAGGTTGATAGGATATATAATATAGGTTTAAATTTGTGTTACCCTTTCTACGTACTTAAAAATTGTTATAATTCTGCTAAGCGTTCATTTTATCAACCTAATCGTAACATCCCTAAATTTCATGCCAAAAATTTATTAGTTTTACCTTTTAACCAAAGTTTCATTAAATTACCTCGTTTACTAAAACCTTTGAACATAAATGTTATTTTTAAATATAAAAACACTATCCATCGCCTTCTCGTAAAACATTCACCCCCTAAACCAGGCATTGTATATTCTATTGGTTGCAATAATTGTGAAAAATGCTATTATGGACAGACAGGTAAAGAATTGAATGTTAGAGTTAAACAGCACCAAACTAATGTTCGTAATTTTTGTCAACAATCTGCATTATTTGTACATATCTATAGTCAGAATCATACTATTAATTGGAATAGTGCCAAACCTATTATTAAATGTACAAACTACATTTCAAGAAATATTTGGGACTGTATCACTATTAATACTTTCCCAAATTTTAATATTAGCCCTTGATTGTTTAGCTTTGATATTATCATATCTAATTATATTAAATCACAAATTCAAGTGTTTTAAAGAATTTGTGCCCCCTAGTTAGGGTTTTGATGCAGGTAGCCGTTTCAACCCCCCACTCCTTAATATTTAAGACATTGTCTGTCCTGACCTATGTTATTCCATGAAGAGGTCTTTTAGAATAAAGACTAGAACGCTCGGAATCGTTTTTTCATTTTCCTTGTGGGTGTTATTTATCGTAATTTTGACTCACGTGCAAGTTGTGAGTTTCTTTTCATATATATATATATATATATATATATATATATATATATATATATAATCGCAGTAGTAAAATTACGCCTTCCTAGAAGCAACCTTGTTGAATATATATATATATATATATATATATATATATATATATATATATATATATATATATATATATATATATATATACGAGGGGCGGTCAATAAGTTTTGCGAATCGGTAGGGCAAAACAGAGGAAGGGGGATGGCTGTTTGTGGGGGTGTTAGGACAAGTTATGACAAGTAATAACCTGCAGCCTCACGCTCCTGCCTCGTCTATTTAACAAACAGTAGCTGATCGCAGATCGTCAGTCACAAATTTTTCAACAATGAAGAAGGTTGAGCACCGCGCAGTTATCAAATTTTTGACTAAGGAAGACAAGAATGCAAAAGAGATCCATGAATGCATGGTTGCAGTGTACACCGACACCACCCCTTCCTATGAAACCATTGCTCGCTGGAATTCCTATGGATTGTTAAATTGTATATTGTAGATGCATGATCTGACAAAATCCCTATGGATGCATTATGTAAATGGGATTTGATAGATACGGATGACCTTAGATAGGCCCTTGTGGCTTTTGTCATCCGTGAAATTATGTTATGTTATGTTATGTTAATAGGGAGTTCCGCCATGGTCTTGAGTTCCTTGAAGATGGCCCCCGTCAGATGTGACCAATGAGGACAATGTGGCCCGTGTGGAGAGGAGGATCCCCTAAAATCGACGGGTGAAGGTCGAAGAATTCGAGCGAGAACTCGGAATATCACATGTAAGTGTTATCAACATCATCCACGACAACTTGGCCATGACCAAGGTCTCTGCCCGTTGAGTCCCTATAAACCTCACGCCCCATGATCGACTTCAACATCGTCAAAGTCCACAAGGCCAGAGTTGCACAAGCTGCCCTGCGCGAGTGCGGATTCGAGGAGCTCAACCATCCCCCCTACAGTCCAGATCTGGCCCCTAGCGACTACTTTTTATTCCGCCAGCTCAAGGCTGCACTGCGTGGACGCCGTTTTAGGGACGATGAAGATGTCCAGCTCGCCGTCCAGGAGTGGATTGAACAGCAGTCGGGAGATTTCTGGCTGTCAGGAATTCGAAGCCTCAGGAACAAGTGGCGCAAGTGCATTGAAGTCGAGGGTAGTTATATTGAAGAATAATAAAACACTTCCTCAAATCTCGTTTCCTTATATCCGAATTGCAAAGCTTATTGACCGCCCCTCGTATATATATATATATATATATATATATATATATATATATATATATATATATATATATATATATATATATATATATATATATATATATATATATATATATATATATATATATATATATATATATATATATATATATATATATATATATATATATATATATATATATATATATATTCAACGGGAAGTATTAAATTCTGGATCGACAAGACAGTAATCTAATAATCTTAATATTACAATCCTCATTCTACTGAGCGTCTCCTACTATATATATTTGCTTATTTTCTACAGGGCGTGGCCTAGAATTGTCTGTGGGATGAGCTCCAGTTCTCGAGTTTCATTGCCCTCCACCCTTAAGGTGGAGCTACCGAAAGCTGCGTAAGTCGAATTACCTCCATATCTCAAGTTTTTATCTATATAAAAGCATGCCCTTGTCGCAGCCTTGTGATACAATTCATTTTGGTCAACGGGCGTATTTTGCCATGTGCTTCGTATACTTCCGTCTTTCGATAAATCTATTCTACGACGCAAAATGTTTGTTTATGTGTCGTCTTATTGACACAGGTGTCTCTGAGCTTTCGCGCGTTCGTACATTCATGTCTCTCGCGCTCACTTCTTACGGTCACTGCCTCTCTCTCTCTCTCTCTCTCTCTCTCTCTCTCTCTCTCTCTCTCTCTATATATATATATATATATATATATATATATATATATATATATATATATATATATATATATATATATATATATATATATATATATATATATATTAAACACTATATTTACATTCCTTATTTTTCGTATTCAAATTCATAGATGTAAATTAATCTATACATTCTCATTTCCTTATTCCAATTTTAGACATATTTTATATGTGTGGAGTATGCTTGGATTTAATAAGACCACTGCGCGTCCATTTTTTTGAGGTTTTTGCTAGAACTTTTGAATCCTGCAATTTGGTGCCAGTAGCCTACCTATTACGCAATAATCCGATCACCACAGATCTTCGTTAAAAATACCTCTGAGACTATCGAGACCTTCTCAATCATGTGATAACGAACGGTTCCATTCTGAAGCTGTCAATCCTCCTTCCATGTGACATAAACTTTGCTTAAATTTCCCTCAAATTCAAAGCCAATTCCGCATTACCTCTCAACGATATCTCATACATGAGAATGTCCCTTTTTTCCCGCGTATCTACGTAGAATCTTTCCCGGCTACTTCAGACTGGTTTTCAAAAGGCAATTTCTCTTTGTCATTTTTCAGAGAACCACCGTGATACCTATTTTTCTCCGGTGAAGAATCTACCTTGATCTGGTCCAAACTTCCTCTTGTATTTCAGTCGTAACTCTTTTGAGCTAGATTCATATCCACACCCTTTTTCCATCTACGTGGTTACCACATCAGAAGGAAAAATATTTACCCTATCTTTCTTCATCTCTGTGTAATCCTTCGAAGGGTTCGTCCACGACCACAGGATACGATCCAATCGTCTACCCTGCAATATCATTGCCTAAAATGACATCAACCTTTTGATCCCAAAATAAGATAACGCATAAAATAAGCTTTTCTAAGACAGCCAAAAAACTGTCTTTCGATTGGCCTTTTTAATTGCCATCCTTTCTTAACAACATAATTAGAAATGTGCTATTGTAAATAATTCTCTCGATATATATATATATATATATATATATATATATATATATATATATATATATATATATATATATATATACCCTTATTATATTATTTTATCTTGTAGTTATCCTTGAGAATGAACTGAATAAAGTTCGAGAGTACTTGGAAGCACCTTTTAATTTTTCCTGCGGGACATTGAATTCATTACGAACCTCACGTGCTACTTTGTGAGTTATACATTTCATATATATATATATATATATATATATATATATATATATATATATATATATATACCTCTCGACTCCTTTTACAGATGAGTTTACAATGGTAATAAGGGCGTAAAAAAAATGAAGTTTTCTTAATAATTCGAACGCTTAGATTTATTTTGGAGATAACCGGCATTGTTTGCATATCAACTACCATCAGCTGTCGTCCAGGTAATATGCTTAATAAATTTATCACGCCTCTCTTTTTCCGCGAGCTAATCTCTCAAGGGAAGCCATTGCAGAGACTATCAAGCGTTCCAAAACTGTAGTCTTATAATATTCTGCCAATCTATGACAAAACAGGGGTCTGTGAGGCTGATACATCAACTGGTAGTCCAAGGCAAAATACAAAAAGACAAAACAGCCATTACCTAAATTTTGAAAAACATCCATTTCAGGACGGATAGAGCTGATTAATGATATTTTGGTCATCAATGTCTCCAGTTAGTGTCATTTCAGGTGGAGGAAGACAATCTTTACGTTCGGACACCCGCGGCCAAGCCATTGATCAGTCTGAAAAACAAGAAGGCTCGTATTCAGGCCCTAGACTCGTTAAAATCTTCTAATTGACAGTGAGGACTTGTTTTGGTGGTTTTGTTCTGAAGTTAGACTGAAGTTTTGTCTCGATGGGAAGTTCGGACTGGGTTTAATACTTACATGGTAGTGTTAGTCTTTATTCTCTAATACAACTCCCACAAACTTCTCTATAGATGAAAAAAAAAACAAGCACTCCGCCTGGAGTGACATTACACTTATCACTTATCAAATCAGATTAATTTTATCTTTCTATTCGCTATGTGCAAATGACGTGTGATTTGATTTAGGAAGTGAGTAACATTTCATTTTTCTTTCTTCTATTTTTTTAGTAACTCTAATTATTCTTTTCCCTTAAAATAAGATTAGGTTCCTTGCCTAAAATAATGCTCGTTATATATATATATATATATATATATATATATATATATATATATATATATATATATATATATATATATATATATATATATATATATATATATGCGGTTAAAAGGCTATTTTTGCAAACACAGTCTTCTTCAAAGACCCCAGAAGGAGTTCTTCTCACATACACAAGAAGGTAACACTTAAAATAAGCGTTTTCTCAAATATCCAAAAAGCTATCTTTCGATTGGCCTTTTAAATGTCACCCCTGCTTATCGAAGAGAATGGAAAATTTGTTATTCCCGATCTTCGCCACACCTCATAAATTGAGAAAAATTATTGCAGTAACGCAATTAATTATGCGGTAAAAGGCTATTTTTGGCAAACACAGTCTTTCTCAAAGCCCCCGGAAGGAGCTCTTCTCACATACACGAGAAGGTAACACTTAAAATAAGCGTTCTTTCAGATAGCCTAAAAACTATCTTTCGATTGACCTTTTAAAATGTCACCCCTGCTTATCGAAAAGAATTGAAAATTTGTTATTCCCCATCTTCGCCACACCTTATAAATTGAGAAAAATTATTACAGTAACGCAATTAATTATGCAATAATTTTTCTCAAATTTGTTGTGGATTGCATTTTCAACAACAGTAGCAAGAGGGCCACACACATATAGGGGTTTTGCCTTAACATCAATTATTAGATTAAGGAAAACTGTTATTGTTGGCAGCAAAATTCCCATATACGTTTTATCCTCTTTTTGCAACACATCTAAGGTCCTAGCGACATGATCCATCACCATTTAATATTCTTTAAGATAGGTAACTTTGATAGGTGCAAATCTTGGGATGCATAAGGTATTGCAGACTTTCTTCAGAGCACTTTCCTTCTAATTCACCCTTGGTGACATCTTCTGCTTGGAGGCTCCTGGCCTGTTTGTTCCCCAAAGCTTGAGCTTTACTGAAAGCCGATCGCGAGATTTTTTTTTGTAATCTTTATGATCGTTGTTATCCATAACTTTTGTGATTGCAACAAGGCTTAAAGTATGTGCAGCACAACGAACATGCTTTGGCAAGGCATGATAGTCGCCCAACTCTGAAGATTGCAAACCTGAAATAAAAACAAAGGTTAAGGACTATAGCTCTTTTACTCATTTATATTTATTTATTATACCCAGCCTTCTCCCGCAAAAGCAAGGTGGCTCGGAGACTAGGAGCACCACGACCCTTTCGCTCTCATACACACCTAGCCCCTCTCTCAGAGTGGGGTACCCCTGAGAGAGAGGCTCGCCTCGACCCTTTTTCCCACGCATTCGCTCTCACTCAACCCTTACTGCCTCACGAGGGATCCCCACACTGCAGCAGGGTCTCCGTTTTATTTGCTTAAAGAAATTGTGATTAATTAAATAAACAGTTATTCGTATATAAATGATAATTTCACTTATCAACAACTTAACAAGTTCAAGTATAGTTATCACTTATCAGCTCATACCTTAGTCAAGTATTGTTGTGACGTCTTCAATTCTTGTTTCGCTTTCGTCAGCAACATCTTCCACTTCACTGTCACTGTGTGTTTTAGGCCTTGCAGTGGCCTGTGACTGACAGCGCTTCCGATCAGACTGTGACTCGCCAAATAAGCTGCAAGAGAGCAAGAGCAATGATTAGAATGCTAAGCATCAATTTTTTTTTACTGACAACTACATTTATTTTTATATGAATAAAATGCACTATTACTAATATGCATTAAGATTCAATACTGCTTCATTATGATCAAGAAATGTTCCTTTTTAAAGAATTCATGAGTCGTTAATATTTTAACATTTAATTACAATATTATATTGATTAAAACTTACCTGAAAGCTTTGACAAAGTTACCTCCATTGTCCGTAGTAGCTGCATAGGTCTTATTTTCGGCATGCCAAATTGAATGTGGATGACCTCAATTTCTTTGGCAAGCACATTGAATGTGTGTTTTTCTTTCAGCCGATGGTAAACTATGACCCCTCTTTTGCTTATGAGAGTATGAGGGTCCATCCAATAAACAGTTACACCAAGATATGTTGAGTGTAGGAGATTTGTCTTTATCAGTAGGGATTTCAAAATTCTTAGAATATATACATGTTATTGAGACCAATTATTTTAAAATTTTCGATAGAACATACTGTCTTGCATTGTATGATATGATTTCGAATTACAGAAGTCTCCTTCCTAGACAAATTTATTCCTGTACGATATATATGACTTATTAATAAGTTTACTGATTATAACAATTTAATCATATCTTACTGCATTTTTATTGTATTATGACTTTAGAACTTGAAGATGAGCGATACGCCCGAAACGTTGTTCCCTAATAACAAATATATATATATATATATATATATATATATATATATATATATATATATATATATATATATATATATATCAGTGCGTAGAGTGGTTGAGGCTTCAAAATGGCCGCTGCACATTTGCACGTTTGAACCCAGTATGATTGTTGAATCAGGATGCTTTACTGCTTAAATGCCATTAGAGTGTGGCTTATGGCACCGTTTGTGATGGCCAGGCGGCATCAAAGCACTCGAAATAAAATTGCAGAGACGGAGACCTCAGAACTAACCTTCGGAAACAGTGAGTAACTTAGTTCCTGCCAGATAGGAGCTAAGGGCAGGGCAACTGCGGTGAGGAAGAGACCAATGCGGAAGTGAACTGCAACGGAGTGAAGCCTCGAAGGAGCAAGGTCGCCAGTATAAAAGGCCCTGGACTCGCTAAAATCTTCCAAGTGCGAGTGAAGATTTTTTTTTGTTATTTTCTTTTAAAGTGGTGAAGTTAGACTGAAGTTGAGGTCTCGATGTGAGACGTGGTCTGGGTTTGATACATACACTGTGGTGTGAGGCTTTGATTTCTGAAACAACTCTCACAAACATCTCCTTTAGCTATATGAAGAAAGAAAAAAAACACAACGTGGAGTGTACTCACATTTATCAAATCGGATTAATTTTCTCTTTCTATTGGCTATGTACAAATGACGTATAATTTGATTTTTTTGCAAAAGGGAATCAGTTAAAGTTTAATTTTTGCTTTCTTTTATTTTTTTACTAACTCGAGTTCTCAGCTATAGAAAATGGTGGGTATTTTCATTTTCTTCATTTCGAGCTCACGTCTCGTGACTGAATTAACTAACACCTTATTATTTTTTTTCATCTTACAAAAAGCTAAGTTTTTTTGTCTAAAATAATGATGTTCGATATATATATATATATATATATATATATATATATATATATATATATATATATATATATATATATATGAGGAATTAAACCACATTCTCCGAAGACAATTTAATTCAGAATAGTTTCGGTGTATCTCACACCCTTTTTCAACTGACACTGGGCAGAAAATATAAGAGAAATGCATATAAGCATAACACAAGATCCCCTCTTTTTTCCCCCAATCCCGTACTTGTGGCTAATCGGGAGGGGCAGGGGAGTTAGGCCTAAGCATATTGAAGGGCTGACATTTTACTATTTTATTTATTTGCGATCTTATTACAGGATTAAAAGAAAATTGACCCTCAGATAGATTTAAATTAGGAACTGACGATATCAAGCTCGATTCTTCTCTTAACATAGTTAGCCGATTTAAATAACATTTTACTTCCATTGAAATCGATCGTATGATTCTTGTCTCTAACATGGCAAAATATTCCACTACTTTCACTGCCCACTCTAATATCTCTTTTGTGTTCGTACAATCTCTTGTCTAGATTTCTCCCCGTTTCCCCTATATAAACTTTATGGCAATCGTTGCATGGTACTGCATATACTCCTATGTTAGGATGTTCTTTGAGTTTCCTGGCCATCATCAATTGGTTTAAGGAATTATTATATTTAAAGGCTAGATTAATAGCCGCTTTTCCAAATATGCCCTTCAAACTATTTAATTTATTATTAAATGGCAATGTTATACATTTGTTGAAGTCGTTAGTGCGTGAAGGCTTATTACCATAGAATGTTTTCCTAGCTGCAAAATGGGCAGACGATATGAACCAATCGGGGTAATACAAATTAGAAAAAATGGTCGTGATAATGACAATTTCTTCATCTAAATAGGAAGGATGACATATTTTGTATACTCTAAGGAAAAGGTTAGAAATTACCGATTTTTTAACAGTATTATCGTGAAACGAAAAATAATGTATATAGGCATTCGAGTGGGTTGGTTTCCTATACACGTCAAGTTTTAATTCATGGTGATCTTTATTAATGAGGACATCTAAAAAGGGTAATCTATTATCATATTCCCATTCATATTTAAATTTGATGGAGACATGCAAATTATTCAAATTATTAAAAAAGGTATCAAAATCATGGCCATTAGGCCATTGACGATGTATTTTCTGTATGGCCTAATGGTCATGATTTTGATACCTTTTTTAATCCTTATCCTCTTGGATCTGCATAATGTTCATAGCATTTTGATGGGCGATGTCAAAGAGAGTGTCGAGACTTTTTTAAAATTCACTTTCCTTTGTCTTATGTGCTGCAGTTGTCCTTCTTGAGTGTTTTTGGAGCGCTTTCCAGTTAGAAAACACTTTTTCTATATTTTTTATTACATGTTGCTTTGCCTGTACTGGAATATTCGCTTTTGCCCAAAACTCAAGAACGGCCTCGCAGGTGGCTTTTGACGATGTCCGAATTTCCTCTTCTAAGTTGAAATGCCGATGAAAAAAGTATGCACTCACTTGTCTCGTCTTAGGAAGCTTTGCTCCTCTAATCATGGGCTTGCTGTGACCTACCAAATAAAACTCGGTTTTGCTTCTAGTAGAGTTCGCTATCTGCAAACAGATACACGAAAAAATCATAAAGATAGTAACTATTTCAATTTGAACAGGTTTAAATACTTTTAAACAGAAGATGAACAACTAAATTAGAAATATAAAATGCAATAGTGAACATACAAGTGCATAGAATTAGACACCGTGATATTAAACAAGTGCATAGACTTACTGGGGGTATCAGAGAACGCACCATAGCTCCACGAAACACGATCAACGCTAAGAGCAGACTACCCTCGCTAGCCGCAGTGCAGCCGCCTCTACCCCATTCCCTTGTCCCACCCTTCCCAAGTGCTAGGGAGGGGTGGGGTAAGGGAATGGTGGGTTCAAGGGAATGGTTTCAATAATGCGTTCACAACTATCCTCTTCGGGTGTGTTTTTGTGTAGACGATTCCCTTAAATAGTTTAAGTCAAATATTAAAGAAAATGGTCCATTGTTCAACCTTGCAGGGGCACCCCTAAATATTATTTTAATTACACAAAATTTTACAAGGAGTGTTTCTGTGGGTATTGAAACAATTATGGGTGGTTAAAGCTTGTATTATTCCAACTTTAATTTTACACCCCTATACCTGAGAAACGCCATATATATATATATATATATATATATATATATATATATATATATATATATATATATATATATATATATATATATATATATATATATATATATATATATATATATATATATATATATATATCAAAGGAAATGATGGGCTTTTCGTTTGTGAGACATAAATAATTTGTTTATATTAGAATTTTTTTTATATTTTTCATACATAGTCACAGATAAAAGCACAAACATCGCTTTCACAGTTCATAATTCTAAGTGTATATATGTATATATATATATATATATATATATATATATATATATATATATATATATATATATATATATATATATATATATATATATATATATGGTGACTGTAGCCCATATTTTATAAAGAGGCCGGAAAAAGAAACAGGCAACATACCTAAATCGCGTGCTCTAAATTATTTCAATTAGCAAACGTATTATCAATTAACAAACAAATCATCTGACCTTACGACCTTCAAAACTTTCAAAAACTCATTGAAAAGTAAAATGGTTACCATACGACCGACATAGTAATTAATACATAGAGTCGTGTCCACGCGACTAAAAAATATACAATTATTTTCTTTTTTCATTTGGTACAGAAACCTATACGGCATATATGGCTGCCATTTAGTATTAATATTACATGTATTAATTTTAAATATATATTTCACGCACACGTTCATATTCAACGTTCATTAAAATAAAATTATTCAATCTCTTTTGTCCCTTTGTTCATTTCTAATCCATTTCAATTTTGAAAATGAGCAAAGTGTGCAAAATGGTTAAAATTATTCAATTTCTTTTGTTCATTTATAATCCATTTCAATTTTGAAAATGAGCAAAATGTGCAAAATATTTAAAATTATTCAATCTCTTTTGTCCCTTTGTTCATTTCTAATCCAATTCAATTTTGAAAATTAGCAAAATGTTTAAAATTATTCAATCTCTTTTGTTCCTTTGTGCATTTCTAATCCATTTCAATTTTGAAAATTATCAAAATGTGCAAGACTTTATCTACATTTGGAAAAAACAAGAATCCAAAGAATTGTCAGTTATTAAATGGTACAATTGTAACTACAAAAGGTCTTCACGTTGCAAAATGTCGTCATTTCTTCTTTTTTCTTTTATTTAGACAGACTAGAGGAACGGCTTCGCCACTCCTTACGGGAAGAGCTTGCGTTTCGCAGGCAGACTTTCGCTCTGTGGGCTACGGTCTTCTATCCAGCTCTAGCAACGGGGTTTTAGTCTACAAACATAAAAGGTTTCCAGTACAAATCTCCAGAGAATTTACTCTTGCTTTATCTTTTTTTTTACATTGTTGCTTTTTTTCTAGGTCTAAAAGCAAGACAAAAATCTTTTAGCGGAATTCTTTTGAAATACGAAAAAAAACAACAATCCGCATGAGTCACCCCCACCTCCCATCTATTTTGTTCTAATAATTTTCATTTACGTTGCTCGTTTTTAGGGCCAGCAACTATTTCCTCCTGCTAAAGATTAAAATTGAAAATCTATTTGAGAAATAACTTTGATACAACCTTCTAATATACGAAAATATTAAAAAAGAAAACGGCCATTTGCAATTCTTTGTTTAAAAAAAAAATTCAAAACAATCGATAATCATATTTTTTTGAACTTCATTTTGTTTTTAAAAAATCCAAAGATAAACTAATGTCAGTTACTTTTGGTCATGACTATTTCCAAAAAATTCATACTATTCAAAGAATTGCTTTCCTAAAATATAGTATTAGGAATGAAATGGATTTTTGGATGAGAAGAGTCAGCAAGTAGCAGCACCAAAGAATGGGATAAAACAGTCGTGCCAAGAATGAATACGCATCCACCTTTTCAAAACTAAGTGAAATGGATGATTTAGTCAGGGAGTTAGGTCTCTCTAAATTAGCAGCTGAATTTTTAGCATCCAGGCTGAAAGAAAGGAATTTACTAGGGGATAACTGCAGGGCATTTGTGTACCGGAAACAATATGATGAACTAAATTTAATTTAATGTTAGTAAGCATCTGTGTTTGTACAAATATGCAGTGTTGAAAGTAAGCCGGAACGGTCTGTTACGCAGTTCCAGAAAGAAATATTTAACCGGTACGCAGCGGAACGCTTTTGGGGGGACGCAGCAGCCTGTCACAAAACAGGATCAGTACAATTTTCAAGCAAATTTTTCCTAAATAAATGTAAATGAGGGCTACATAAAGTCTCTTTTGGTATTATTCATTCTATCAACAGAATTTGATGTGTTGTTACGTGTTAAAGTGCATTTTGTAACGCGCTGGACTAGAGCATTTCCATATACATTCGTTTACAATGTACACGCGGTCGCGCTCGGATCGGCAGTCCGCATTCTAGTGATGCTAGGAACAGTTGCGTTAAGTGGGTGAGCGCTCACGGGCGAGTTTTTTCAATGTTACCAGTGATAGTACGCCTATTATGCATAGCTGGACGCGACTTTAATTCTTTTTATGTGCGACTTTACCGCAGGATGTGGTGCGACTCATTCCCCCCGTGCGACATTTTTTTCCAGGAGCGACTCCGCTAAATTACAAAGTAAACTTTAGCGCGATAACAGAAACATGCTTTTATACGGCAGAAAAAAAACATATAAAACAGCTGCGGCAATTTCTTTTAAAAAAGTCGTCTCTGTTCCTGTTCAAAGTGGCGGCAAAAGTCGCAGAAAATTGGCGGTGTGACTTTGCTTAGTCCGTCTTTTTCAAAACGTTTTCGCATTTTTTACCCACTTTATGATTTCTCATACTTGGTAGACACTGGTGCTGAATGCAGTGTCATACCAATTTCTAAGGCCGACAGAGCTTCTGCTCCCTTTGATTTAGTTCTGAAGGCAGCCAATTCGACCAATATTAGGACCTATGGAAAGCGAAACCTTTAAGTCTCACTCGGTCTCCGTCGAGTTTTTCGATGGACCTTCGTCAAGGCCGAGGTAGATTGTCCAATATTAGGCCTTGATTTTCTTTCGGCTCACGGCCTTTTGGTCGATACTCGACCCAGTAAACTTGTCGACCGCAAAACACTACTCACAGTTTCAGATTCGTACTCGTCCTTCTCAGAGTATCCTCCTTTCTATTAGTCTCACACCCACCGAGCTCCTATTTCAGCGCCTTTTTCAGGAGTTTCCTGAACTCACCCTTCCACCTTCGAAGGATAGGCCCATAAAACATATTGTGGTGCATCGAATAGAGCGCAACAGGAGGTCGTGTATTTTCCTGACCACGCCGTCTAGCTCCAGATAAACTGTCTGTTATGCGTGATGAATTTCAATTCATGATGGAGACAGGGATTTGTAGGCCTTCCGCTTCTCCGTGGGCCTCCCAACTCCACATTGTACCCAAATCCACGTCTGGGGAATTTAGAGCAGTTGGGTACTTTAGGGCTCTAAACGCCATTACAATCCCTGACCGATATCAGTTGCCGTTCATAATAGATTTCACCTCATCTCTCTCTCTCTCTCTTTCTCTCTCTCTCTCTCTCTCTCTCTCTCTCTCTCTCTCTCTCTCTCTCTCTCTCTCTCTCTCTTTTCTCGCCTGGATCTGGTTCGTGCTTTCAACCAGATCCTTATTTACCCAGACGGTGTTCCAAAGACTAAAATCACCAGTCCGTTTGGATGTTTTGAAATGGTCAAAATGCCATATGAATTGCGCAACTCTGATAAAACTTTCCAGCGTTTTAGGAGCCAAGTCCTTAGGGGTCTTCCTTTTGTATTTTGCTACATCGATGGCCTTCTAATAGCATCCTACTCGCTGGAGGAACACCTTTCCCACCTTCGTCAGGTCTTTTCTCGTCCACAAAAGTAGGGTATCGTACTCAACACCTACAGGTATCTCTTTGGTGTCTCGCAACTCTTCTTTTGGGGACACCATGTCTCGATTGCCGGGATTAGCCCACTCGAAGATAAGGTTACCGTGATGCGCAACTTTCCTCGACCCACATCACGCAAACAGCCCAGAAGTTTCTGTGGTATGATCAACTTCTACCACGGATTAATTCCAAACTGTGCCCAGGTTATGCAACCCATCAATTTTATGTTCACCAAGACCAAAAAGAACTCTCCTCTTGAATG
Source organism: Ceratothoa steindachneri (assembly GCA_963969495.1). NCBI lineage: Eukaryota > Metazoa > Arthropoda > Malacostraca > Isopoda > Cymothoidae > Ceratothoa > Ceratothoa steindachneri. The sequence goes on from OZ018327.1 coordinate 159,734,088, forward strand.
GTATAATGAGGCGTGCGATGCATTCTCTCGCACCAAAGAGTCTATTACCCGCGCTATAAAATTGGCTCATCCTTCTCCAGGAGCCCCCATCAACGTATCCTCAGATGCATCCTCGACTCATGTAGGTGCAACCTTGTAATAAAAGATTGGTGATCAATGGTAACCTCTTGCTTTCTTCTCTCGATCTCTTCCTGGCTTTCAATAGAGTTGTAGTAGGTTCTCTCGCGAGCTCTTCGGAATATACCTCGCAAACTGCCAGTTCTGCCATCACTTGGGAGGACGTGACTTCATTATTTATACGGACCATAAACCTTTGATTGGTGGCTGTTCGTCTCGTAGTACTTGGTCAGTACACAATGCACTTGACGCTCGTCATATTGAATTTATCCTGCAGTAATGAATGATATTCACTATGTTCCTGGTTCTTCAAACGTGGTACTGCATGCGCTTTCCCGCATTGCCGCGATTTAGGGCACGCAGCTCTCTTACATTGCTCCCATCGATTATGCAATTATAGCACTAGCCCAGGAACAGAATGAAGACACGCAAGAACTGCGTCACTCTTCTCAACTCGTCGTTCGCGAGATCGACTGACTGGACAGTCCTTCCAGGCGCATCCTGGTTGACTATTCATTGCTTGACTGTGCTCGTTCCCGCATTCCGCTCACTTACCGTCGCGCAATTTTCAACCAAATTCATGGTCTTTCTCATCCTGGCGTCAATGCCACACGCAAACTCGTTGTACAATGCTTCGTGGGGCCAGGTATGAATGCCAACGTGGCCAAATGGACTCGCTAATGCCTGGCATGCCAGGGCGTAAAAGTCCTTCGTCTCGTTTAGATGCCGTTCACATCGATCTAGTAGGTCATCTGCCTTACTCTCGTGGTCGCAATTATATTCTCACCATGATCGATCCTTTTACTCGTTGGCTAGAGACAGTTCCTATCTCGGACACCAGAGCTTCCAATGTCACTCGAGCCTTCGTCTCAGCATGGGTTGCTCGGTTTGGTGTTCTCTCAATGATCATGACTGATCGTGGCAGCCAATTTGAATCTCACGAATGGGATGCATTCATGTCAGTGCTTGGCTCCTTTCGTATTCGTACTACTAGCTACTACCCTTAAAGCAACGCCAAAGTGGAACGCGTGCACAAGACCCTCAAAGAAAGCTTACGCTCAACAGATCCCAACATCACTTGGGTGGATAAACTACCTTTATTCTCCTGGGCATTCGTTCATCCTTCAAGCAGGTATTGGCCTGCTCTGCGGCGGAACCTGTCTACGGCAATCAACTTCGTCTCTCTGGTCAATTATTTTCTTCTTCTGACCGACCTCTACCTTCTCACCTCGATCCTGCTTCTTATGTAGACGATTTTGTACTTTTAATGGCTAAGGTTAAGCCTACCGCCCCTAGAATGCCTGCCTTTATACAACCTTCGTGGCGAAAGAGATGACAAATTGTTGATATGTTTTTGGCCTTCGCGATTCAACTCGCACTTCTTTGCAACGTGTCTATGACGGACCATTTCTCGTCATCTCTAGGAAGCCGAGGTTCTTCATCCTTCAGCTTGGCACCAAGCAGGATACTGTTTCCATAGACCGCCTGAAACCCGCCTTTATTGAAAACGTTCGCCTCGAACACCCTCTTCCCACTTTTTCTCCCACTCTAAGCCTTTATGGTCCAGGACGTCCCCCAAATAACCTTCAAACCTCCCTTACAAACACCCCTGATACACAAACTTCACCTTCCGTGTTGCTGCCTCCGCCTTTTGTGTTGCGAGAACCCTCGTCAGCAGCAGTGGTTAGTCAGGAGCAAATCGCTCTACCATTGGTCACCCAATCAGCGAAAAACCGGACTCGAGACTCCTACGTCCCGCGTGACGCCATCTCGAAATGAACAAAGAAGCGGATCACATTCGCTCCGTCAATCACTGATCGTGTCGGTGCCTCGCTCAACGCAACTGGTACTGCCACAGCGAATGCGTGTTCCCGTGCTCGCAGCCAAACCACTGGCACTGTGACACGTTCCGATAGCGTCATAAGGAGACTTCGGCGTTATCAGGACTAGCAAGACCATATTTAAGAATAAGTAGGGTGTAACTTTCTGTGGGGGAAGTATTTGTAGCACTGCCTGATTCTTATTAATCTGCAATACTTCGAAAATAAACAAAATAATGTAGATCTATATAATGATTTCTGTATTATTTAAAATAATTAAAATCAATTTATCATTTAAAGTAACTTGTATCTGAATGTAAATCGAACTCAAGCAGAGTGAGAAGTAAAAACAATATATATATATATATATATATATATATATATATATATATATATATATATATATATATATATAAAAAATTGTGTATATTAAACTCTCTCAAAATACGTTCCAATAATGTAATAACGAAAATGTTCCACTATCGCCCACGCCGCCCGCTAAAAAGGTTCGTTCAAATAAAAAGGTGTTTAACTATTTAGATTCTAGATTCATATCAAGCGTGAGTACTTTAAATATCTATATTTTTAATCCATTTCAGACTCCAATTTACTATTGTTATTGTGATTCTTAAAAACTATTAATTTACATCCTATTAATATTTAATTGTGATCGCTAACAAACTATTTAATATCTCATTGTGATTTGCTAACATACTATTGTCGTACATCGTAATTTGTATATCAATGTGAACCCACTATATTTATCATCCTATTTTTACATTAGCTAACATCCAAATTAATATCATTGTGATCATATTATATTTAACATCATATTTATCTTCCTATTCAACGTCCTCATAATATATATATATATTAAACCATAACTCGTGTATACCAAATTGTATAAGTTATATTCAATCAATCTTGTTTTCATTTTTAAATAAATTTTATTTTCGTTATTTTTCCTTTTTTCCATTCTTCCTAGTTCGCAAACGCGTTAACAGTCGATCCTCCGTCGTTAGGCCTAATTCATTCTTCAATTTTCATCTCAAAATATTATTATGTGATAATCTTGTTGGCTATCTAGGCTAAATAAAACACTAATAAATTGCATAATACTAGGGCTTGTAATCCATCTGGTACCCTGGTTTTGTACCCTTTAGATGATCATAGCACTCTTCGGAGTACTATGCAGCGGAACCTTCGGGTACAATAGTGTGGTTCTGAATATTGTAGAGTAACTTTTCTCTTATGTCCGAACAACATTGCTGAAAACATTCCTAATTGCGCCAACTTCAACTTAGATATTCTTATTGTATCTTCTACATGTGTTCTGTAACCGGTCTTATTTATTTTCAGACCAACACCTTAACTTTCTCCTTATACTCATATATTTTGCTCTCAACCCTTATGCTCTTTACCTTCCTCCTTTTGATGGGTATCACTGCAAACTTTTCGCTATTAGTCTCTATCTAACATTTCCTCTGGTATCTATTTAAGTTCACAATCTTTGAGCTCTATTATTGTCTGCCTGCTTTCCTTGCTGTTAGTTACAATTTATTAAGTTATAATTAATTAAGTTCATAACTAACCTGTGTTTTTTCTTTATGTTTGAATATTAAATAAAATTAAAACACATAGTGTGTCGTAATATGTGATAGTGTGCAGAATCTATGGAGATGAATACCTCGCAGTTCCTCTACTAAATGAAACCAACATCATGCCACATATTAATTCTTTGCTTGTGAAATGTGCATGCGCCTATATTTGCATGTGCTTATGTGAGAATGTGTTCATTACATGTATTATTTTCATTGTATACTTATATTCTGTAATTGTTTATTTCAGTGAAATAAAGCCGACCTTTGCAACCTTCCTTAACCTTTAGGCTACTTCAATTTATTTCACTGAAAAGAATGGTACGTGGTATTCGTCCCGATCGTTTGGATGTTCTTACAACTGCACCAGAAGCAACGGGTGTATTTAAAAACACTGGTTGATTGTCTTCACGAGGTACAAAGCGTCAATTGAAGGTACAAACGATTCCTATTTAGGCCTTCTAACCTTTTCAGTTTCTCCTGAAAATTTCGAGATAATTTCCGAATATACTACTTTCGAAGATTCTCTTGCTGCTCTTAAAAGCGCATCCATTCAACCTGTGAATGAGGTCGTGGCACGACACAGACTAGCGACTCGTAAACAATCAGATGGTGAAACAAATCATGAATATGTACGTGCTCTTCAGACTCTAAGTTTGGATTGCAATTTCAAGGCTGTGAATGCCAAAACGTATATTAACGAGTATATTCGAGATGCCTTTATTAATGGGCTTTCATCCTCAAAATTCCAAGCGAGACTTCTAGAAAACAAAACTCACATTATCTTCAGCTCTTGATCAAGCAAGGGATTCGAAGGCCAAGGCATCATTCACTTCTGGTCCTGTAGCTTCAGTAGAATCGCATGAGCTGGACGCTGAAGTCGACTGCTCTAATCCTAATCCTGAGAGGGTTCAAATTGTGCTGCAGCTCCTTCACTTCGTAAACATAAAAAAGTTTTATTATTGCGGAAATTCCTCACACGAGAACCGTACTCGCTGTGCGTCAAGTAACGCTAATTGCTTTAAATGCAAGAGAAGAGGACATTTTTGGAAGGTATGCAAGTCATCTAAAAATGAAATCTCAGCATTAACTTCCAATCCCGTTCTCGCTAGTGTGCCATCAATTTTGAAAAGGTCATCTCTAGAAGTGGAGGTGAATGTCTGTGTTTCCACGGCTCTTTTAGATACCGGCAGTTCCAAGAACTTCATTTCAAAATATGCTGCGAACTCTTTTAATTTCCATCTTAAACCTTATGAAGGCACTATATCTATGGCTTCTACAAATTTAACATCTATCAATGAATTTTGTGTGGTTAGCATAAAAGTCATAACTAGTGAGTAGCGGACAGTACGTTTGCTTGTTTTATCTGAGTGTTGCACTGACATTATTTTAGGAGTCCCCATCATAAGTAAACATTCTTCCTCTAATCTAAACTTTGGAAGTCCTCAACTTGACTTCGAAGTGTACTCTCTGGCTTCTATGATTACGGATTCACCAAGAGTTTTCACCAACTTATCATCCGAGTTCAGACCAGTCATTACAAAGTCACGCAAATTTAAAACGTCTAACTCTGAATTTATTAGACTGAAGCACACATGCTCAAGGAAGACATTCTCGAACCAAACACATCTCCCTGGCGAGCTCCAGTTCTGTTGTGTCGAATCAATCAAATAAAAGGTTAGTAATTGACTATTATCAGACTATTAACAAATTTACTTACTTGGATATGTATCCATTACCCAATGTTGAAGAATTAATTAATAAGATATCACGTATAAAATATTTAGTACCATCGACCTAAGTAGTGCCTATTATTGTGTTCCGTTTCACCCTGAGGATAAAATGTCATTGCTTTTGAGGCGGGTTGGAGGCTTTTTCAATTTAAACGCTCGAGTTTTGGTCTAACCAGCGGCGTTGCATGCTTCCAGAGAATTATGGACGATTTTATTCGTAAAAATAATCTTGAGGACACATGTGCTTACCTAGATGATGTTGCTATTTGCTGCCGCACGCAAGCAGAACATGATAAAAACCTAACTAAGTTTCTCGAAACTGCTGAGAAACAAAATGTCCTTAAATTAAAAAATGCACCTTTTCAACTAATACTATATGTATTCTAGGTTATCAGGTTAGCCATAATGAACTTCGCCTATGTCTTTCACGCCTTGCTGCTCTCAAGGCTATGCCAGTACCGACCATCCAAGAATCATTATCTCGATTAGTCGGATTGCTTGCATACAACTCGTGGTGGGTCCCAGGATTTTCTCAACGAATCTGTTCCCTAATTAATTGTTAGTTTCCACTTTCTGAAAAAAGTCATTTTCCTCTTCTGAGCCTAAGTTAATAACTTATTTAAGTCACTCTGCACTTTAAAGCTACTCTCAACTTCTTTGACTACAGCTGCCAATTTAGTGTCATCAACAAAAATTGACACTTTACTATTTAGAGCCTCCCCAAGATCATATATATAGACTATGAATAATAAAGGGCCTAGAACGGATCCCTGAGGTACACCACTGATAATTTCTCTCCACTGTGACCTCAGCCCATTCAGCACAACTCTCTGTTTCCTGTCTTTCAGCCATTCAGTTATCCAATTCAAAACTTCACCACATATCCCATGCATTTTTAATTTGTGAACTAGTCTCCTATGTGGAATCTTATCAAAAGCTTTGCTAAAATCTAAGTGAATTACATCAACATTCTCTCCTTTATCTAAATCTTTTGTAGCATAATCCATAAAATCCAGTAAATTTGTTGAACGCGATCAACCTCACTTAAACCCATGCTGAGCAACATTTATTAATCTACCATACTCTAGATGGTCAGATATCCCCTTAACTATCTTCTCAAATATTTTACAAACAATATAAGTTAAGCTTACTGGTCTAAAGTTATTCGGGTCCTCTTTACTTCCCTTTTTAAAAATTGGCACTACATTCGCTAATTCCAATCATTAGGTATTTCTCCAAATCTAGTGATTGATCTAGTATATATCTTCTCAAGAGCTACTGCAATGCTATCTAAACCTTCTTTGAGTATAAGACGATGGTCCTTCATGCAGCGGTGTTAAAGTAAAGACATTACCGGAGCTTTTTGCGGTGAACACTAACAAGGCCAAACAATCTGTTGTTGATAAGCTGATTGCAGATTTAATCTTAGCAGGTGTGGATCTCCTATATATACAGGGCCATCGTGGTATGAACCTCGATAGATACTTCACAACAAACCTATATCTATAAGTTTTTGAATAGAGAGAATTATTGCAGGATGAATCGTAAACAAGGCTCGAGCCGCTGAGCTGGCGGTGAATTTAGGCGTAATGGCATAGCTGACCGCGAAATCGTTAAGGGAATGGATGGAATACACCGAGGATAGAATATATATATATATATATATATATATATATATATATATATATATATATATATATATATATATATATTATAGATTAACAAAAATGGAACATAGTTGAAATATAATGATTGAATTTTAGTTTAATTATACAAAAATGGACATGAGTTTAATATTGAATTTTCGTCTTGACTAAGCTTGGTATAATGTAGTGACAACAATGTTTAAACAGGTATAAATTGGTACAAGTAGATAACAAGGTAAATATTGGTAAAAGGGTAACTAGGTAACAAGGTAGCAACTAGTTTGTATGGGAGTCTGGAATGAGAGGACGAGGAATTAGTCTAAGTATGATTTGTTTGGAATTAAATGATTAACTAGAATATTTACTTAACTTCACAATGGGAATATGAAACACAAGTGGGCATTTTGTGCATTTTTGTGTTCGATACGGCCAGCTGAAAGCGTGTTAGTTTATGTGTTTGACTAAAAGAAGTGTTGCCAAATAATGTATCTTAACCACGATTTTTGGACGGCATTTGTTTATTACAAAAGATATATTGAAAATACATATACCAAAAAATTGAGATTTTTTATTAGTACATTAATAATAGGAATTTTTAAGATAATTGATAATTTATACATAACTAAGTCTAGATTTTACATAAGATTTAATAGAAATTGTAGAAATTAAATGGAAAAATAAATGGATATTTTTACATTGAATTTAAAAAGGAAAGTATGCTAATATTTATGCACAAGGTACATTACGTTAAAATGATATTAGGTAATGATAATATTTAAATTGATTCAATAGAATATTGATACATGTAATATTTTATGGGAATGCCAGAGGGCATTGCTATACCCCTATTAACCATGGAACAACCAGCTTTTTGTGAGATTAATTAAAGGTGATTTCTGAGCTACAAATGTTGTTTACATTTATAGTATTGGTAGTACAGGTTAAGCTCTTATAACGACCGAAAACTAACGGGTTCGTTTCATTGGTAACTACGTATGCTATATAACGAAGTTAAATAAAGGAAGACACATACAATCTCAGACGTTAATATATTGCAATAATTTCATGAGAAATCACATACATATACTTTTAAAGCGTGCTATCATTTACTAGAAGATATTATTGAATAAATTTTTCAGGTATAATTAGTACGATTATTGATCGATTATATGTAATTATTTGATGAATTCCTATAACGATGTATTTCGTTATACTAGCAATACCTGTATATCATTATAATTATGTCAAAACTAGTATGCCCGCCCGTCAAAAATATAGGAAACAAAGCTTGATAATGTATATATTCCTAACCGCCTACAGGGGCAACGAAACTGTTTTTATGGAGAATTGCTCTCCACCTTGCTCACTGTTGGGAAAAAGCTGAAGAGCCTTCAGTCACGTTCTCTGGAATTTTGCCAACCTCTTCTAAGTACAGTCACTAAAGGCTTTGGAAAGCGCTACCAATCTTATTTGACATTGGTAAATGAAGTCATTATGGCAGATGCCATGATTGCATCAAGAAGCTATCCATTCCTCAAACTCCGCTGGTTAGATATCAGTATTTCATGGGACAGTTTAAGCCACCAAGACTCTGTTAGAAATATTATGATTCAAGTGATTGGAAATTTAACAGAGGGCGCCGAAGTTGACTTATTCAGTGGTGTATCGAACAGTGGCGATTATTTTTGATTTACAAAACCCACTCAAACCCGATCATCCGCAGATTTAGAATTATTCAGTTACCTTCAGGATTCAAATGAAGCACCTTAAAGTTTAGATAGATATCCCAACATAAAAAAGTTATTTATTAAATACAACACCACCCTTCGGTCGTCAGCTTCTGTGGAACGGCTCTTCTCTTTAAGAGGATTGACCTTATCTCGAAAATGGAGTTTTTCTTATCTGTCGAAACATTTCAGCAACTGATATTACTTAAATGTAATGCTGATATAAATAGCTAACTGAAGTTTCATTATATGGAACTTTCTTTTTTTTGTATTATCTAAGTCCAATTGTCATCAAATCCTACATTAGTAAATATAATATGCAATTTCCTTTTAATGGATATTTTTTTGTTGTGATACCAATGTTTCTTATCGATTATCATTATATATCATGTATTTGAAATGTATTTAAAAATGTATCTAAATACATTTAATGTATTTAGTATTTAAATACATTTAATGTATTTAGTATCGAAATACATTTTCCTCATGTATTCAATATTTAAATACTTTAAATGTATTTAGTGCTCACCTCTTTTTGTAACTTCAATTGGCACTTTGTATCTCGAGAAAACAATTACCAGTGTTTAAATACACCTGCCACTTCTGGTGCAGTTGGTAGAACATCCAAACGATCGGGATAAGGACCACGTTCCATTCTTCTTAGTGAAATAAATTGAAGTAGCCTCAAGCTTAAGGAAGGTTCCAAAGTTCGGCTTTATTTCACAGAAATAAATAATTACAGAACATAAGTATACAAAGAAAATAATACATATAATGAACACACTCTAACATAAGTACACGCAAATATAGGCACATGTACATTTCACCAACAAAGAATAATATATGTATAAGTGGCATAATGTTCGTTTCACAAATCCAGAAGTCCATTTATTAGAGGAACGGCAAGATCTTCATCTTTATACATTATCGTACATTTTCATACATTATCTAATTTACTTCTATTTAATATTCAAACCTAAAGAAAGAAACAGGCTATTTATGAATTTAATTAATTATAATTTAATAAATTATAACACCTTCCCACACACTCTCTTTCTGCACCCTCTTCAATTTGCTAATTTATCTATAGAGCTTACGTTTCCTCCGGTATAGCTCAGCTGCTGGCTCTATGCTTAGCGTCAGTTGATTACTTGCTTACAGTTCTCGCATAGCCATCCCTATCTCAAGTGACCACCTTGGAACCCAGATTGTCTTCAGTGTTACCTTTGGTATACTTAATTCCTATGCTGCCTTAATCGTATCCTCTATCCTTTCTATTTCCCGGTCAATATCTTCCACTCCTTTACCTCCCATCACTGGCGGTCGGTAATCTCCCAGCACATCACATAATTTCCTTGAATCCCAACTCGCATATTTTTTCCTGACCGAGTATGGCACTTGGATTGGGTTTAGCGCCAGTAATATCGTTATGGAAGTGTGATCCGCAGGAAACACAGGGGCCGGTCTGACAAACATGTTCCAGTGGAAGTTACTAATCCTGAGTGCCTAGAACGCACATTCTGGACGCCCAGGAAAATCACCGGAGTGTTTATTCAGAGTACCCAAAATAAATTATGGAAGGGCAAATATTTCTTCTTGGTGGTTAATACACCCCATTGCAACCACTGGGCCCGTGTGGGTATTCAACTCTATTTCTACGATGGAATTCTAGGGAGTTAGCCTATTTTCAAGGCATGAACTGGCTCACTTGAGAACGATGGAAGAATGTATAGGTGGAATGAGTTGAGGTGGATGTAAAAAATACTGGGATAATGTAACAGAAACTGTTAAATACGTAGTAGAGGAATGTAGTGGGTATTAATGGGAGAGAGATAATTTTGCAAAAGCTAAGTGACCTGCTGGGTATAATAGAGTTTAGGTTGAAGTGAAAGAGAGGGAGGTATGATCAGGGATTAACACCACTACTTGGGTACGAGAAAGAGTGCGAAAGGTTGAATAGGAAGAAATATGATATAGCCGGTATCACAAATGAATTCCTGACCAATATTTAGAAAAAGAGGGGGTTGTATGAAATATATAAAATAGTTGTGAATGAACATATATCGGGTAGAAAGAGAAGAGTGACAGATAAGACAAAAATATGAATCTAAAGGATGGTAATGTGTAGATAGTAGATAACACGTACGGGTGCGAGAATGTTGATTGGGCATTTTAGTATGTTGCTGAAAGGAATTTCGGGAAACTAGCGGAATGAAGGAAATAATTATCCTTATCTATTCTAGCTGTGATAAATAAATTAAATAGTACACAAAATTCCTTGTGCAGAGTGAGATCCAACTAAGGCAGAAACAAATAAACTCCTGTTGATTTAAAGAAATAGCCAAGTCCCGATTCAGAGGGTGGCTCAAGAAGAAGAAGTGACTTATGAGCATTTAATATAATGATACCCTTGTGATGTCAAATTGCAATTCGTTTTAGTTACCCGATATTTATAGAACGTTGCATTTTCTTTCACTCTTCTTTACCACGTAATGAAAATACTTTCAAAAACAGTTTTTAATATCATGCAAATATAAAACTATATATTTATCTATATCTAATACTCATTCCAATATTACGTCTTTTAGCCTTACAAAATTACTTTTTAGAAAAAGCACATTTTTTTCATAAATTTCAAGGTCAAATGTTTAAATATTTTTATTAAATTTGCTTTTTATTTTTTGTATATTATATGTAGATTATATTAGTTTAGTTAATAACAATTACAATTTATTATTTTAATATTGGGAAATAGCTTTCATCACCTTCTCAATTTTGGAATGGTTTGTTTACAAACATTAGAATGTAAACAAAAAACGCCGCCATTTGTACGCATTTTGTTGCATCAGAAAAGGATTGTGGGTAATTTTCATTCGTATGTTGTGGTGCGCACGCGGGGAAGAAGTGTCTGGCCGTGTCGCCATCTTCACCGGCTGTTAGGTTACACACCATGTCAGCTCCTGTAAAGGGGCCCGATCAGCATGCTTGGGCCCTATTAGCCCTTAAATCTGCCCCTGCTTCACCCCATCGAATTCCCTGGACGCCAGATCGTAAAGGAACTCCAATAGCTCGGCTAGAAGGCAGAGAATTTGAATACATGGTCCGACAAAGTCGAGTTGTTATTGGTCGAAACTCCAGCAAAGGAGATGTCGATGTGAATATGGGACACAATAATTTTATATCTAGAAGGCATATAGAAATATATTTTGAAAGTCCGAACTTTTTTATGATATGTAATGGTAAAAATGGTGTGTTTGTGGATGGTGTCTTTCAAAGAAAAGGAGCATCGGCACTGCAACTTCCTAGGCAGTAAGTACTCTAATAATATCGGCATTTCAACAGTTTAATTACTACCGTTTTTACAAAAAAAAACAAACATTTATTCTACATAACCATTTTTTTGTGCAGAAAATTTACTTTCAATCTATTTTATTGACCTTTCAAGTCTGTTGTTATTCAGGTAATTTTGAATAAGATGGCCACAAGCGTTTTAAGCTACTAACTCATGCCATACTTTGTATTATCGTGGTAGTGCCTAGAAAAAATATTTTAAAGATGTAAAACATTTATTCCCCTTATTAAGTCACAAAAAGTAGTTAGAATTATGTAACTATCTTTCAATTATTACATTGGTAATTAAGATGAAGATAGGGTAAATATGTAGATTAGCGACTCAGCCAAAAAAGTTTTTTGGTAAATATTTTTGTTCCCTCCTACCCGAATATCATGCGCGTTTGAGTCGTCTGACATCAGACCCCATCCCCCATTATAATTCGCAAAACGATTAAAGGTGCTGACATGATTATCATTCACCTCTGTAAATGTTAGCACAATTAGTCTATAAACAATTAGGATTATATACGGGGGGGGGGGGGGGGGGGGCTGTGCCCCCCAGACCCCCCAATTTAATGAAACTCAAGATCATCGTAGTGTGGTCCCCCATTGTATTTACCCCCACCATGAGCCGTCCCCTCAAATGTACTCCAAAAACGTGAATCATTTCGGAACACAGACAAAATAGTATGTCCCATCGTTTGAGTTACTAATCTACATATTTACCAGAGATAGCGCCACTTTAGGCTATTTGCTCCAGAAATAATTTTTTAGGTACTTTTGAAAGGGGTGATGCTCTGTATTTTCCCCTATCCCTCCCTGTAATCTAAAAATATTCCTAATTTGAAAGCCTATCTTGGAAATGATGCGCTATCTTCATCTTAAATTACCGGTAATTCTATAGATTAGCAACACCTTTCTTTTTTTAAATGCATTCAATCTATTCCCCAGGCCTATCTTAATAGTCTATTGCTATTTTTTTGTGTTTAAAGCGCTAGTTTTTGATTTATTAAGACTTAAAAATAGTATTTTCCAATACAGAAGTCTATTAGTAGCTATTTAATCAGGCTTAGTTTTAATGTATCAAATTAGCAAAAGTGAAAAAGATATTTTTTTACCAAGATGTAAATGGTTGATGAAAATTATTGACAAGGATTGCAAAACAATGCTGTTTGGTACTCTCAAAGATTAGTTTCTCTGCTATTATTGTTTTTTATTTCCCAACCAAATGAATTGTAACATGTTTTTATGTTTTATCTAAACACTATCCACAAATAATGAAAACTCGGCTTATAAAAAAAATGGGAAGTTAATTTAATTATACTTACGAAGGCATTTAGTCAAATAAAATGAAAGTCTGGTAAATTGAGACAACGATAGTACCATTATTCCCAGGGTTTTAGAGCCTCTTAATCAATAAAAGTTGTAGAAGAAATGTTATTCAGCTCATCAAATTATATAGAAATACCCATTTTTGGTGCAATGCTGATGAAATTAAATTTATTGAAACTTGTTTCTTTGTTTCTTTTTTCAAGTTCTGAAAAAAAAATAGATAGGCTACTTTCTTGAGAGCCAGTAGCCATATCATTAATTGGAATTGCATCATATTATATATATTATTTTGAAGGGAATTTTTTTCTCAATTAAAATATATAGACATTTAATATGAATCAATTTAAAAATATGTGATTTAAATGGCATTCAGGGGATGAGGCTTATATTTCTAATGTCAAGGAGTGCAGTAGAGAAACTAGATGCCTAACAATATTTAGCAATCATCTTTTGAATTTGGATCTAATGTTAGACTTTTGAAGTAGGAATATTACTAGTTTAAGGTAAAGATTTATTTTTAATACATTTTTGCAGAAATGAATTTGAATTTTTTTTTTATGCAGTTTTATATGTACTTTTCAGATTTGACATTTTTTTTTGGGGGGGGGGAATGCATAATTTTTCCCATAATCAACCAAAATCTATACTAGGAAACGTATGTATTTCCAACGCAAATGAGTTTCTTATCTGAGGTTCCCAAGCCTTCAGGTGTGTTTCTAGCTGTTTCCCAAGCCAAGTGTGGGTTTTTTTTTTACTGGTTCCCAAGCTATAGCCAATTTCTCCTTATTACATAGCTGCAAACTTTGCCTGCATGTCTTGGATAACAGTGTCAGGCAAACTGTAATTGCTTCCAAGCATTGAAGCTGTTGGTACAGGAACAATGTTCAGAATGTGAATTTCTGGAATCTAACACTTGTAGATAGCCAGTGGAAGTTCCTGCAAGGTCCATGCGGGTGCAGGAAATTTATCAAAGCATCTTCCAAAGACACCTTGCCAACATTTCCGATTGACCATTTTGCATCATATATGCAAGCAACATATTGGCCTGGTTACAGATTTGCAGTTTTCACAAAAACCTTCTCTGACGCAGACAATGTGGCCATGAATGATGTGCAGTCTGCAGACACTCGGCTGACAGATATTTTGCTCATATCATTTGGCTTGAAACAGTGGTGTTCCCTTGTACCAGCCACTGTATGTGCTTTGGCATATGCTGCTCCTGGACTTTTTAACTGAGCTTCAACTTCAGCGCTGCTGACAAAGAAACTTCACTCCTGGTACCTGCTTCTCACAAAATTTGTACAGGTCTTCAGCAGTGAAAATGTGGCCTTCCAGTGGAGACTGTAAACTTTCTTTCTGAGCAAGGTGCTTGATCGTACCACCGATTCCATCACAAGGAAATTTGCCACCATATTCTTTTTCATGGTGACAAAGAGATTTGCGAAGTTCTTATATTGTGCTGCTGACCCATCGCTGAAGTAGTAAATGTGCTTGATAGTGGCCATATTTGCTTTCAGATACTGCAATACTGTCCTGATAAACACATAGACAGTGACAGCATTGTGCTGTAGACAGTCACTGATGATGCACATGCTGTGGCACTTCACCATCCTTTTCTCTGGTGTAAACTGCAATTGGATACAATGTGGCTTGGCTGATGTCCCAGGGAAACCCTTGAATTTCATCCTGCATCATAAAAGAATAATTCTCCGCAAAATCCATCAAAATCACCAATTTGTCTTCCTGCAGATTCTCCTTGAGTCTTTTCAGATAATTAGCCTGATATTTGACAATGTAGTGCTGGACTGACAAGTTGGTAAGCTTGGCACTAACATCTATGACAAATTCTTCAACTGATAACTGGTTACTAATTAGATTTGCTTGGTTTGTCTGGATCCACTGCTTGAACTCAATTGTGGCTTCAGGATCTGACTCTTCCAAGATTTGAACCTGGTATTCATGCAGTGGCTCTTCATTAGGGCAGTTATCACAGCGGCGATAGTTCAAATCACAGACTGTATTCTGTTAACTCCTGTTGTAATTGCTGAATCTTCATGACTCCATATCTAGGTAAATCCATCTTGCTGACCTTTCTGAACTTCAAAGGGGACACACCAAGTGCTCCAGCAGTAGTATCTTCACCAGAATAATTGTCAATTGCCCCACCAGACGTTTGACTTTGAAATCTTGAACTCAGCTCACATCGGCATGTTGGACACAATCCGAACCAAAAGTTGCACTCTGCTGCTCCACTTTTCAAGGTCACTAGTATACAGTATTTCTCAAATGAAGCAAAATAGAATGTAAATTGTGCAATAATGGACTAGTAACATATAAGGCACATGTTCATTACTTCACATATGTTATAGTACAAAAAAACCCCTTGATTTTAACATCCCTACTCCAAATCAATACAGTTGTAAGGGCAAAACATAACATAATTTCACAGATGACAAAAGCCACAAGGGCCTATCAAAGGTCATCCGTATCCATCAAATCACATCCACATAATGCATCCATAGGATTTTGTCAGATCATGCATCTACAATATACAATTTAACAATCCATAGGAATGTCCAACCATGCATCTACAATATATAATTTAAAGCCTCCATAGGAGTCTGTCAAAAACAAAATTAAAGTCCCCCAAAATATACAATAAAAAGAAACTGCATCCACAGGAATAAGTCAAGAAACATATCCACATACCAAAAAGTAAGAAATTAACCCTCCATCCCCATATAATCATCCAATCTGCGCTTGAAACATTCAAGTTTGGGCTGTCTACAGTCTCAGGTGGCAAACTATTCCAATAATCCACCACTGTTAGTGAAAAAATATTTTCTAACATCCAGTCTGCACCTCTGTTTTTTAATCTTTAAGTGGTGGCCTCTAGTTCTATTACTACCTTCTAACTCAAATAACTTGCTGAAATCTAATTTATCCATCCCAGAAAAGATTTTAAAAAGCTCAATCATATCTCCCCTCACACACCTTCTTTCAAATGAAAACATATTTGATACCCTCAGCCTATCTTCATATTCAAGGTGCTTCAGGGATGGTATTAATTTTGTTGCCCTCCTTTGTACTGACTCTAATAAGTTTATATCATGTCTAAAATGTGGTGACCATGCCTGTATGCAGTACTCTAAATGTGGCCTAACATAAGAGTTGTATAGTTTAAGGATGACCTCCTTACTCTTGTTGCTAACATTTCTTTTAATGTAACCTATCACCCTATTTGCTCTATTTTTTGCCTCAATACACTGCTTTGAAAATTTCAGTGACCTATCTACTACTACTCCTAAGTCCTTTGCATCTTCAACTGAATTAAGCCAATACCCATCCATCTCATAGCTAAATTCCCTATTATCTCTCCCCATGGTAATAACTTTGCATTTATTAAGGTTAAAAGTCATCTGCCACTTCTGAGCCCAAGCTAACAACTTATTTAAGTCACCCTGCACTTTAAAGCTACCCTCAACCTCTTTGATTACGGCTGCCAATTTAGTGTCATCAGCAAAAATTGACACTTTGCTATTTACACCTTTGCCCAAGATCATTTACATAGATTATAAATAATAAAGGGCCTAAAACTGATCCCTGAGGTACACCACTAATAACATTCCTCCACTCTGACCTCACTCCATTCAGTACAACTCTCTGTTTCCTATTTTTCAGCCATTCAGTTATCCAATTTAAAACGTTCCCACATATCCCATGCAGCTTTAATTTATGAACTAGTCTTCTATGTGGAACCTTATCAAAAGCTTTGCTGAAATCTAAGTAGATCACATCAACTTTCTCACCCCTATCTAACTCTTTAGTTACATAATCCATAAAATCCAGTAAATTAGTTAAACACGATCGACCTTTTCTAAAACCATGCTGAGCATCATTAATTAACCTGAAACTCTCTAGATGATCAGAAATTCCCTTCTTAACCATCTTCTCAAGAATTTTACAGACTATAGAAGTTAAGCTTACCGGTCTAAAGTTATTTGGATCATCTTTGCTTCCCTTTTTAAAAATTGGCACTACATTTGCCAATTTCCAATCATTTGGTATTTCTACAGACTCTAGTAATCTAATAAATATCTTCTCAAGAGCTACTGCAATACTTTCTACACCTTCTTTGAGTATCCTAGAATGAATGTTGTCAGGGCCAGATACCTTACTAGTATTTAACTGCATTATAAGCCCTTTAATTTCTTCTCTGTCTATATTAATAGAATTTATCACTACTTCCCTTGACCTAGAATTATCATCAATTAGTCTAACTGGTTTCTCTTCTGTGAATACTGAAGCAAAATGATCATTAAGGACCTCTTACTATTTCCTCATCAGATTCTTTCAAAACCCCTTCATATTTAATAGGCCCTATTTTATCACTGTTAGATTTATTATTGATTTTATAATAGCTAAAGAATTTTTTAGGATCTTTATTATTATTTTTAGCTAAATTAATTTCGGCTGTCCTTTTGGTCTTCTTAATAATCTTATTTAGTTCATTTCTGGTTGACCTATAATGGTTTAAATTATCTAAACTATTCTCACTTTGTAATCTCTTGTATGCCCTTTTTTTCTCTGAAACTTTATTAGCTATTTCTTAATTCCACCATAATGGTTTCCTGCATTTCTTCCTAATAGACTTCATCGAGATACACTGTTCTTGAACCATGTTTAATATAGTCTTAAAAATATCCCATATCTCATAAGTATTCTTTCCATAGAATTCTATATCCCACCTAATCTGATTTAGCATGCTGCGTAATTTATCGTAATCTCCCCTATAAAAATTTGGAATTTTTGTGGAGTTTGTTGTTGTTCTACCCTTAACTATTTGCAAATTAAACCTAACTATCTGATGATCACGGTTTCCCAATGATTTCCCTACACTCAATCCTTGAACTAAGTGATCATCATTTGAAAGAATTAGATCTAATATATTGGCACCCCTTGTTGGCTTATTAACAAATTGGGTCAAAAAGTTATCTTCAAAACACTCCATAAACTTACAACTTGCTCTATCTCTTCCTATCATATTTTTCCAGTCTACAGAAGTCAAATTAAAGTCACCCAGAATAACTATCTTCTTTGCATACTTTACTTATTTCCCTAATCATTAACTCATCGATGGAATCAGTCTGTCCTGGTGGTCTATAAAAAGCTCCCAAGTGTATTTTCCTATTTTTACCAACCTTAATATCTATCCATAATGATGATCAAGAAGCAACTGTCTCAAAAATTATTTTTAGTCTCCAAGGCTATTTGACATGCTGTTTCTGGTGAGAAAAAAAAAGGATAAAAAACTGACAGCACTGGTTGGTGTTACAGATAAATTTTTTTGGGCATTTTAAATCTCAGTTTGTGAGAAAACTAAGCCACCTGGGTCAAAACTGATTTGATTTTTGAAATCCTTGCAAAAAAGTAGGCCAGACTAGTCATTTTCAACACCTCAAAGCTTATAGCAACTGAGTAAAGGCCCCCTAAAAACGCCTCTGTTAAACTGCCAGTTCTGCTATTTGTGGTCTAAATGGAGTACTGTATCTTGGAAACTATAGCAGCTACAGAGCTGTAATTTTGCACAGGTCTGTTTGGGCCAAGTTCTAATTTGTAGACCAAATTAATTGAAATCTGAGGTGCGGAGCATTGGACCACTTGATCCAAAGATAAACTATCCCAAAATTTACCTGGTAAAGATGAGCCATCCTGAAATACACTTGGTAAAGATAAGCCATCCTTTTTGGTAGGTATGGCTATCTTTACTTGATCCAAAGTGTCTTTAATAAAAAAGGAATGAAGGGAAAAAGGTAAGTAAAAAAAAAAATGAGAAAGGGAAAAAAAAACTGTTAACAGTAAAAAATTAGGTTAAACATAACTCACCTGATTAGCTACCCATAACAGTTTCAGCCACTACAAAGGAGAGACAATCCAGGACAAAAGGTTTGTAGCACAAATATGCAGGCATGCCAACTCTCATCCAATGACAATCACAATAAAAATTTTATCAGTTTACAACAAGCTGAGTTGTGTGCCATAGCACAACAAAGAAGAAATAAACAACAAACCAATATGACTTTCCAGCTGTGGATTCGGCCAATCAGTCCTGAAATCTATGCAATGTTGAATCGCAAATAACTATGGACATGAGATAGCAAGTGCAGATCTACTCCACATACTCAAATAGTCTGTGCCCCAAATATACATGGATGGCTTTCTTGAACAAATCTAAAGACCCTAGAGAAACATCATCATCTGGAAGAGAATTCCAATCATTTTTGCATCTCAAACTAAAGGACCTGAGGTGCCAGAACATGAGCAACTTTAAACCTGTGTCCTCTTGTGCCAATTCTAGGAGAGGAGATATTCCACATTTATTATTAAATATCTTCCAATATTTAATAATGTCAGCTCTCAATAGCCTTTTTACTGAATAAAGATTCAGGGCAAGTAATCTGTTACCATAAGATAAGTCAGAGACCATCAATCTTCTTTGTCCACCTCTGCACAGATTCAAGTAGCCGCAAATCACCCAAATATCCTGTGTTCCATACACAGGAATCAAATTCCAACATAGGTCTAAGATGTGATAGGTAGAGCATCATCATAAATTTACTAGATCGACACAGATGACAAAAGTCACAAGGGCCCATCAAAGGTCATCCGCATCTGTCAAAACCCTTCCATAAATGCATCCATAGTGTAGAGAGTTCCACTAAAATAGTAGTATTTCCCCACCTCCTAAGATATTACTTCTGGAGAGAAAGCGAGTCATCCCCCCCCCCCTCTCTGACTTCACCCTTTTTGGACTTGCTGCCGGGCACTGAGAAATTCACACCGACGCTACCTCCCCAGTCAAGAGATTACTCTTCTATTTTGTAGGTTCACCTTGAACAACTTTTATGGTTCCAGCCGCTGGTTGTTTGTCTGACCCACTGATCCCTGCCTCTTACACTTTCCCGCAAGGAGACGCTCGGTTGTCACAGCCGATAATGAGGGTTTGAGAAGGCCTCTCTCTCTCTCTCCCTATTTTGGAAAACTCTGGGTATATATGCACCCTCCCAAGGATTACCAACAGATTTGGTTAGATGACACTTCCCTGAAAGGAGTTCAATTCAATGACACTCTCTCCCGAGAAGTGTTAGTGACGGTCGCAAGCACAGAAGAGCTGAACACACTCGTATCTTCGGATCAGGGAGAAGTCTCTCTTGAAGCAACATCAGCCTTTCTCAACCACTTTCGGATCAAGGATTGGAGAAGCCATCCTCTGAAGTTCTTCTGGTGACCTCTTGAGGACAAGAGGCCCGATAGCTCGCTCGATCTGAGTTTGTAAAAGTCACCTCCCCCCTTTGAAGTTCATCCGGTGACCTCTTGAGGACAAGAGGCTGGCATCTCGCAAAATCCAAGTTTGGAGAAAGTAGCATCACCCTCTGCAGGTTTTCGACTGCACCCGTGAATAATCAAGGTCACCAAGACCTCTTTCCAAGTTCGCCCTGCTTTACTCTCAGGGTTCAAAGGAACTAAATCGCTTACTACCCTAAATCTCCCATTATAACCATTTAATAACTCTGGTTATCCAATTAGTATTCAGAACCTAATTCTGTCTTATTCATGTATCTATATATATATCCATATTTATTTTGTGCCTTTTATTTAGTGTGTATTAAAATTTATTTTTGTTGTTATGTTTGGAATATTCCTTGGTCACGCAGCTGCAGCTATCTATTCAAATCACACTCTTAGAACAATAACAGTTGTTGCCTTGCTTAGCCTACCTTAGAGCCTGTGTGCCATACTTTGACACATAGGATTGTGTCATAATGCATCTACAATATAGTGTTGGCTGGGGAGAATATGAGCCAGTTTTTTAATTTTTCTTTATATTTCCTATACTAATTTGTAAAATCCAACCAAATTTAGTGTGTAGATTCTTTAAATGGTGCTGCATATCCTATAAAGAGAAAAAAAGAAAGATTAAAATTAAGTACTTATTAATACTGAAATGTGGCTCACCGTTTTCTTATGATCTGGGGGAAATTTAGCCACCATTCTGGGGTGAATGGATCCACTTCAATATTCTTCTTTTGAGCTTCTTGAATTTATTTTTTATGGTGTATTTTAATGTTTTTTTAGTTATCTTGGCACAACTAACTTAAATTTAGCTTTTACACTAGCAAAATATTTACACTGATATATAAGGGCTTCCATAGAATTGTGCAAGTTCAGCTAGTTATCACTAGCTTTTTTATTGAATTGTTTGTAGGCCTCATCAACACCTTTAATAAGGTGTTGTGCCTATCATGCTTATTGGGCCAGCAAAGATATACTTCATGTTCACTTTATCAATGTCTGCTTTCTTTGACCAGTCATACCTGTCATCTGGTTTTCTTTCTAAGAAAGTCATTTTGATGCTACTTTTTACAATGTCCAACACACGCCCAATGAACACTTTGCCATAATCAACACAGTAATATTTCTGTTTTCTTTTGTTTCTTCATGGTCAGATATTTTTGTGCACTGAATGTTGTAATAACTTCCTTTTCTTCATTTGGTTCGGATTTTATCTCTGATTGGCTGAAGGTAGGCAAATCATCATCAATGCCCTCCTCATCAGATGAAGTAGGAAATGGAGTGCTTGTCAGCACCTCTTTATTCTCCCTAGCAGCTTTCCTTTATTCAGATTTTCATTTCTTTTCAAGGGTTGCCTTTTCTTGTGTCTCTACAAGTTCCAGAAAATCTTCATGTGTTATGAACACGCCTGTGAACATCAAGCTTCCGTCTGCACGATTTCTGCTGTGTTGTCAAGGTAGAAGGCTTCCTGAAGATATCAGCCCTAATTTGTTCAAAGATGGTGGATGGTGATAGGTCTTCTCTTGTGTGATGTTCCTTTTGAGGAGTCGCAGGTTTCTGTACAAGTTCTCTAAGTTGATTAACACTCATATACAATGTGTACAAATCCGGGTTGAACTTTTCCACTGGGCATGCATCCTTGTTGGGAAGATACATAGCTGTTTTCTTGAAAGGATTTTTTACTATATACACACTGAAACAATGGTCCCACACCTTCCCCACCAGATCTACAAATTCAACCTTAGTAATTCTTCTTGCATAGTTTGCTGCTTGCCATTTTGCAATGGCTGACCATCATATTTTAAAAGCAATGGTCGTTGTGTTACATGGTTGCAAAAGTACTCAAACAAGCAAGAAAAATGTCAGCCACCATCCAATCTAAGTCTGAAAAGGCATACTGGGTTCCCGGATAAGGATTTGTGCCCTTCCAGGAGGTCCAGAATTTCTTACCTGGACCTGGTGCAATGACCTTTGTTTTTGACGGGTCTATGATTAAACAGGGCTGATCAATGTTCCACACACATTCTGGGCGATTTAAGATCTGTAGGCTTGTCATTTCACCCATTAAGTTTTCAAAGTATTCATAAATTATTTCAGGATCACTGGCAGCACTTTTCCTTGACTTTTCTAAATCAAAGGTATCTTATATGACACTGTAGCATCACATAAAGGACGTACACCAATCATTGGCTGGCATGTTATTGTTGAATTTGCAATATTTTCTTATTTATTCACCTGTGGCATTGTCCTCAACAATATTCTTATGCACAAATAACCACCAAATGTTTTAATTGACTAGTTGTGTTCCCAAACCCCCACTTTGATTTGATTGTAGGCACTGTAAATTCAACCTCTGCCTTCTTTGGGAGAGACAGTTGGCCACCAATGTTCTTCACAGGCTTTTCTTTTTGGAATAATCTTCTTGTTAGTCATTATATCTACCTCATACACTTTTGCCGCTGTTCTTACACTTATTCAATCCTTTTTAATCACATCGATCACTCTCTTTATTTTGTCATCAAGCCACTCTTCCTTTGATTTCTTCAGGTAGCTATATCAGACCTGAAAACATGTAAAAAAAAGTACCTATCAAAAGCATTTCAATATGTGTATATAACAAAACAACAGAAAATATAAAAAAAATAAGGTGGCTCAGTTCACCCTGGAGCAGCTTAAATACTCCAGGGGGAAATAGGGCCATTTGCAGCTCACCTGAGAATGAGCAAACATTTTTATTTCTGGATGGCTTCACTCAAAAGATCAAGAATTTTTCTATATACCATGCTATTTTCATGCAGTTGTTATTATTTAAGTGGTTTAATGAGAAATTAGTAAAAAAGCTGTTTTCAGAAACAAAATTTTTTTTATATTCCAAAATGTACCCTTTTTTTTTAGGACTGTTAAAAAACAAGTTTCTGCAGTAGAACAAAAAATTTACTGTGGATGTGTAGTTATTGAATTGCACTTCCAAACCATGTACTTGTATTAACCTTGACCATTTATTTTATTGGTTTTCTTTGGTGTGGATCAATTCACCCCAGCCACCCTGGGGAAACAATTCACCCCTGGTCGATGCTACAATTTAAACTATCCACAGAAATGTGTCAAACAAAAAAGCATCATCATCAAGGCTCGTCAAAGTCCAAATCATCCATCCATAATATACAAAAATAAAAAGCTGCATACACAGGAATGTGTCTAGACCCCCCCCACCCTAACTAAGTTAACCTTCCCTACCCATATAATCATTTAATCTGCATTTGAAAACTTTCAAGTTTGGACTGTCTACTGCCTCAGGTAGCAAACTATTCCAATAATCTACCACTCTATTGGTGGAAAAATAGGACTAGTGGTGACCCCTAGTTCTGTTATTACCTTCCAACTCAAATAACTTGCTAAAATCCAACTTATCCATCCCACAATCATAATTTTTGAAGGCTCCAACATGCTAGCATGTGTCAGCCTTATTTACTTAATGGCTGCTTTCCATGCTGCTCAATCTCCGGCTGTTTCTCTATTAACATAACATAATTTTATGGATGACAAAAGCCACAAGGGCCTATAAAAGGTCATCTGCATCTGTCAAAGCTCACCCACAAAATGCATCCATAGGATTGTTTCAGATCATGCATCTACAATATATTTGGTTGAGGAATAAGTTCTTGCAGTTTTATCAAATTTATTCATTATCATTCACATTTTAGAAAAACTTCATTTTTAATTGATAACAATATGCAATTTAATCAATAATGTATTCTCTGTTGTTATTTACGACTTTTTCCCAACGTTCAACTAGTTTTTTGATGCCTCTGCAATAAAAATCTCTGGATTTTGACTTAGAATTCGTCTAACAGGTTCTTAATTCCACATCAGTATTGAACAAAACGGTGTGCAAATTGTTGGAGAGCGATTGGAACAGATGGAAATCCAATAGAGCCAAGTCTGGTGAATATGGAGGATGCGCCAGGATTTCCCAATTTAGCGTTTGGATGGCATCTTTTGTCATATTGGCAATGTGAGGACGAGCATTGTTCTGTTGCAGAAGGACTCCATAACATTGATGAGGTCGCTTTTCACGAATACCTTTGGCGAGTCGATACATTTGTTGAACGTAGAGTTCTGCATTGACAATCTCGTTGTTCGCAAGGAGCTCATAAAGAATGATGCCTTCACAATCTTACCACACACACAGCATCGTCTTTCGTGGATCAAGTCCTTGCTTTAATCATGGAAGTGGTTATTTATTGGGGTTAAGCCATTGTTTTCAAGGGTTCATGTTGACACAAACCTGCAGCAATCGTGAAGTGTTGAAGTTTGTTGCTTTTGCTCAAAGCGTGCGAAACCCATGCACCGAGTTTTTTAACTTTCCCCATCGAATGAAGGGATTCACTACAGTTTTCTGATCGCACGCCAATTGTACAGCCAATTCTCTAGTCAATTGACTAGGATTTTCATGAAGAAGGTCGTTTAATCGATCTTCATCCAACTTAATGGGGCGACCAGAACGTTCTTCGTCATTAAGATTGAAATGACCGTTTTTGAAGCGTGAAAACCACCATTGAGCTGTCCTTTCTGATTAAGATTTGTCTCCGTACACAGCACAAATATCGTGACAAGCTTTGGCTGCCTTTGCCTTGTTCCCGTCTTGATTGAAAATGAATAACAACAAGTGTCTAAAATGCGCCTTTCTTTCAACTTGACATTCCATTTTGAGGGTACAGAACAAAAATGAAATTAACACAACTTTTAAATAAACCGCAATGACTTATTACTCAACTTCAAGACGTAGCTAAGCAAAAGCCTAATAGTCTACGCTGTTAAGAGACGTAGCCTAACCTTTGCAAATTTTGCTCTTATTATTTATTATTGTTTCTTAAGGTGTACAAATCACGTAAACAAAACTTAATCAACACAACATTAAAAAAAATGCAAGAACTTATTCCTTAACCTAATACAATTTAAACAATCTAGAGTATTGTGTCAGATCATGCATCTGCAATTTTACAATTAGAACCATAGACAGGAATGTGTCAAAACTAAAAGGCATCATCATCAAGATTCGTCAAAATCCAAATCAATTATAATATACAATCATAATATAAAAAAGTTAACCCTCCCTCCCATATAATCATCTAATCTTCAAACATTCAAGTTTGGCCTCTACTGTCTCAGATGGCAAACTATTCCAGTAATTACCACTCTATTGGTGAAAAAATATTTTCTAACATCCAACCTGCACCTCTGTTTTTTAATTTTTAAGTGGTGACACCCAGTCATATTATTACCTTCCAACTCGTATCTCTGAGGTTCCTCTGTATGACCTCATTCCACATCTTCCTCAGCCTCCCTCTGGCAGCTACACCCCCAACCTCCAAACTCATACCACCCTTCACTCATTTATTATCCTCCATTCTCTCCACATGACCGAACCACCTCAGTCCTTTTATTCTCAGTGCCACACTAATGCATTCTACCTACCCCTTAATTCACAGTTTGCAACTCTGTCACATCCAGGCCTCAAGTTCAGAGATGCTCCGCTCATCCATCTAACCATTCTCATCTCAGTACGCTTGAGCCTCTGGATGTCCTCTTCCTTCACAGCCCAAGTTTCGCTGCCCTACAACATTGTACGCACGCAGTGTACAGACGTCCCTTAGCTCAACTTTTTCCAACCACTTCTAACCCTTGCCACAGAACTCACCCTAGCACCACCACCTGCAACAATGCAAAAAGCAAGAATTATTCAGGGTGTAAAGCGATTGAAAAATGAGAAATAAAACACACAAAATTATGACAGACATGTAGGACACAAGTGTACTGAATGGAGTGCAGGAAATCGGTATGTACATATACTATACATACTGTAGTCAAGTGAGTGAGATCTGAACGCTGATTGCCTGGAATCGTCCCGTCTCAGCCAACCAACACTTGCATTTTAGACCTATGTACGTAGGTTTCTGCAGATGTCTGGAAATGTTGCAAATTTTGAATTTTAAGGCCCCCCCCCAATTTTCCGCGGATAGTTGAAGGTGTGGATGATGAACCGCAAATAGCCGAGGGTCAACTGTACTAGATAAAGCAACCACATTTTCCCCCTGTTAGCATATAGTGGACCATTTCTAAGCAGTAACCATGTTATTTACTATTATGGGAGTGTCAGAATAATTTTTTAAAATTTCACCATTTCTAAATAAAAAAGAAAAGCCCATTTAGATGTCCCTAGCTGACCATGTGAAACTAGTTCTCTGCAAAGTTGACAAGACAAGCCCCTCATTCCCAGAGTCTACCCTTAAGTTCACTGAAATATTTGCCCTCTATCTTTCCAATATAATGATGGGCCTTGAGATTATCAAAAGCATCGCAAGTTTTGGAAATAAAGACTTGTATCAGCACACTCAAGCTTAGAAATTATCCATGATCTGTGTTTCCTACTGTTTGCATTTATAAACAACTTGGTCAGATAAGAATTAATGGAATCCTTTCCTTGACAAGCAGTGCAGAGGTGTAACATAGGGTCCCTGTTCTCACAATGCACACCATTTTGGCAAGTATCTCCTTGTAATTTTCATCTGTGGGCAAGGCAGTTATTTAAAGTTTGATAATGTTGTGAATCTGATGTACACAAACTGAATGCATGCCAGAAAATACTGATTGGCCTGCACCAAGAAGGGTGGAGTTCATGCCATTCTGATGATAGTAGTCTTTTTCATTCACTGTCCATTTTGTCCATCCACAGTCCATTTTGCCAGGGCACATTCATAAAAATTCATCTTCCTGATAATATGCAATAATTCGTTTGATGATATCCCCGCAGAAAGCCAGCACTTGCTTTAGCTCCACATCTGCTTAAAAAATGTTTTTTCTTGCTTCAGTTTCCTTTTACACTTTACAAGATGATTCATCACATTACTCCTGTGTGGTCTTTTCTTGCAGACCAACTTTCTGGCATTAAAATTGTCTAATTTTTCTCATTAGGATTTTTTGCCAACTTTCCTCTCTTTTAACCAATTTGTCGCCTGAGGGCCTTTATACGCGCCCGATTCAGTGTTACTTGCCTGAGGGCCTTTTGTGTCCTTATTTGTATATATATATATATATATATAAAAAAATATATATATATATATATATATATATAGGGATGCACCGATTAATCGGTAATCAGCTTTTTGGCTGATTAATTACTTGTCCCTTTCCTATTCAATTTGAACCGTTTCATCACTGCCAAGTGAATCATCAGATAGCTTTGACACAGTAATACAGTACCACCAATTTAACTTGTTAGTTGTTAAGTGTCTGGCTTGAACAACATATCAAAAGTCCCATGGACTGTTGCCATATTGGAATTTCCTTAAAATTCAAATATCTTGTAAAATAATAGTTTTATCAAAAAATACCACTCAATAAAAGTTGTTCAGAACTGATTGTTTTCTAGCACTGACTAGGTTATTTTACAAAAATTAGTAAATTTATATGAAAAAAAAATTAAAAATATTGAAATTGAAGTAATAAGTTTATTTTCAAAGAAAATTTCCACAGAACTGGTGGCCTGTATGACAAAAAGCTTTGAAACAAAAGTTGTAGAGCAAACTTTCTTCTTTTGAAATATATATATTTAAGTTTATGCATATTTTAAAAAATTAGGAAGTTATGAGGAAAAATAAACAGAAAGCCAATATGGCAAATTGTCACACATACAAAATCAAACAGTACTTTTTTTAAAAATAAAAAGATAGCCTTAACTTGAGAACATTCTGCTAAATTACTGAACAATAGTGTCTTTATAAACATCATTATTCTTTTCTTACTAATGAAATTGGAAATAACAGTGAAAGGACCTCATGCAAATAACCTTTTTTCTTCACAATCAAACAGGATGCCTGATAAAGCATGAGCTTTGTCCGACAAATATCTTGTGTAGAATTATAAGACATACCGTTTTGTTATACTTTACATATTCAGCAACAGAAACTATTATTTGTTCATTAATACAAATAAACACTCAAACACAAGAAAGATGGCAGCAGGTTTGCTTTGGTGCAATAAGTCTGTCATAAAGGGTACTCATGAAAGTAATTAAGGTTTGAATTAGATCTAAACATCACACACTCAGAGAGATAGTTACCATGCCAATGTTGCACTTGGAAGAACACCCTAAATGAGTGCAAACGAGCTGCATCACTTGTTGGTGTCACTGTGGATAGCTGAAACTCAGATTTAAGTGACACCTTTGCTACTGTTCTCTTGTATGCATAAAAGTGATACTTATCCAATGTTTGAGTTTTGTCAGCTCCATACACAGAAAGGAGGAAAGCTTCACCAGCTTTGGCAACTTCATCTTTAGATGCTTCTGGGTTATCAAATACAGACACTGTGTCACACATCTCTTAGTTATTCTTTAGGATATCAAATGACCTTTTTTTTTCCCTTTCCCATATATAGCTGATGTTGTATCACAGCCTGTAACTGCTTGGAGGAACAACAGATGTTGCTGAAGATGTCCCATGTTAGCTTGAAGTTTGCTAATATCATAGGTCTTGTTGGGATTGTGGGCTTTACCAGATTTAATGAAAAGTATTTTCATGGATGACTTAGAAAGTGATACAAGAAGTACAAGCAAGTCTGCATCATCACCCACTACTGCTACATTATGTCCAGTATCTTCTAATGACCAAGCGGTTTGGACAATGGATGTATCTGCATCATCCTTGGCAACTATAACCATTATACCAACAGACTGCAGGTGTTCCTTCAGTTTATTGATCAGCTGTCTTGTTACGCTTATTACACAGGAAATCTGCTTGTGGTAAGGTTGTGTAACATTCTTCTTCCACTGCAACTTCTATCGAACAATGTTTAGATGCCCTAGGATTTTGTTCCTAAGATTTGCTCATTAGTGTTACTGGGTAGCCGTCAAATACAACTGTTGCATTTTTGCCATAATGATTGAGTACATAACGTGTAGGCTTGAAAGATATCCCAGTACACAGCCGGCCTTGGCTATACAACTTTATGAAGGAGATGACCACCATCCACAACATACTGGTATTCATCTGAAACTAACCCTTCCCAAGGTCCATAAGATTCCAACTTAGTTGCGAATGCTGCTTTGTTTCCTTTCTCATTACTCATCATCTTTCAGAACACACATTATTCTGCCGAATAGCTGTTGAGAGTTCACTGCAACAAAGTCTTTCACAAACTTTCAGTCCATTTCTCATTACTGATATTGACTGTACTGTGTTCTTTCGTTTCAGGTGTATAGCTGAGAACTTCTTGCCATCCATATCATGCATTTCTTTCAAGCCAATTGATTTTGCTGTGTCACAGTTCACTAAATCATCAACAATTATCCTTGTTCCCAGGGATACCAAACCACTAAATGTTTCTTGAAATGGAGAGTGAGATCGTAGCCAGTTTTGCATTATGTATAAGTGCTTCTCATCATGAAACTGGCGTGATTCTTGCAATTCAACATGCTGTTCAGTTATTGCAGAGGAAAACAGTTAATTTCTCTACAGCTTTACAAACTTGTATACTTGCTGGCATCGCTTTTATCCACTGGGCTAAAGGGCTCTCAGTAATGCCCCTGCCATGCATAAGTCCTCCAGAAGATTTAAATCCCTTCTTCAGATACTGCTCAATTATCATATCACTCCATGCAGTAACAATTGCTATGACTCACCGTGAAGATTCCATCTGTGGTCAGTTGCTCATATTCTTTCTCTGGCATTGTATTTGAAAGTTCATTTATTTGCTGCAAATAGATCTGTGCTGCTTTGGCATAATGTAGATGTCCTAGAACATAGAAATGTGGAAGCATCTCTTGTACACAATACAGGTGCTAATCCCACTGTCCTGTACGTTCAGCTCTCACAAAGAACTTAATTAGGGATACTTGTTCATGATACTGCAACCAAAGTCAGGCTGTGTGACTCAAGTCCTTCTTTTGGTTGATGATGTTTATCAGCTTCTCATTAATGTCTTCTAGGATTTCATTGTTTACAACGTCTTCAACATCAATTTCATGGGTCAAGAAGGAGTGAAAGATCTAAGATTGTACTACATTCTTCATCATTCATATTGAGATCATCTTCTAGAACATTTCTTGTAAGAGCAGCCTGTGTAAGAAAGGGCACCGTAGTATGCATGGCCAGACAGCATGTGTCTCAGAAGTTTCAAGCATATATTGCTGCCCACAATTCTTCCAGTCCACTTCCACACATTATGGTGCCTATTGCTCCCATAAAGGAGATGAGGAGATGGTAACCACCCAAACGTACAACCTTTGACAAGGGACTTTCTTCACCACCTGCAGCAACTATTTTAAATGTTTTCATATAGAGGGGCTGGTCAAAAATAACTACACAGTGAGTTTGTTTCTCCTATATTCATAGATGCACTGCTAACTACTGAGTTAATGTAGCGTAGCGTCTCTTTATATGATGCGGCTACTCCTACTTTTGCCAGAATATCAATTAGCTGGTGAGAAGCAAAGTGCCTATGTAGGAAAACAGATAAAGATATCTGGAGTGAAGACCAGAATGACCTTGGTTGTGCTGCAGATATGATTACATGCTGTATGATTAAGTGCGCTTTTGCTCATTTTCCTTATGTTCATCCCTACGCTTTGATTTTGTTACTTCATTAACAAACTCATAGAGAGTGCCTGGCACCTGCGTTATTGATGAATTAGTAATGTCTACAATTCAACATCTCTCATCTTGAATATTGCTTTCTCTGTTTTTATACCATGAGTCTGCTAAGGATCTACTGACTGTTTTACTGAATGAAACAATATCATTGGCTTTACATTTACTGACAGTGATGCTTTCTCCATATCTGTCTAGCGGTTTTTGTTTGTGTCCTAACTGTGTATACAGTCTGTTGTGTCTGCAGCATCCATCATCATCCTGTGCAATTCCTGCAGTGAGTACTGGCACTCATTGTTGTCATCTATAATGTCACACACACACTATCACAGATAGTTTTGCAGAAATCAATGTAACACTTCCGATGATACTTAGACTGCAGCTACTAGGTCAATAACACTGTTTCCTGTAGTGGCAGTGTTGTAACTTCATATATGGACCTATGATACTTCCTTGGCTTTTTAAGCTCTGCAGTTTTATCAGCTGTTTCACCACAGAATAAGCAATGCAGTTTGATCTCAAATTTGGTTACTTCTGATCGCAGACAAGGCACTTTCTTGTGTGACTCCTCTGTCCTTATTTGGAGCAGGTCTTTGAGTGTACGATTTACAGCAGTCGATATGTACTTGTAAAGAAGTTTTGTTCTTGAACTGTTCATGCAACCCATCCTCTTGAGTCACCTCTACACTTGGAGATTCTTTCAAGGAAAGCCCACATATCAGACAATCCATCACTTTTGGTAACGAAGAAGAAAACATCGGGCAGTGTCTTGCAATTTTCTCCATTTATGCCTCCTTCCTTATTTTTTTAAATATGCATAAACTTGTATATATATATATTTCAAAAGAAGAAAGTTTGCTCTACAACTTTTGTTCCGAAGCTTTTTGTCATACAGGCCACCAGTTCTGTGGAAATTGTCTTTGAAAAAAAACTTACTTCAATTTCAACATTTTTCCATATAAATTTACTAATTTTTGTAAAATAACCTAGTCAGTGCTATAAAACAATCAGTTCTGAACAACTTTTATTGAGGTTTTTTTTTATAAAACTATTATTTTACAAGATATTTGAATTTTAAGGGAATTCCAATATGGCGGCTAACGCAAGCTTGGGAGTCCATGGGACTTTTGATATGTTGTTCAGGTCACAAATCTCTATACTTGTGCCAAGTTTTAGCTTTTATCTAATTGTTGCACCTCAAGACCCTAAAGTTCCTGTGCTATAACTGGAGAAAGCTTATTCAGCCAAAGAATAGTGATTTAAAAAAAAAAAATTGCCAAATTTTAAAAATTCTTTCATATAAAAATGTTATCCATAATATATCAGCAAACTTTTTCTATGAAATGTTGTTGTCTTAGAAGCAGTAACTAAAATGTAACAATTAATTCTTTCAGTTAACAAGAAATAACTTTGGGCAACAAGCAAATATTTCCAATCATAATTCTAAATATGTAGAAGGCTATTAATAATTTTTAGGTTAGATCAATAGAATAATTCTTTGCAATTAAAATATATTATTTGATTTATAATAATGGATTTAAATATTTTATTTTATTTTCTATAATGAGGTAGCAAGGATAAATTGATTGAGGGTGGTTTCAAAGCAATTCGATCAGCGACTAATAGATTAAAAG
Source organism: Ceratothoa steindachneri (assembly GCA_963969495.1). NCBI lineage: Eukaryota > Metazoa > Arthropoda > Malacostraca > Isopoda > Cymothoidae > Ceratothoa > Ceratothoa steindachneri. The sequence continues at coordinate 159,767,030 of OZ018327.1, forward strand.
AAATACATCTGCCGGTCTTTACATTCCAGACATATATTCTCTTCTCCAGAAGATTAAGAGATAATTAGCTGGCAAGAAAGTTGTGGTGCTCACTGAATCTTAGCAGCTGATTGCTTCTTATTTAGCTTTCCTTTAGTATACTATTGCTTGTCTTAGTTACCAACAAATTTTATCTGGCTGCAATCAAATATCCGTGCGCTTGCATCCAGTTTGACAAATAACAGCTCTGAATTTCCTGGTCCAAATCCACAAGCTCCTTAAAATCTTCAACTGTATCACATTCTTAAATCTCTCACACACACTAAACTCACTTTGAGGCTTGGATACTTTTGGGCAGTGGAATCATTGGCGCTCACCAGTATTTCTGTCTAGGATAAAATAATTTGATATTTTTATATATATATATATATATATATATATATATATATATATATATATATATCACAAGAAAAGATGAGGAATTAAACCACATTCACGGAAGACAATTTAATTCAGAACAGTTTTGGTGTATCTCACACCCTTTTTCAACTGACACTGGATAGAAAATACAAGAAAAGTGCTTACAAACATAACACAGGCCTAACCCCCGCCCCCCTGATTAGCCACAAGTAGGGGATTGGGGAAAAAAAAGGGGATCTTTCACGACCTGACCCTGTGTTATGTTTGTAAGCACTTTTCTTATATTTTCTATCCAGTGTCAGTTGAAAAAGGGTGTGAGATACACCGAAACTGTTGTGAATTAAATTGTCTTTGGTGAATGTGGTTTAATTCCTCATATATATATATATATATATATATATATATATATATATATATATATATATATATATTATGTGGAATACTTATGCACACAAAATATCTTTAATATCTTGAAATTAACATATTTACAAGATAAATAAACATAGAACAAATACTACAAAGACAGTTGTCCTGGTTATGACAGTTTTGAATATTGGCTTTATGAGTATTACATGACCCCATAAGATCCATTTTCTGATTATTTGTCAAAATCCAAGATCATCACAAAGGTGTGATTCAACCAAGGATGGTGACCTTTAGGGTTAGAAAACTCAGTATGATGTAACTTGGGGCTGGTGGTGGTGTAGCGGGCCAAAAAAATTTAGACTAACCCCAATCAATCCAACCCGCTCCCTACACTAATCCGGACGTGAGAAATCGAAGGAGAATGAAACGGATTGTATGTACAGTCCTTTACTAACAAAAAAATATGGGTAAATATGCACAAAATATCTACAATAGAGAGGGGCGATTATATTGGAGATCTTATTTTTCACCCCAAAAATACAAAAAGAAAATCCTATATATATGAATACTATTAATCGATCCTAAGAAACATAAAAAATCAAATAACCAAAAAAATCCTGACTACAACAGTCAATATATAAATAACAAACAAGGCCTCACTTGGTACAAAGAGGATGGGGAGATGTCCAGCCACCTGCCACTCGAGCGAGCAAAATGCCTAGGACTTACAACAAGTGTGGCGCCTCTGCGCTTGATGGAAGATAATGACCTTAAAAAGTTTGGTGGCTATTATAAGCCCTCCTTCATTAAGCTATACTATTGGCCTTTATTTATTAACAATAATATATAGCTTTCCAGGATATAACGCTTTGTTTGTAATATAAGGATATACAAAACTTCGTCCTATCTTTCCAGAATATGGCGCTTGATAAAAGATTATTTTAAGCAAAGTACAATCTGAGAAAGAGAAAACAATTTTAATACATGAAATCAAATACATATATATACAAAGAGAAAATATAAAAAACCTCATTCCCACTCACACACACATTCTTACAGAGGGAGGGAGAGGGTACTGAGAAAAGGGGTGGGAGAATGGCCCTTTTACACACACTCACCTTCGCTCCACCACACCCCTCCTTCCTTAAGCCATTCAACCAGCCACTCACAAAACCCTTTCAATCACTCTTCACCGTACCACTTGTGCTCAATCGCACCCTTCTGCACCCATTCACACTCTTCTACTGGTCCCTGGCTACGCGTAGCAATTAGTCGTGGTTGTTCGTCAGTCGTCCTGTCAGTCTCATCGTCACTATTGATCATCTCATCAACCATACTCTTAGCCCTCATTACCAGTTCTCCCATCTCACGACAGAATTCTTTCATACTCTTCCGTTCAGAACCTTCACTCTTCATACCCCCATTCATCAGCTCCCCACTCACATCTCTCATCCAACTCAAGGTACATTCTTGCGAAACAGACAGGTCACTCACATCCCCTGTATTCTCAACAGGCATACCAGAAACCCCTTCGACTGGTTCCCACCAGAAACCTGAAAAATCAGCCACTTCATCATTCACTAAATCAAACTCATCCCTACTATTACCATTCGTAAAACCCGAAAAATCAGCCACACTAGGTTCATTCTGCCCAAACACACTATCATTCATACTGTTTCCAAAACCAGAAAAATTAGGCACAGGCAGCTCACTCACTCGTCTACTTATACCAGCCAAATCACTCACCTGTTTACGCAAAAACTCAATCTCCCTTTCAAGATCCCCCATACCAGAAACACTCTGCTCAGACTTACTTTCATTCGTACTTGCATTCTTCCTTTCACCCTTCTTTGTACGCTTTCTACTCCTCGAGACTAAGACTAGCTCTTTCCCAGACAGATCCATACTATCACATTCAATCTCATCATCATGCACTTTACCTCTCTCTCTACACAGTCCATACACCGGATGGCTCACCAGGTAGTCAGGAGGTTCTCTCCATCTCCTTAACTGACTCTCATGAGCCCGCACTCTCTCAGTCATGCTGTCATTCAAACTCTCCAAAACATACGTTACCCCATTTTCCCAAACTCTCACAACTCTATAAGGTCCATCAAACTTCTCACTCATCTTTGATACATTCAACCTACCCTTCACTTCTTTCACCTTCAATACTTTTGTACCTAATTCAAATGAACGGAACCTTTCATGCGCCTCACGCCATACACTGCTCACTTTCACTCAAACGAAACCTATCTTTCACTCGCCTTTCAAAATTCATCACAAACTGACATGGGTACATTCCAGTTGCACTATGCACAGTTGAATTATACGCCAACAACACTCTCCCCAGACACATCCCAGTCATTCACTGTCGTACTCATCATTCTCAACATCTCACACAAGGTTCTTATAGTCCGTTCAGCCAATCCATTTGAAGACGGTACATACAGAGTTGTTCTCACATGCTCCACACCATTCTCTCTCAACATTTGCTCAAACACTTCCCCTACAAATTCAGGCCCATTATCACTCAGACATCTTCTAGGCTTCCATACACACATAGGAAAGAACAACTGCTCAACCACACGCGCAACAGTCACACTCCTTTTATCTCTCACAGGCGCTGCATACACAAACTTAGTTTTATGATCAACCATAACAACCATACCAACATTCCCAGCACTCGTACGCGGCAAAGACACACAATCAATCACTACCAATTCAAACGGTTCTTTCGCATCAACTTTCAACATCGGTGGTTTCACTTGCACACCTTGCACCTTTCGCTTCTGACACCTTTCACACGTAGTTGCAACATCATTCACAACAGTTCTCAGAAACGGATGGAACACCAGCTCCTTCATACACTCCCACAGCTTAAACTTACCCATATGCCCATAATTATCATGCACAACCTTCACCAGACCAATCATACCAACTAAGGACATCACAGGTACATACATATCATCACCACCCTTCACATGCCTCACAAAATATACAACATCCATACAAACAACAAAATCCTTAGCATACCTTTTAAAATCACTTAAACACGCTGGCCATTCATTCAAATCAACACGCATCATTACACACCTCTTCAACTCACTAACAAAAGGACACATCTCTTGCATCTCTAGAATATCATCATCACTTAAAATCTCATTCTCATCATCCATGACCAACTCAATCATACCGCAAAACTTGACAACGTTCTTTGCACACTCATTCAACTTCATCACCTCACATTCACCTTTCATAAGACAATCCTTATCAGCATCCAAAGACAAATCATTCAATCTCATAAAGTCTACACCAAGCAAGAAACAACAAGGCATTTGCTCACCTTTCAGAATCATAAAGTCATGCTTCACATTCACACCATTACCCAAACTCACTTTCAGACTAACCTGTTCCCATGCCACTATCAAGCCATTCCCTAATCCACTTATCCGTAACTTCACAGGTTTATGCTCGCAACATTTAAACTCATCATACTTACTCAGAATCCTCTCATTCACTAAAGACACCTGCGCTCCAGTATCAATCAAACCACAGAACAACCTTTCACCAACTTTCACTCTCGCTTCCATCATATCAGGTCCACTATGTTCGCAATACACTGAAGGAACAAGCACACCAACATCAGCACTTATATCCACACTGTCATTTACTCCCATATCATCACTCACCACACACTCATCTTCATCCAGACAATCATTCTTCTCTTATATATGAAAACTTTTCAATCACCCAATTGTAGTGCACACCGCTCAAACATTGCAGATGTACCACATTAGGATTCAAACCCTTCATCTTCTCATCCTTGTACACAATCGGCCTCTCACCACCAAAGTGCACATAAACAATCACTCCATACAAACGACTCACTACAATCAACACTTCCTGAAATGGCGGGAGCCCTTGCATACACATCGCTCTCAATTCTTTCATGAAGTTCCGCACCTTTGCCATACCAATGCTTTCAGGCTTCCTACACACTTCATTCATTACCTCCTTCCTTAAATCATCTACACTATCGGGCACTCTCACATCTACTCCATCACTCTTCAAATCTTGCAAACCATTCCATACACTCTCAAACAAGGAATCACCACCACCATTACTCTCTTTTTCATTCATAATCCCTTTCGGCAAATACTCAGGATCACTCACTCCACACACATTTTCATCATTCGTACCAGGATACCTTGACATCAAATCAGCCACTCCATTCCGTTCACCAGGCACATATACAATCACATAGTCAAAGTCACTAAAATCTTCCAAAGTCCTTGCAATCCTACTATCAGCCCACTTCATACGCTGCAGATACACAAGAGGTTGATGATCGGTTTTTATCACAAACCTCACACCATACAAAAATGGACGCAACACTTTCAAACAATATCTTATCGCAGCCAGCTCTCGTTCCACAGTCGAATACTTTCGTTCTGCAACATTCATAGCCTTGGATACATACCCAATTATTCGCCTGACATTCTCTCCATTCAAACGCTGCTCTTGCATCAGAAAACCTCCCATACAATACCCACTCGCATCTGTATACAGTTCAAGCATTTTAGCATTTACACTATAATCTGGGTAAGCCAATTCAACATCTTCAGCCGCTGCCTCTTTCAGTCTCTCATACGCCTCATTCATCTTATCATTCCACTTGACAACCGTACTACCTTTCTTGCCCATCCACTCAGTCAGAGGCTTACTCACACCAGAACAATCACGTATAAACTTTCGCTGGAACTCAATCAAACCCAAAAAGGACTTCAGTTGCTTCACAGTCACCGGTTTAGGAAACATTCGCACCTTCTCAACATACTTCGGTGATTTTCGCAACCCATTCTCACTCACCATATGCCCAAGGAATTCCACTTCTTTCGCAAACCATTCACACTTTGCCACTTTCACCTTCACCTTCACACCAACACTCTCCAACGTTCTCAACACATCATTCACCAATCTCATATGCTCCTCAAAAGTCTCAGTCATAATCAAAATATCATCTATAAACGCAATCACATTCTTACTCGCAAACTTACTCAACACAACATTCATTGCCCGCTGGAAGGCTCCGGGAGCATTAGCCAACCCAAAGCTGAGGTTCCGGAACTGGTAATGCCTCTTTGAGGAAGAGAAGGCAGTTACTGGCCGGCTCTCCTCAGCAATGGGCATCTGGTAATACCCCCGTACCAGATCCAGCTTCGTAAACCACTCCATCCCATGCATACTATACACACACTCAGATACCACACACATCGGAAACCTTTCTTTCACAGTCCTTTCATTCACCTTTCGATAATCCACACACAGACGCAATCTTCCATCCGGCTTATGTACAGGTACAATTGGACTATTCCATGCACTCTCGCTCTCTTCAATCACCCACAATTGCTCCAATTCCAAACACTGTCCTCAATCTCATCAGCAACCGGACGTGGGAAATGCCTCGGCCGCTGATAGATTGGGGAGTCCTCCTTCAGGACAATCTTGAATTCCGGGAGCTTTGCAACCCCGAAATCCAGATCACCCTTACTGAGGGCTCCCTTTCGCTCAAATATCATTCGATACACATCCTCCCTTTCATACTCAGTCAAACATCCATCCAATTTCACCATGTCCTTCACCTCATTATACATCCATTCACATGTCTTTTCATTCGCAACATTCACCCTGATATCCGTACTATCATCCATACCTACCTCATTGACAGTGGAGAGGTGGCCCAGTACATCTCCGACTTGGATTCCCCTCACCTGCCCTTTCACACTGGGGTCCGCCTGCACACATACAAAAGGATCATTCATTCTCATCAAGCCATCAAACACACAAGCAACACGCCTTACCTTATAACACGCATCCTTTCCATCCAATATCACAGTGTTCTCACTCACATTCAAACTAACATCCTTACTCCAACTCACTCTAACAGACACCCTTTCACCCTTCACAAGTCTTACATTCTCCATAGCAGTCACCTCAATACCAGTAAAGACACTCCTCAAAACACTACCATCTTTCCCTACATATAACTTATACACCCCATTTTTACCAATCTTTCTCTCAATCTGATCACTCGCAGGATGCACAACCATACGATTCGTTTTCATAAAATCATACCCCAAAATCACACCATACTCACTACTCACCTTATCAATCACAGAAAATTCACATTCATTCATCATCATACCATGCATTCGAACAGCTGACTTTATCATTCCAATCACAGGCACTCTCCTATTACCAATACCTACCAAACTAGCCTTGCACTCACACAGGAGGGCTTTCTCGCTAACCTTGTCATACACATCTTTATACACCAAGCTCGCCTTGCATCCAGAATCTATTAAAGCCAAACACTCAATTCCATTCAATTCCACCTTCACACTCAGACACTCATACTTCCTACCAGACAGCACTTTCACACTCGACAGACTTACCAACACATTACTCACACTCATGCACCCAGAGGATACTTCAGCAGGTACCCTCTTACAATTCAGTTTCCCGCTTCAGACTTTCCATTCACACCTTGCGCTCTCAGTCTAATCCAACACTTTTCACTTGAATGTCCTTCCATCGCACAATAGCTACATACATTCCTCTGTTCACGACACATCCTTGCATAATGACCAGCCTTTCCACAATTACCACAAGCATACTTCACACTCCCCACAGCAGTTGCTCCACCATTCCACCTCGGGCAATCTTTCTTCAAATGGCCTATTTCTTTACACTCAAAGCACTCTTTCACACTTTCCTGGCAATCCTTTATCATATGCCCTTTCTTACCACAACCAAAACATGCACCAGATGTCCACCTACATTCTGCCAACATATGACCTTTCCTTCCACACCGATGACATTCCACAATCTTTCTCCCACCATTTGATCTCTCGTTTGCTGGGACATACCTCGGTTTCTCTCTCATATATCCGTTCCCACGCTTGAAATTCATCTGTCCCCTTCCATTTGACCACCCTCCATTTACCCATCCATTCTGCCGGCCCAGGAAGTTCGACATCACTCCAGCTGGTGCAGCCTTCAGGGCATCCCTGTAGCTGACATACTGCTGGGGTGGATGAAAGCTCCTGGGCTTCTTACCCCCAACGTTCACACTGTACCATCCATCCTCTTCTAGATCGCTTTCATCATTAAATCGTCCATCTTCCAACAGCTCCAACACATCCTCCCACATCAACCGTTCACCTGTCAGTCTCATTCTCTCCTTTCTCTTTCCACTCAGCCATTCACTCACCTTCGCGGGATCGTGTCCAAAAACTTCCTCATCAGTGGTTTACATTCATTTACATCATCATCACCATACCTCTTTCTTGCCATACTCTCAAGCCTATGTGCATACATGTTCACACTTTCACTTTTCCCCATTCGAGCCTTCTCAAATTCATTTACCCTTTTATACTTCACACTCTCTTTCATTCGTTTCACCTGTCCAATCATCCGCTTCTTCACCACATCGTACCTTGGTTCCCCCACACTTGTAGTCACGCGGAAAAACTCCAATACTTTTCCCTCCAAACATTCCCCCAAAACATTCATCCAGTATCCCTTATTCTCCGGGTACTTGAGCTTACAATATCGCTCAAATTCCCCGAAGAATTCTTCCACACTTTTTCCCACCATGTAACCTAAATCTATCTATCTTTGGCACTTCCCTTATCAAAATACCCTTTCCCACATTCACTTCACTCACTTGAGCTGCCTTCACTCTCACTCATATCAATCATACCATCACTCTCTCCTTCATCCGAGTACAATGAGTCCACACTCTTGCCTCTTACCTTCCTATCCTTCCCCTTTGCACCACTCTTCCTTCTTCTCTTGCATTCAACTCTCTTCCATTCTCCGTCCTTCCTATCACTCATAATCACCCTATCCTCTTTCCACTCGCACACACTCCCATTGATCCCATTAGTCTTATCCCCTTCAGTCGGAGCAGGGGTCAAGGTCGAGGGTCCTAGGGCCGGTCCTGACCCCTTCATCATGTCATACAAGTCCTTCATCCGTTGGTCGACCTGCTTCTGTCTCTCGTCCATTTCTTTCCTCATCTTGTCTGTCTTCACCTCCATACTCATCACATCACTCTTCAATCCATCAATCACGTTCCTCAACATCATACATTCCTCCTCTTTCTGCCTCAATTCCAGCCTCAGTCTCACAATCTCATCATGTAGGCCCTGTTCCACAGAAGCCATCCTCCCAGGTTAGTAACAGCGATAGACAAAGGTGAAAAACAACCAAACTACCTGCCACGCTAATTGGGTATGGACTGCAATCCAATCCCGTCACGCTCCCGGTTTCGAAGTCTCACTAATCCGGACGTGAGAAATTGAAGGAGAATGAAACAGATTGTATGTACAGTCCTTTACTAACACAAAAAAAATACAATATTTACAAAAATATGGGTAAATGTGCACCCAATGAGCCTATATATATATATATATATATATCTGAAAAAATAAATAAGTCCCACTTATAATTATTATTAATTGATTTTAGGAACAATAAGAATCAAACAACCCAAATAAAATTTGGGTTACTACAGTCAATGAACAACAAAAGATGGGCTCACGTTATACAGTCCCTTTACTTACAAAATTTTTGTATTCAAAATTGCACCTCCGAGCTTGGACTAAGATAGGTAACCTTGTTAGAGTTGTGTGGCTCTAATAAGCCCTCCTTCGTTAAAGCTAAACTATTTTATACACAATCAAATAGGACAGAACATGGCCTGGAACCCTTGTCCTATACTAATGGCCTTTGGTATAATAATAATAACAGTTATAGCTTCAATTACAGGGGTAATTTACAAGTGCTTGCCCTCTTATCTTTCCAAATTATGGCGCCTGGAAAGATAAGAAAAAAAATTTATAATAACATGCTAATCAATAAAAAACAAACAAACAAAAACCAAACCCATTCCCATTCACACACACATTCTTACAGAGGGAGGGAGAGGGTACTTAGAAAAGGGGTGGGAGAATGGCCCTTTTACACACACTCACATTCGCTCCACCACAGCGCCTCTGCGCTTGATGGAAGATAATGACCTTAAAAAGCTTGCGTGGCTATTATAAGCCCTCCTTCATTAAGCTATACTATTGGCCTTTATTTATTAACAATAATATATAGCTTTCCAGGATATAACGCTTTGTTTGTAATATAAGGATATACGAAACTAAGTCCTATCTTTCCAGAATATGGCGCTTTGATAAAAGATTATTTTAAGCAAAGTACAATCTGAGAAAGAGAAAACAATTTTAATACATGAAATCAAATACATATATATACAAAGAGAAAATATAAAAAACCTCATTCCCACTCACACACACATTCTTACAGAGGGAGGGAGAGGGTACTGAGAAAAGGGGTGGGAGAATGGCCCTTTTACACACACTCACATTCGCTCCACCACAGTGGGATAGTTTCTTTCCAATATGCCACCCTGGTGGTTACCATCTCAATATTTGTCAGCATGCCTCTGCCCCCAAAGCATTACCATGTATACTACATTTCTCTTTCTTGTAAACATATATCGTGTCACACTGGAGCTGTTTATGTACATGGATGGCTCCAAATGCCAGCAGTTTGGCTTACTTGCTATCTCCCTTATTTGATGCTGTCAGTGTTCTTCCAGGTGCTGACTCATCACAGCCAAGTTTGTTACAATACATTGGAATTTCTGCATCCTCTAATCTGCACTATCCATGAAACCATGGTGGGGAAATGAATGCATTGTTGAGGTTTCCAAGCTACTGCATAGACTGAGTTGAGTGTCTGGACTAGCATTTTGTTCAAGATTCTGACTACATGGCTAAGAATTGGGACAGCCTTTCAGGTTAAGATGGGAGGCAGTTGACGGGAATTTAATATTGCATCCCACTTCACTGACTTCCAATGCCTCTGCAGTTTCAAAACATTTCTTGGTCCCTCAGCATCCAGTACCATTTGAGGGAGCACTCTTACAAACTTTTCGTCAAGGTTTCTTGGCCCCTAACCAAGAAGATACATTTTGTTTAATTGCTTTTAATCATAAACCAATGTTGATATTAGAGTTGGGACAATTTCCCCAATTTTTGCGATTCCCAGTCCGATTCCAGTTAGAAGTTATGATTCTGATTCCTTCACAAAATAGAATATTGATTATATGATATATATTGTTAAAAACAAATGTGATACATACACTCTGCCTTCTATTTAACGGACCACATAATCTCAATGGACAAATACCCAGCAATGAACATTCTGCTGGGTAGATTTGACGTCAAGTGTTGGATTGTTCACCCATAGAAAGGGAATGTGAGCTGGGTCTAGACCATCTTGAGACAGGTTAGTTTTATCCTTCATTGTTTAATAAATAACTAGTGAATGGTAACCCCACTGAGTATGAGAGGCACCGAGAGTTAGGACCAATGATGTAGTAGTTGATTGACAATCGTATGTTGCGAAGCTAAGTCCTTAGGAAAAAAGCTCAAATGCCTCTCAGGCATTTCAAATGAAAATTGCGATAAGAGACCCAAGTTCAACTCAACTTTTTTATTTATTCTGAACGTTAAAGTAATGAAATAAGTAACCTTTGTTTTTTTATGTGCAAAAGTGTTAAAAATAAAAAGTTAGCATACAGCGATTCCTTATTAATATTACAAGCCAAATGCAAAAATTAAAAACTGTTAACACAAGTGCAGGAAGTTTTGTTCATAAGGTCTAAGGCTGCTGTCATTGTAGAAATACCATGATTTTAGCTTTGTAACCAGCTGGTGAAAATGCCCGTAATTCTTGATTTATTCTTATTTTTCAAAACAAATTCTTGGGTATCTGATACCCTGGTAAGTGAAAAGCATTGTGGTGTGCTCCTGCGACAACTTAAACGTAAAATAAATTGTCACAAAATAAAAACAAAACCTTGGTTGGCGAGGTTAATATAGCCAGTGGTGCATATATTAAAGGCGAGTTATAAAGATGGTATAACAAAAACAAATTGCTCTAGCAGCATAAGTTTTACTTAGTGCTGAAATAATATTGAAAGGGCCAAGTTAATACCAAATGACTAAAAAAGTAAGTCACAAACACGTTTCTTGTCGTCGATCTCGGTTCATTAGCCCCTTTGCAAGTAGCTACGGGGGCTTTTGTAATTACAATTCCTGGTCCTCATGTACACGACTGATATCAATCCATATAGAAGCTATAAGGTATGAGAGACGATTATAAAATGTCGATCTCTTAAAGTTTTCTACCTTCTGTGGTGGAATTTTATTATATACCAGTATTTATCATATGTAAGTATTTTCAAACAACGGACTACCCTTCCCCCCATTTAATCCGTTAAATTGAGGGTCGAGTGTATTATAATTTATGTATTGTAGCTTTACTATTACTAATTGTCAATAAACATCAATAAATAATATAATAAAACTGATTTAATTTCTTTACTTACAATCGATTCATAATTCCTTCCATGTAATAATAATACTCAATAATAATTAATAAAGTTAGTTGTTATATAAAGTAAATAGAATATAATAAACAAATAAATGTAAGATGAACATTGTGTCTAAGTTTACATAGTATCTGCTAACAATTAATCTTGTGATATAGTGCCTTATGCTGGAAGTTTGGTATTGTCAGTCTTCATAACCAAGTTGATTTAGATCTTTGATAGCGAATAATGCACAGTTTGTGAAAGATGCCCAAATTTGTATAAATCATGGTATCTGAAGTGTTCCTTTACTGCAAAAAGGTTCAAAATTTGTTTGAACATGCCAACTTTGGCAGGGCTGCTGAACAAAGCTTTTAACATCTTAGAATTGCATCAGCTCTTGTAAATGACGCCTGAGCCCTGAACAGTCCTTTATGGGATTGACCGTCAATCCCATAATGGAAAAAATGTTCCAGCCTTTTTTTGTTTTGCTGATTATATTAGTATCAGTGTGGGAAGTTGCACGGTATAGATCGTTCTGTCATCAACTTCTAAAATTTGTAGATATAGTATTTTTTAAATATTTTTTATATATATATCCAATGCAGCCATGGCATGCACTTGTGCATGCTAATGTGAGTGCCACATATAAAATAGGCCACAACACTTATTTTTATGACATGAATTTGCTCAAAGTGGAAGGGCCCCCAGGGCCCTTTGAAGTGATGCCACTGCTGAACATAGTGCTTCCAGCATATTTACATCATATGGGATGGCCCCGTAAGGGGCGCGGTGATTTGCCATCCTGGCCGCCATGCTGACGGGATCCAGCGCTCCGTCCGATCCCAGCTTAGCCTCTCTTCCTTCCTTCAGATAGCCTGTATTTCTCCTCTCCTTCATCGCTTTTCATACAACCTCTCCCACAACTTTCAATGGTCAGCCTCTAATGCCGACCTTCTTCTCAAGCCAACCGTCCCGGATCGGGGCTGAGGGGGGGAAGGGACAACGTTCCCTAACCCCTGAGCTCCGGTTCAGAATGTTTTTTTTTTTAACAACCTGCTTAATCCCCACCTATACCTTCCTCACATCCCTTTTCCTTTCTTCTTCACACTCAGTTTTACGCCGCGTCTAAGGTGGGGCCACCATGCCGATGGACTGCCAGTCCACCAGGCGGGAGGGGTGGTCCCAAATGGCGGCGCCTGGCTCTGCCAGGCCTGTAAGCACCTCTTGCAGTGCGGGCAACTGCGAGAGGTGGTGAACTATTGTGTCCCGTATAAAAAAGAGGGTCACCATGCCCATGTGTGCAAATAAAAAAAAACCCCAAATCTCTCCCCATTCCCCCTTGTAAAACGACGGAGTCGCCCTTGGGCAGCTCCACCGAAAAAATGGAGGTCCCCCCCCCCCTGTGCTTGCGCAGGGGACCCTCCATATTTCTTTAACCGGAGAGGAGGCTTACTCCTCTCCTACGCTTATGGGTGTAGGGGACTTTCCCTCACCCCCTTCTCTGGAGGTGCTTTCAGGCACCTCCCTATTTCCAGCGGCAGTCCCTCCTTTTCTTTCTAAGGGGACTGCCAAGAAAGCCAGCAGGCAGCCCATTGCTGACTGCCCCTCGTGTAAGCGGCTTGGTAGGGCAAACCCCCTTAGGGGGGAGAGGGAAGCCAGGCCCCTTCGGTTGCTTGCCTCAAAAGACCTGCTGGCAACAATATTAAACCTTGCCAGGGTCAAGGCCTGTGTCTCCCCACACAAGACTGGCGACACTGCCAAGGGAACCTGCAATGTCCTGGGAGGGGATGGACAACTGGAGGCCCCTCCTGTGATAGACATGGTCCTTGAGGAAACCCAGCCTCAGATGATAGGGCCTTCCATGGGTGGGAATCCGGGCTCGGCGCCAAATACCGATACCGAACCCGAATCCGCCCCTATGCAAGGTCCTCCTCAAATGGCTATGGTTTCTGAGGCAGTACAAGGAGGGGAGGGATCTCCTCCGGACGGTGCCCCTGCGACCATCAGGACCTCCATTTCGGAGAAGGACCTGGCTTTGAGGTGCTGATAGGGCTACTGCCTTACTTTTTTACCGATCCTTTGTCCTTTTGAAGCTCTACTACGGATGTGAGTTGTATGCATCTGCAGCCGAACGTTAAGCCCTGGTTTGCGATATCTGTGATGCCACAGTTTTGGCAAGCCAGGCGGATGTTGAGATTATCTTCTGCTGGGTTCTTGGACATGTAGGAATTGCGGGGAATGAGCACACCAATGAGGGAGCCAAAGAGTCTGTGACGACTCTGCGACCGGACCAGCGTTTCACTCTTCCTCACGCCGACTACATGGCATGAATACTGGTGGCTCTTCAGGCTGTTTGGCAAAGAAGATGGGAGATGGTTGAAGGGAACTTAAAGTTGTGTGTCATTCCGCTGTGACTGTTCCCATGGACCTACCCCCTAATGCTGCGAGGACTTCAGGTTGTTTTATGTTGTCTCCGAATTGGATGCACCGCCATTTGATGGAGCGCTTGCCAGCGCCCTACTGTGAAGACTACATTGTCCCCCAGACTGTTTGGCACATTCTTGTTGAACTCTGTGCACGTTACCTGTCCCAGTACCGGGATGGGTGGGGTCGCTACTGCCTGTCTTTTGTATTCAGGACAAGTTCGTACACCCCGACTTTTTGGAGGAGGCCAGCCTTCTCCCCTTTATTTAAATATTTGTTTTTTTTGGTTGTCTTTTTCTTATTTTTGTACGTCATATGTCCTTGGGCCGGGGGGAGCCAGACCTCTTCCCAACACGGAGCTTGCTTCCTGCTTATTACCTTTTTTCTTTGTTTTATTTTTATTGATCTTTTTTTGTTTTTTTTTGCATCCTCTTTTAAATATGCTTAATTTTAGGCAATGTCGAATACAGCAACTAATTCGGCAGTTGCCAGATAAGTTCTTTAAAAAAAAAAAAAAATCCCAATCAATTGCACTTTCCTGAGTGAAAACAGAGGTGAAGTATAAGTTTAACTCATCAGCAATATCTTTATCCCCTTGATAGCTCGCTCCATTATATTCTAATGGCCCATTAGTGGAGCCCTGCTTTGAATTTATTTTATAATAACTAAAGAACTTGCAACTATTGCGTTGCCAGATGGGCTCTATAAAATTAAAAAAAAAAATGCAACTATTTGCCAAATTGAAGAAAGGAGATGGGTAACCATGGAAGAGATCAATGGCATAGTTGTTTTGAAATGGAAGGATACCCAAGATGTCAGAATGATCACCACCAAGCATACACCAGATTTTGTTGATGTAGGGGATGTGAAAGAGGCTAAAGAAGGAAAAGAAGATATAGATGAACAAGGGCCAGCTAAAAGAAGGAATAAGAGAAGATGAACGCAGAAGAAACCACTGCCAATCATGGCATATAATAAAGGAAAAGTTGGCATTTATATCTCTGATCAAATGAAATCCTATGAGACTTGCCTGAGAAAAGGGATAAAATGGTATAGGAAGTTGGCAATCAAAATGCTATTTGGAATTTGTATAGTAAATGCTTTCATAATCTACAAAAAAAGCAACAGGAAAGCTTATAAAGATCAAGAAATTTAGAGAGAAAATTGTTGAAAAGCTATTGGGCCTTGATACACATCCTCCATGTCTGCAACAGGTTCATATATCTAATCATTTTTTAGATTTCAGAGTGGAGGCATGTGGGAAAAAGTGAGAAAATGCAAAAGATGCTACAAGACCAAAGGTGCAGAAGGTGGAAGAGATCTAGCTAGAAGTTTATCAAAAAGAACACATTCTGCAAAGGTTGCCCAGGTGAACCATACCAATGCTCATGAGGTTTATTAAAAACTGTGAACACATTCTGGATAGGTTGCCCAGGTGAACCATACCTCTGCAGGTCATGCTTCAAATCCATCCACGGGCAATGATGTAATATAAGCCAAAATAATGATACAATTAGTAAAAAATCATAATAAATAAAATAAAATAATATGAAAAAATAATAAGAAAAGAAAAATACTTAAAACATAATGGGTTCCATCATCCAACTGGCTTCTCGTGCCGGAACCTGACTTCAATGTAAATAATTTGTCTTGAAACTGAACAGTGGATAAATTACAAAATATTTTACTTACAGGCCACTGACATGCACCACAATCTTTCTCAGCAGTCACACTATTCAAATAACAGGTATTTGCCTTCACTGCGAAGCAAATGTGGTTGCCGCAGCTAATATTGAAAGAATTTGGCACTCATGTGGCATGCACATATGCATACTGCAACAGAAACAGCCATGGCATGCATATGTGCATGCCACGGCAGTCAAAGTGTAAAACATAAATACATTTCTTACACAGTCAGATCTTCAATATTAATTGATATTAAATAGTGATTTATTCTTGTTGATTAATCTAAATCTATTAGTAAATAACTTATTAATGTTATAATTTCACTGAATAATAAATAGGGCAGATGAGTAGATACATAACTTGATTAACACTAATGGGAAATAAACAATGCTTAAAATTTTGATTCAGCTATTTTGCAAGTAGGAAAGAAAGTTAAAAACTTAAAAAACAAAACAAATCAAAAGAGTCTCTGTACTGAAATTTTGAAGGAATCTATTTTGGAATCAGGAAAACTGGGATTATTTTTAGCGATTCTGCTGCCAATTCCCCAAACCGATTAATCATCCCATCTCTAGTTGATATATATATATATATATGCCAGTTATTAGTGAAGTTTCCATTTAAATTGGTGGAGGTGGGGTGTAAACACTTATACTCTTAACTAGTAATAATATTCAACGAAAAGATGAAGTATCTAAGGTCATATACGTTATCATTTTCTATTTATAGTAGAAAGGGTTTGCAAAAAAGTTCACTTTTGGAAAATGTAAATGCTTGGATATTTTTTTTTAGGAAATACAATAGTTTTGGTTCGCCTTTACAAAGAAAAGGGATTTATGAGTGATACTAAATATTAACTATAAAGGGTTAGTTACCATAGTTGTCTAACAATCACTGATTAGGCCAATAGGATTCTTGTGATTATAAACATTTATAGGAGCAGTTATATATATATATATATATATATATATATATATATATATATATATATATATATATATATATATATATATATATATATATATATATATAGGTACAGTTTATATATTAGCCTGCAATTTATTATATACAGTGTCCAACTTTAAATATATATCTATTCATGTCTCAATTTATTACATTCTTTTATGTCTGTTTAATTGAAACTTATTTTCCTCTTTTAACAGATGCACCTTAAGGTTTCCCAGCACGAATATAAAGATTCAGTTTCAGTCTTTACTGGATGACATGGAATCTCCCCCTGCTAGGGTTCCTTCCCCCCCAAAGAAAAATCAGCCCCTCAGGATCAACATTCCTGACCAAGATTCTTCTTTTGTATCGCCATTTCCTTCCCCCACTGGTACTATCAGGTAAATGAAATTGATTATTCTCAATTATTTGATCCAATGTTTACAGGCATTGTGCTATTATGAGCTGTATATATATATATATATATATATATAAAATTTTTTTTGCAACACCTGCCCTCTGCATAACTGAGGAAGATACCTACTTGTCCTTGTTACTTAATTGCAGCCACACCCCATTTCAATCATGGAGGAGGTCCCCTGCCAACATAATCAAACTTGTATGGGGATCAGAAATGACAATTTAGGGTAATTCTAAACCTATAAGGGAATGCTGCTAAAGGTAGCACTTGGATGACAAACACGGCTTCCCAGCGCTTCAGTGCTGGGTGTATGGTAATAGGTAGATGATCCCCCCACCCTAATTTGAGGACCCACATCCTTATTCTTTATTACCTACCCTAGTTTATGCCTCAAATTTCTTGTGCTATTTAGAGAGGGTTGCAGTTACAGCCTCAATTGAAACTTGTCCAGTGGTTAGTTATCCTGAAGACTGCGGGGGGTACGAGGTGGGGAGTATAGTAGGCTGTCGACTCTTCACTGCATCCATTGCACATATGAAGTGGTTATGCTAGCTCCATCCTTTATAGGAGAATGTAGTTCAGGCTATTAAGGTTCATCCTAGCTCACAATCTAGACTGATTATTAGGGTGGAGTGATAATTTTTTGTTTAATGAATAATGATTGAATATTTCTCAATAGGTGCATATACATCCAAAAATGACCCCTAACCCAATTTGGGGGGTAGCCCCCCAAATTTGCCGGCTACTACCCACTAAAGGTTGTGCAGGGGGCAAATTCTACTATTTGTCATATCTTTTTAACTATTGGTCAACAGAACCTGAAATTGGTGTCAAAAGATGTGGAAGATGCATGTTTATGTGTGTCATAATAAAACTTTTTATTCTATCTCTATATATAAAAAAGTTATGTGCAAAAAACATTTTTCTGGTGATATTTTATTGCAAAAAATGTTTTGTGTTTTTGTATAACACTAGAAATGCACAGGTTATTCTAGAATAGGCCTAATTATTTTCATAGTGGTTAACAGTACAACTTATTCACTACTACAACTAGCTGATACATGTATTTTATTATCATATAATTTATATAGGTTTATTTTCAAGCAATGTTATATAGCATTAACGATAGTGTTCTACTGCTAATTCTATTGTACATTCAGTTTATTAATCTTCTTTTAATCATGTATTTTTATTTAAACTAACTATGTTTTTTATCTTTTACAGATTGTATATCTATTATAGTTTAGCATTAAATCATATAAAAAATAAAAATGCTAAGAAGCTCAAATGTTAACGAGCTCTTTGGGGGATACAAATTTGGGAAGAGAAGTCAATTTCCTACTTGAAGTATGCTGCCTGCAAAGAAAGAAGTAGTGGAAAGTATGTTGCACGAAATAGAATGGAAAACTAATCAGGCTGTGGAAATAGTAGCTAAGGAATTGATCGAACATTGGGTGTGGTGCATTGTGTGTACTGTGCATCGAGTGCCAGTAGTGAAAAAGATCATAGAGGTAATGATAAGGTTTTCATA
Source organism: Ceratothoa steindachneri (assembly GCA_963969495.1). Lineage (NCBI taxonomy): Eukaryota > Metazoa > Arthropoda > Malacostraca > Isopoda > Cymothoidae > Ceratothoa > Ceratothoa steindachneri. Next base: position 159,786,260 of record OZ018327.1, read on the forward strand.
TTTGGTGAAATATCTGAAGAAGAAGCATGGTCTAACATTTGAAGGGTATGTCACAAAGTTTATGGAGGATACAGAACAGCTTTTCAACATATTCGGTTATGATGAAAAACAAAGGCATGTTTTGGAAAAGGAAAACAAGTTCAAGATGAATAGTAGAGATTGAGTTCTACAATGACTAAAAGGGTGCACATGTTGGCAAATGTTTACCTGTCACAGAAAGCTTGTCAAACTTTCACTTCTATTTCATGAAAAGGCATAGTTCAAGCGAAAGTCAATGTAGTTCTACAAGCTTTGCCTCTGATGCTACCTGCTACTCACAAGAATATCAATCAGTCAGAAGTTAAATGACCAAAATAAGATAGCAATAAGAAATTTAAGTTTAATGTGTGTGAACTATTTCAAATATCAGATTATGCTGTTGCAACTGCAACTTTAAAGGATTTTGGTTTACTTAGTGATGAAGACAGATGTGTAATATATAGGAGTAAACTGAGAAGGGAGAGAAATAAATACTGAAGAGACATTTAAGCAGAAAAAAAATTATTTCAATGTATAGATAGGATATATATTGATAGCAGGAAGGATACAACAATGAAAATGACAGAAGCAAATGGAAAAAACATAGCACAAGATAGAGCTGGAAGAACATTATGTGGTAGTTGGCAAACCAGGTTCTTTCTAATTGACACATGTGGCTCCAGATAGTGGTAAAGGCAGACAAATTGCAATAAAGCACACTGATCGCATCATAAAATAAAGATAATAGGATCAGATGGCACAACAACAATGGCTGGCAATCTCAATGGCTCCTTGGCATTATTGGAATCTTTTCTGCAAAAACCATTACAATGGTTTATATGCTTGCTCCATTGCAATGACTTACTGTTTTTTGTCACATTTTTCTGAAAATTGATGGAACAACAAAAAGTCCAGACACTTTTTCAGGGGAAATTGGAAAGCAATTAAAAGGTTGTGTCAAGAGTGGGATGTTGTGAAGTTCAAGGCAATTAGATGCACAAATTCTACACTGTTGTCAAATTACATAATAGATGACCTGAGCACTGATCAATATTATGCTTATAGGATATGCATGAGTGTAATATTAGGTGAGGTTGATGAAGATTTAGAGCTACTAGAGATTGGAGAAATTTGTCATGCAAGATGGATGACATTGGCATGTCTCATTTTGAGGTTTTATGTCTAGATGGTGTCCTTCAATGAAATTGTGTTAGCTGGTAGAATTCAGCATTGAATTTTATTTTGCAAGCTGGTTTGACATTAAATATCATAATAAGATCACTGATGGTTCTCTGAATTTCTACATGATTCAGTATGCATTAAAATTTCTAGATCAAAGAATAAGAGAAACTGCTTTTACAGTGCTTCAAAGGAATGCATATTTTTCACACAGAGAGAATATAGTAATATCAATGCTCTCAGATGAAGATGAATTGGTTAGGTATTTAGCCATTAATAAGATCTTGCATTTAAAAAGTACCCTCACTGAATTTGTAATTGAGAGTGAATTTGTCCATTAACTTCACTCAAATAGCGAAGCCAGTTCTGATGAAGCTGAATACCATTTTAGTTCAAATGTCCGCAAATTTACTCTCCTGGTAATCAACTTTAAGGTGAAATCATATTATAAAATGGTGAATTTAAATGATCACAATATTGTTGAAACTCCACCAATCAGGTATTTTTCCGATAAAGACATTGAAGAAATTTGAGAACAGCCGCTTAAGTTAGATCATCCATGTCATAACCGGGTGGTTGAATGATACATTAAGCTGGTTACAGAAGCTTCATCATCAGTAGCAGGGTTTGAAAGACGAGATCGGTTGATTTGCCAGAAGATAAGATCACACAAACTTATGAAGTGTTTCAATAGCAAGAAGCATTATTAGTCCTAATTGAATCATATTCAAAGGGTAGATTGGACTCTATAGCCATCTACCATCTAAGTGAGAAAACCTGATACAAATCAACAATAAAGTGGAAGTACATCTACTGGGAAGTCTATACACTTAAAAAGTAGACAATGTGCGCCATGCAACCTACCCCTGTCATGGTGCGGAAATGGTTGCGATTAGATAGACCTACCAACTAAGAAATATTATATACTGTATTATCTATGCTATGAAACTATATTGCAATTTTACAATATATATATATATATATATATATATATATAATGAAATGAAATTCACTGAAATTTTAATGCCACTATAAAATTCTAAAATTTTACAGCCAAACAGTGCAAAAATGTATTTTGTTCATAACATTTTTATGTGTAGAGATAGAATAAAAAGTTTAATTATGACACATCTTCCCCATCTTTTGGCACCAATTTCAGCTTTCTATTACCAATAGTTCAAAAGTTATGACAAAATAGTAGAATTTCACCCCTGTGCGACCTTTAATGTGCGGTAGGTGGCTAATTTGAATGGTTACCACCAAAAATTGGGTTAGGGGTTATTTTTGCATGTACAGTAAACCCTTGATATGACAAATTTCGGATATAACAAAGCAAATTTCCTGGCCGAACTCCATCGGGTTTAATGAACCGAAGTTCATTAAATCCAATGCTTCATTTGGTCATTGCATCATGTTCAGTCAGGCAAGTGTTACACGCTGTAATGGACTGAAAATCTAGGCCCTAGATTCCCAAACTGAGGGCCATACAGCAAATTTTAGGGGGCCACAAGCTGAGGCTATGTACATATAAAAATCCCAAGCCCCACTACACTAGAACAGCCAGTCAGCAGCTGAGCTAGCCAGAGGAACAGGTGCGGATGTACTCGTTATATGTTTGAACAATGCCTTGCTGCCAGACGCATGAGTAATATGCCTCATCCTTTCTCTTTCAGTGTAATTCCATTTTTATATATAATTTGGTTTTCTTGATAAAATCATTCATTGGGATGCATTTCGATACCAAACAATTTTCACTCAATAACTTATTTAATACTTCCTATGCTATGGTTTCTGTATGAAAACCTGGTCTTGAATCTTGAGTATCAACCAGTCCACAGTCCCGCTTTAGAGGCCACAGTTAAAAAAGCAAACACTTTGTCCATGTGTGGCTCCCACAAATAATCTGTTTGCGCCAATTTTAGTATGATTGGGACTTAAGCCACCATCAATACCAATTTAATGGTAAGTAAGCTTTGCATCATGAAGTGTATTAAGAAGAAGGGAAAAAATATCTTTGTATTTTTGCACACTTCATGAAATGTTTTTGTTTTTTGAGACTTTAGTAAACTGAAATTTTATTTCCTTCCAACTTCTCATTGTTATGAACCACTTGAAAATGTTATTTAAAGACGGTTTTACTCTTTTAGAAAATTAGAACATTAGGAAAGTTCAGATAATAAAAAGCCAACTAGTCTAGGGCCTATCGAGGTCATCTGGTTTTGGAAAAAAGTGATTGGTAAAGTAAGTTAATGAATACTATCTTCTGGTCAAAGGGCAAAGTCAAATTAGCTAAGACCGGCAATAATCTTCCTTCTCATAGGGTAGTCCACTGGAATACCAAAGACATTATATTAAATATAAAACCAAAATATAAATATAAACACAAATCAATTGCAATAATCTTCCATCTCATGGGTAGTCCACTACATACCAAATATTCATGTATTGTGAAGCTTCATATTGACCTTTTGTAGGCTCATTATGAGGGATAACATTTAGTTTTTACAGTATTTCTTTCCGCTTCAGACCCCTCTGTGATGGCTTCTAATAAGAAATGCAAATACGATGACAGCTATCTGGATTTTGGATTTACAACCATTAATGATAAAGGTGTAGTGAAGTCTCAGTGTGTGATTTGTCACAAAATACTCTCCGCTGAATCACTGAGGCCTAGCAAGCTTAAATTACACATTCCAAACATGTTGGCAAGGATCGTTCTTTCTTTGGTTGACAGGAATTGAATATGAAGAGACAATGACTTGGTGCCAGCAGTTCCATTCACCAACAAAATGTTGCATTAGTGTAGGCATCATTTTTGGTATCCCTTGGAATAGCAAAGAAAAAGAAACCTCACACCATTGGGGAGGAGTTAATTTTGCCATGTGCCAAAACTATGGTCCAGCTTCTTTTGGGTGAGAAAAGTGGTGAAAAGCTGAGTGCTATTTCTCTCTCAAATGATACAGTGCAACTCCGAATATCTCTTATGTCAGATGATATCAAAGAACAGGTGATATAGAAAGTTAAAGAAGCTGGATTATTCTGTATTCAACTCAATGAGTCCACGACATCCAGTCCTGCCCACAACTCATGGTTTTTGTTAGGTATGTTCATGGTGAGGAAATGAAGGAGGAATTCTTGTTTTGTGAAACTCTTGAGCAATCTACAAAAGGTGAAGATGTAATGCAGAAACTTTCAGAATTCTTTGAAGCAAATGGTCTCAACTGGGGCAATCTCTGTGGGATATGCACAGACAGGGCTCCAGCCATGTTAGGTTCTAAGTCAGGTTTTGTTTCAAGAGTTATACAAAAATCACCAAATGCTATACTTCTCCACTGCATGATCCACAGACAAGCTCTTGCTTCAAAAACCCTACCCTCAGAATTACAGAAAACCATGAATACCATTATAAAGACAGTTAACTTTGTAAAAGGTAGTGCTCTAAACACACGCCTTTTCAAGAAACTCTGCCGTGATATGAATGCAGCTTATGAAATCCTCTTATTTCATACAGCAGTTCACTGGCTATCCAAAGGAAATGTAGTTGAGCGTGTATTTGAGCTCAAAGAAGAGATTAGACTCTTCCTTGAGGTACAGGACAAGCAAGATTTGTTGTTAGCATGGTCTGTATATGGCTTTGAAATATAGCTAGCCTACCTTGTTGACATATTTAAACAGTTGAACACACACAACCTTGAACTCCAACGGAAAGCAACTTTGATAATCGATTTTGTGGACAAAATTAAAGCTTTTATTCGTAAGATGGAGAATTGGAGGTGGAGAGTTGGAATGGGAAACTTGGCAATGCTGGAAACAGTGTCAGACATTGCAGAGGAGTGTGATACTGCTACAAAGAACTTGATTGTTCAACATCTTGAAGCCTTAGTGGAGGAATTTAAAAGGTACTTCCCGGATATCCAAAACCAAACCTCTTGGGTAGTAAGGTTTCCCTTCACGGCTACAGTGACATGCATACCTGATTATAATGATGATGGCCAGACTGAACTGCTGACACTTCAGGAAGATACAGGAGCCAAAATGAAGTTTGAAGTGGAATCTCTCGACTGTATTTTGGTCATCAATAGCAGCTTCATGCCCAAACTTATGTAACTTAGCTTTCCATCAACTTATTCCTGTGAGGTTGCATTCTCTCAACTTTTGTATATTAAATCAAAATATCGCAATAGACATCATAACATATAAAGGATGACATACGATGTTCTTTGAGTGAAACAAAGCCAAGAATTAGGATGCTGGTCGATGGCTTTCAACATCACCCTTCAAATTTAGTTTAATTGGAGTTTGAACAAACAAACTTGCACATGAAGGTTCTTGCTGGGAGAAGAGAAGGTGATGTTTCCACTAAAGGACTTGGTTTAGTTATTTATGACTCCATATGATAGGATTTCGTTCAGAATTATTTAATTTGTGAGTAAAAAAAATTATAAGATTGCTTTTGATTACACTTTTTTATGCAGTTAAATTTATTTTTTCTACTTTTGTTTTTTGGAGAAAGGTTTTTGGAAATTATTAGTTTTAATTACAGGTAGTCCTACTCTCAAATTATAAAATTATTTTATGTGCATCAAATTACTTCTTTAGTATCATTTTAATGTTTACTTGAGATTTGACAAAAAGTAAATTGCAAGTTTCCATGACTCAATATTTAAGAAAAGAAAAAATATGGGGTTGAATGAATACAATTACAGGTATCGCCGGAGTTTTTTCATAATGGACATAATTAAATGTAGGACTACAGACAGTCACGAGATATGGATTGGGGAGGGGGGGCTCCATGGATAAGGATCATATATGAAAAGTGGGTAAAGATCAGAAAAGTTTGGGAACCACTGATCTAGACTAACCCCAATTGATCCAACCCGCTTCCTACACTAATTTGGACGTGAGAAATCGAAGCAGTCCTTTACTTACAAAAAAAATACAATAATATTTACAAAAATATGGGGGGTCATTATATTTGAGATCTTGAGTATAGATATACGTACAGAAAAATCCAGACAATCCTATCACCAACCAATAATTTATCTATAAACTAGTGAGAATATATAAATGATACAAAGAGGCCTAATAAACAAATCATACAAGGAGGCCTAATAACCGCACTTAAAAACCTATGTGGTACCACAAAATCTTTGTATAACAAAACAAACTGGTACCTCCGAGCTTGGTATAGATAAGTGACCTTGTCACGCTTGCGTGGCTTTATAAGCCCTCTTTCATTAAATGCAAAACTATCTTAATACATACATAATTTACAAGGTTAATCTTTCCAGAATATGGAAATCAATTTATATAAAAAATATTTAGAAAAAAACAAAACATTCCCACTCACACATACATTCTTACAGAGGGAGGGAGAGAGTATTGGAAAAAAGGGGTGGGAGAATGGCCCTGCACACAGAGAGTCACATTCGCTCCACCATAACGCTGTGCCGTGGCACATCCACTCACTGGCTCACAGCTCAGTCGGCTGTTTGTATCAATACTATGTTGTGTAGTCCACTTAACTTTATTAGTAATTACATATGTATTACATATCCATGCAATACAGTCTTTATATACATATTTATGTATACAGATTAATGAACGAACCATCGGATATAGCAAACTTGGTTCCTTATTTCCATCACTTTTAACGACCATCAAGTTTAATGAGCTTTCGGCTTTAACAAATGCCCCACCCACCCCATATAGTTTTTTATATCAAGGGTTTACTGTATATGCACCTATTGAGAACTACTCGATCATTATTCTAGTTAAAAAAAGAATTCTACTCCACCCTACTGATTATGCATAAATGACCATATTTTTATTGTTTTTGATCTATGGATACTTTTTGTATAACTCACAAGGCATTGGGGGTGGGGGCCATATTGTCCCTTAATGCATTTTTTTTGCTTCTTTCTATCACGTGAAACATGGAAAAGTACGTTAAGAGGGCTTGGAAGGAATGCCACCTTTGCACATCCTTCCAGCCTGAGGTGCAAATTAGGGAAGCCCTCTCATTGGGTTGACACACTGGCTCACCAGTGAGTGTTATGCAGCACTCTTCCATGAACATAGTACAGTGCCGCATCTATGGACTACTCCATAGAAGACCTCACCTCAGAGCTAACCAACCATGGGGTAGTAAAATTGAATGTGTGATAAGAAAATATGGAGGGTCCCCCTACACCTTCATCACATTTTACCATGACAGGCTCCTTGAGTCTGTGCATGCCAGTTGGTATCGATACTGTGTGATGGTATTCATACCACTGCTTTATGTGATTTGTTTCCCTGGCTGTTGTGCTGATGGTCCTCAGCACCCGTTCCAACCACAGCTTAGCCTCTTCTCCTTCCTGACATGTTTTCTTACCCTGCTTCCTAACTTACCCTACAACCTCTTGCACAACTTTTTCTGGTCAGCCTCTAATTTTGCTAGGTAGACACTAACCAGTTTCCTCTATAGCAGGGGTGGGCAACCTTTTTAAGTGGGTGTACCAAAATTGGCCAAATCTTTGCTACAAAATTTTCTCACGTGCCAATACTTGACTAAAAACACAATGAAAGGATATAAAATTACAAGGAAAAGTTAGTCATTTTACCTAAAAATATACATATTATCATATTATATTAAACAGAATTGAATCTTTATCATTTCAAGCAGAAAACAACAAATCTAAACTAGAGAAAGAAAAATTGTGGACCTTTTCATTTATTTACCATCAATGAGACTTCTGCTGCTGCCTCACTGATAACATAATTTATAACAGGTTGTACACAATGCGGTTGCTATATAAAATAAATTGGAGGTACATTTATTTAGTTTTCTTAAGTTAAGCATTTGGTTTCGCGTGCCGGTAAAAGTCGTTGGCGTGCCATGTTTGGCATGCTTGCCAAAGTTTCCTCACCCCTGCTCTATAGGGCATATTTCTTCAATAGAATTGTCCTGCTTTTGTCTCTTCCTGCTTTCCCTTAGCCATCTTGCAGGAGACCATGCTCAGCGTATGCCCCCTGCCCACCCTCCCAGGGTATAAGGGTTTATGACCCCACCACCACAGGATGAGGGCCGGGCAGGAGGATGTGCAATTTACACCTGGCTTGTCTCTGTTCTCTTTGATTTAAATACTTCCTTTCAGGCAGTAGCTGTGCAGCTGCACCTGGATAGGGGGTATACTGTTATTTTCATGTACATCTCATCATCAGCCAACTTCAACGTGGGGGACTTGCACTGCATTGTACCATGGTTGCCGAGGTCCTTTCTCTTGCTCGGAGATCTGAATTAAACACCCCCTCTGGGGAGACTACTCAATTAATCCCTAGAGATGTGTCCTAAATGTGGATGAGTTTACTCATAGCTGCCCGAGAACTCCATTTTCCTGCCCCTATCTATCTTTGTGCTCTCCAGATGCACAGACTGATTTTGAGTTGGGGGGTGGTCGATGAGCTTCATATGGTAGTGATAACTTTCCCACTCAAATATCATTCTCTGCGCCACTACTGCCTGAGAACCTACCCTGGTGGTGCTTGGTGCTGGTGCAGTGCTCCACATTTCAGGAAACGGCTGATTTCTCTGTCCCAGTCGAAGAGTTTAGGTTGGTAGATGAGGCTGTTAAGTTCTGCTCCAGCAACCCTAGTGCTGTGGGCTTAACTACTATTCCTAGAACATCTGGCTGTTTGCGCACCAACTGCTCCTGTAGTGGTCAGCTGAGTGTGAGACGGCCCTCAAACAGTAGTGTTTAGCCTATATGCGCTATAAGCATGTAGGCTAGGGCTAGGTTCCGGTATATCTTTAAGCATGCATACAGTCTCAGGCGGTGGCAGCCCAGAGAATATTTGAATGGGATAGAGCAAGTTGTAAGTTTATGGAATACTTTGAATACAATTCTTTTACTCCAGAAGGGGTGCCAATATATTAGATCTGGTTCTCTCAATTCATGATCACTTTGGTTCAGGAATTGACTGTTGTGGAAGCATTGGGAAATAGTGATCATCAGTGGGTTCGTTTTATCTTGGGAATAATGAAAGGTAGAACATCAACCAACTCCACAAATTATATATTTGTATAGGGGTGATTATGATAAATTATGCAACTTGCTAAATCAAATTAGGTGAGATATAGAATTCAGTGGAAAGAAGACTTATGAGTTGCAGGGCACTTTTAAGAAATTAAGACTATATTAAACATAGTCCAATAGCGGTGTATTCCAATGCAGGCTATTAGAAAGAGATGTAGGAAGCCATTGTGGTAGAATCAGGAGATAGCTAGGAAAATGTCTGAGAAGAAATGGCATACCAGAGATTACAGAAAGTAGTTTTGATAATTTAAATCATTATAGGTTGACCAGAAATAGGCTAAATAAGATTAAGAAGAGCATAAGGGTGACAGAAATTAATTTGGCTCAAAATAATAATAAAGATCCAAGAAAATTCTTTAGCTATTATAGAATCAATAACAGTGATAAGATAGGGCCTATTAGATATGGAAGGGTTTTAAATGAATCTGATGAGGAAATAGTCGAGGTTCTTAATGATCATTTTACTTCAGTATTTACAGAAGAGAATCCAGGTAGATTAATTGATGATAATTCTAGGTCAAGGGAAGTAGTGTTGAATATTATTAATATAAATTGAAATATATAAAGGGCTTATATTGGACTTAAATACTAGTAAGTCATCTGTCCCAAACAACATTTATTCTAGGTTACTTAAAGAAGGTGTAGATAGTATTACAGGAGCTCTTGAGAAGATATACGAGGGGCGGTCAATGAGTTTTGCAAGGAAACAAGATATGAGGAAAAGTGTTTTATTATTTTTCAATATAATTACCCTCGACTTCAATGCACTTGCGCCACTTGTCCCTGAGGCTTCGAATTCCCGACAACCAGAAATCTCCCGACTGCTGTTCAATCCACTCCTGGACGGCGAGCTGGACATCTTCATTGTCCCCAAACCGGCGTCCACGCAGTGCAGCCTTGAGCTGGCGGAATAAAAAGTAGTTGCTAGGGGCCAGATCTGGACTGTAGGGGGGATGGTTGAGCTCCTCGAATCTGCACTCGCGCAGGGCAGCTTGTGCAACTCTGGCCTTGTGGACTTTGATGATGTTGAAGTCCATCATGTGGCGTGAGGTTTCTAAGGACCCAATGGGCAGAGACCTTGGTCATGGCCAAATTGTTGCGGATGATGTTGATAACACTTCCATGTGATATTCCAAGTTCTCACTCGATTTCTTTGACCTTCACCCGTCGATTTTCGAGGATCATCCTCTCCACATGGGCCACATTGTTCTCGTTGGTCACGTCTGACGGGCGTCCTGGACGGGGGTCATCTTCAAGGGACTCACGACCATGGCGGAACTCCCTATTCCAGCGAGCAATGGTTGCATAGGAAGGGGCGGTGTTGGTGTACACTGCAGCCATGCGTTCATGGATCTCTTTTGCATTCTCGCCTTCCTTGGTTAAAAATTTGATCAGTGCGCGGTGCTCAACCTTCTCCATTGTTGAAAAATTTGTGACACCATCTGCGATCAGCTACTGCTTTTTAAATAGACAAGGCAGGAGAGTGCGGCTGCAGGTCATGACTTGTCATAACTTGTCCTAACACTCACAAACAGCCATCCCCCTTCCTCTGTTTTGCCCTACCGATTCGCAAAACTTATTGACCGCCCCTCGTATACTTGATCACTTGAGTTAGGAGAAGTACCTAATGATTGGAAATTAGCAAATGTAGTGCCAATTTTCAAGAGGGAAGTAAAGAGGACCTGAATAACTTCAGGCCGGTAAGCTTAACTTGTATAGTTTGTAAAATTCTTGAGAAGATAGTTAAGGAGGGGTTTTCTGACCATCTAGAGGGTCATACAAGGGGTGGTCAATAAGTTTTGCGAATCAGTAGGGCAAAACAGGAAGAGGGGTGGCTGTTTGTGGGGGTGTTAGGACAAGTCAGGACCTGCATCCGCACACTCCTGCCTCGTCTATTTAAGAAGCAGTAGCTGATTGCAGATCATGTCACAAATTTTTCAACAATGGAGAAGGTTGAGCACCGCGCAGTGATCAAATTTTTTGACCAAGGAAGGCAAGAATGCAAAAGAGATATATGAAAGTATGGTTGCAGTATACACCGACACCGCCCCTTCCTATGCAACCATTGCTCGCTTAATAGGGAGTTCCGCCATGGCCGTGAGTCCCTTGAAAATGACCCCTGTCCAGGATGCCCATCAGACATGACCAACGAGGACAATGTGGCTTGTGTGGAGAGGATGATCCTCGAAAATCGATGGGTGAAGGTCGAAGAAATTGAGCGAGAACTTGGAATATCACATGGAAGTGTTATCAACATCATCCGCAACAATTTGGCCATGACCAAGGTCTCTGCCTATTGGGTCCCTAGAAACCTCACGCCCCAATTTCGTCAAAGTTTGCAGGAGCTGCTGCTCGTGTACAACCAAGACCCAGCGGGATTCGAGTTACGCATAGTGACAGGTGATGAAACGTGGGTCCATCACTAGGATCCCAAGACCAAGCTTGAAAGCATGGCCTGGAAGTACAGGGGCTCTCCACCTCCCATCAAGTTCTGGACCCAACCCTCAGCTGGGAAGATCATGGTCACCATCTTCTGGGATTCTGAGGGAGTGTTGATGGTGGACTATGCGCCTCGTGGAAGGACCATCACAGGCCAATATTACGCCAAGGAACTGGCTGGGTTGAAGAAGTGCATCCATCAGAAGCGGCGCAGCAAGTTGATACACAGTCTCCTGCTCCCCCACAACAATGCCCTGTCCATAAGGCCAGAGTTGCACAAGCTGCCCTGTGCGAGTGCGGATTCAAGGAGCTCAACCATACCCCCTACAGTCCAGATCTGGCCCCCAGCGACTACTTTTTATTCCGCCAGCTCAAGGCTGCACTGCGTGGACACTGGTTTGGGGATGATGAAGATGTCCAAGAGTGGATTGAACAGCAGTCAGGAGATTTCTGGTTGTCGGGAATTTGAAGCCTCAGGGACAAGTGGCGCAAGTGCATTGAAGTCGAGGGTAGTTATATTGAAAAATAATAAAACACTTTTCCTTATATCTGAATTGCAAAACTTATTGACTGCCCCTCGTAAGTTAATAAATGATGCTCAGCATGGGTTTAGAAGAGGTAGATTGTGTTTAACAAATTTACTGGATTTTATGGATTATGTTACTAATTAATTAGATAAGGGAGAGAATGTATGGGATATATGGTAAAGTTTTGAATTGGATAACTGAATGGATGAAAGACAGGAAACAGAGTGTTGTGCTGAATTGGGTGAGGTCACAGTGGAGGGACATTATCAGTGGCGTACCTCAGGGATCTGTTCTCGCCCCTTTTTCATAGTTTATATAAATGATCTTGGGGAGGCTGTAAATAGCAGTGTCAATTTTTGCTGATGACACTAAATTGGTAGCTGTAGTCAAAAAAGTTGAGGGTAACTTTAAAGTGCAGAGTGATTTAAATATTTTATTAGCTTGGGCTCAGACGTGGCAAATAACTTTTAACCTTAAAAAATGCAAAGTTCTTAACATGGAATGCGATATGATATCAACCTACTAGAATCAGTACAAAGGAGAGCAACCAAAATAATACCTTCCCTGAAGCACCTTGAATATGAAGATAGACTGAGGGTATTAAATATGTTCTCATTTGAAAGATGTGAGGGGAGATATGATTGAACTATTTAAAATCTGTTCTGTGATGGATAAGTTTGATTTTAGCAAGTTTTTTTGAGTTGGAAGGTAGTAATAGGATGAGGGGTCACCACTTCAAAATTAAAAAACACGAGGTGTAGGTTGGATGTTAGAAAATATTTTTCACCAATAGAGTGGGATATTATTGGAATCGTTTGCCATCTGAGACTGTAGACAGTCTAAATTTGAATGTTTTCAAACTCAGATTAGATGATTATATGGGGAGGGGGGTTATTCTCGACTCATTCCTGTGAATGAGGTTTTTATTATTGTATATTATGATTGATTTGGATTTTGATGATTTTTTATTTTGACATATTTCATTGGATGGTTCAAATTGTATATTGTAGATGCATGATCTGGCACAATCCTATGGATGCATTTTATTGGTGGCTTTCGATAGATGCGGATGACCCTGATAGGCTCTTGTGGCTTTTGTCATCTGTGAAATTGTTCTATTATGTTAATGGGAAGACCCCTCTAGCAGAGGTGTGGAAGCGAGTTAAAAGGATTTGGGGCAACTGCTCGCTGGATCCCCATCCCCTTCTCCATGAGAATTGGACCATAATTTCTGACCCTGCATTCCTGGTGGAATCCTCGTGACTGCATTATCTGGCTGGGATGCTGCTCAATGTGCATTGTGATGCGCTGACTTGACTTTACATCAAGAGGCTGAGAACCCTTCAATGACAGATTGACTCTGCGTGAATTTCATTCCACTCTCGCTTTGTGCGAGGACACACCCCCTGGTCCAGAAGATTTTCCATATGCCATGCTTCGACACATGGGTGAGCGATGCATGGCCTTTCTGTTAGATTTGTTCAACACCATTTGGGTTGAGGGTATCCTCCTAGATTCCTGGCGAATTGCTACTGTCCTCACTTTTTGCATACCTGGGAGTGATCAGTCTACCCCAGCCAGTTTCAACACAATCTCTATCATAATCTAACCTGGTAAATGTTAGAGTAGCTTTTTTTATGGACAGTGGATGCCATTTTTCTTGTGCACAGAGCAGCTTTTGCAATTTCCACTCCACTTTGGATGCTATTCTCTGAATGGAAAATGCTGTCTGCAGGCCTTGCCTCTGTAGACATCATTATGCCACCATGCTTTTTGATCTGGAGAAGGCCTATGATACTGCATGTGAATTTTTTCAAGATTGTTGATTTTGTGTACGTGTGGGGGAGCCATCTCTGGCAGAAGGGAGCAGGAAGAGAGTGCCCTGCAGGGAATTGTCCTCAGTGTGACACTTTTTGCTCTGAGCATCAACGGATCACCTCAGTGCTGCCGGAAGATGTTCTTGCTACTCTCTACATGGGCAACCTTTAGATTTCTTTTGGAGTGGCCAGATGCCAACTCGAGCGTGGACTGCAACAGGCATTGAACCACCTCACCTTGGAGGCTCATTCGCACCCTTAGGGTCTCTTGTAGCCCTGCCATTGATATTGTTTGTTCCGTGATGTTCAGCACTTGGGGTGCTGATAGGGCTATGGCCTTACTTTTGTATTGATCCCTTTTTCGTTCCAAGCTCAACTATGGATGCATGTTTTATACATCCTGCAGCTGGGCGTGTATTACTGAAGGTAGACTGAATCCACTATACCAACCTTCACCTGGTGACAAGTGTCTTCCGCACTTCCCCCATTGAGAGCCTACTTATCGATGCTGCGCCGTGCACTGCATTATTTCCCTGTATCCCCCTCCCTCTCTGGGATCTTTTCTTCAGGGGTTGTTCCCAGAGAGGCTCTGGCCTTCTTGTGGCGAGGGGGGTCAGCCCTAGGCCCCCTAGGGGACCCATGGTGCTGCCAACAAGACTTTTAACATACCCCTCTTTCTTTCCTCCTCTATTACGATCTTCCACTGCCCTTTATTTCCCCCTCTTCCTTCACCTATCTAGTGGTCCTTATCAATACCCGACCTCTGCTCATTTAATGGATTGATTCTGAATTGTTCTTTCATGAAGGTGAAAGAGGCTGGGCATCTCCACCGCCTTCGTCTACCGAATGCCCAAGGAGAAACCCATCGTTGGCCCCTTTTCTCCGTGCGTAGGAGAACTCGGGCAGCCTCTTAGGGTTACAAAGATGGTGTGGTGGATCCGTATCCATTCTCCAAGAGGACATACCGGACGTAACTGATTGCATAGTTGCAGTAGTGCCGGGCCCTTGTAGGCCTCCATGGTGGGGAGCCCCGAGGGAGAATGCAAAGTTTTTTTCTTTTTGCAATGGCTAGCCATAAACCAAAAACCTCCCCTTCTCGTAAGGGTTCTCGTGCCAAACGTTCCTTAGCTTCCCTTTCAGCCTTTCCTCGCTCGTTGGACCCCTATTCCAACGAAGTAGACCCAGATCTTGATTATCCTCGCTTTCTTGTCATGAATTCATCATCTGACATCCCACTTGCAAAAGTCGATGTGTTTGACGTCAATGAATCTTTTGAGTCCCGCTGTGGTGAACCCCGCCGGATGTGGTCAAGAGGAAGTGGTGATGTCGTAGTCGAGGTGTCATCCCACTCTCAACACAACCTTGTGCGAAATCTATCTTCGATAGCTGAAATTCCAATAACTGTCTCGCCCCATCCGCGTCTGAATTTCGTCAAAGGTGTCGTCCGTTCAAACGAACTAAAGGACTACGACCCCACCCGCCTTCAGAGTAAGCTCAGTACCCAACGTGTGACACACGTACACAGGGTAACTAAAACATTAGGCTCCACTAAAGTTCCAACCGCCACACTGATTTTAACATTTGAACGACAAGAACTGCCGCAGTATATTAAAGCTGGGTACCTTCGTGCTACGGTAAGTCCCTACATCCAACTACCCAGACGCTGCTTCAATTGCAATCAATTTGGACATGTTGGCCGAGCTTGTCGGCACTCTCGCTCCTGCGTGAATTGTAGCTCTGACTACCATGGCCCCGAATGCACCAAAACGCCCCACTGTGCCAACTGCGGAGGTACCCACAGTGCTGCGTCGAAACTTGCTCTATATTTTTATATGAAAAGGAAGTTCTCGCTTTGCGCGACTCCCTACGTCTAGATATAAGAGAGGCCCGCCAGCGTGCCCGAGCACAAACCTCGCCACTCGGCCGGCTCTTCTCTGACGTTTTATGTGATGCTGGACGAAACCGACCATCACACGCGAGTTCCGACCGGCCTGAAGCACTTCACCCTAGATCTACTCGCGGCGTCGAAAATATTCAGAATATGCAGTCGAAGCATCGCTCTCATACCGAGATAATTAATGTAGCCCCCCTCTCTCCAGCAGCTCTAGCTGGGAAAGACGCTCAGGGTGAGACGCTTGAAGACATCAGGCGCTATTTGAAAGAATCCTCAACATCGACCAGTGAAGGATCATCCACCCGGCCACGAGACTCAAAGCCCAGTGGTAAGAGAAAGGATTCCTCACCTGGGTCATCGACCACCAATAAGCGGGCAGCCTCTGGAGCCGACTCGGCCGAACCCCGAGAATCTCCAATGGACTCCTCCCCTATGGTTGAACATTCTCTGCCCTTAAGTCCGTCTCGCCCTTCACAGGACGTAGGCCCCATCCTGATCCAAACTATGGCAGAAATACACCCAGCTCCACACACCTCGCTCAGATCACCTGTTCGCCCCGCTCACCCTTCAAACCAAGATCCGATTGAAGCAGTTGATACTCCAACATCACCAACTGCGGCGGTTGGACCAACTCCTCAGACACCTAAAATACCCTTGACCCATGAATCCGGATCTACCGGCCGAAAATCCCTTCTTGATCTTCCTTTTCCGCCAGGTTGCGAGCCCGAATTACAATCAAGGGCCTCAGTCGGTTCTCCAAAACCCACGAAAAAAACCTCAGTTACTACTCCATCTAGGATTTCTCCCCCTGCAAAAGCAGGATCCTCAAAATCAGCTCTCCGTCTCCCAAGCTCTTTGGGAAGAACCTCAAATACATTATCGACCTCAAAAGAGAAAAAGATATCAACAGTGGTATCTAATCGTCACACATAATATCTTCCATTTTACAATGGAATTGTCAAGGAGTTCTTCCAAAGTGTGAAGAACTCAAAATTCTTTTGACGACTATCCACCCCGCTGTTATTTGTCTCCAGGAGAATAAACTGGGTATACGGCCCTTTCCGCCGGTACCCCGCTTTATCACTTTCAACTCTATTGCTCCTGCTGGAAGCCCCTCTAATGGAGGGGTGTCAATCATGGTATCTTCATCCTACCATGTTTCTCTCATCTCCCTACATACTACCCTCCAAGCTGTTGCTGTGAGGGTTTTTCTTACTAAGCTTTTTACCGTTTGCTCTATTTACCTACCCCCTTGTTTATCATTGTCAAGATCCGACCTTTTAGAACTTATAGACCAGTTACCCTCCCCATTCTTATTACTAGGAGATTTCAACGCCCGTCACCCATACTGGGGTGACATCACTCGAAATGCCAAAGGCAGTGTTTTAGAGTCTCTTTTATTATCTGACCTTCTTTGTGTTTTAAATACTGGCGATTTTACCTCTTATCATGTCCAGATGAACTCTTTTAGCTGTGTTGACCTTTCTGTTTGTTCCCCTGATTGCTTCACGGAATTTCGATGGTCAATTCTTGACGATCTCCATGGAAGTGACCACTTCCCTATTGTCTTGTCGGCCCTTCAAGTTAGCCCTCATACAACCATGCCCCTTAAGTGGGACTTAGGTCATGCAGATTGGGAAGGTTTCCAAGAGGCGTCCTTCACAAATGCATCTTTGGGGACCTTCAATGGAGTGGACGTGGCAGTAAAATACTTAACATCGACTATCTACAATGCAGCAACACAAACCATCCCACGGAGGCGACCTGTCACGGGCCGCTCAACCGTGCCCTGGTGGACTTCGACGTGTGCAACAGCTATCAAAAATTACAAGTTAGCCCATGCCCGATTCCAAAAGAACCCAACTTTGTGCAACAAGGTCGACCGAAACCGAGCTCGTGCGCTTCGCCAAAGAACCCTTCGTCAAGCTCGCCGAAATTCATGGCGCAGATACGTTTCATCGATCTCCTCTATGACACCTACTGCTAAGATCTGGAAGAGGATTAATAAGATCAGGGGCCGTTATGCTAATCATCATACCCCCACACTCAACTTAGACGGTTCCTTGGAGAATGACGGCCTGGCGGTCAGCAATGCTTTTGCTGACCATTTCCGCGCCGTCAGCAGTGTCAGCCGTTACCATAAGGCTTTTCAATCCTACAAATCAAAGGAAGAATCTCATTCTCTCAACTTCACAACAAAATCTAACCTTCCGTATAACGCTCTATTCAGCATCTATGAGCTGCAAAGCGCTTTGTCCCTTTGCAGATCTACTTCCCCTGGCCTTGATGAGATCCATTTCGACATGATTCGGCACCTACATCCACACTCTACTCTCTTCCTGCTTGATTTGTACAACCTTATATGGGTGAAGGGTTTTTACCCGTTATCATGGCGCATTGGGATCATCCTTCCCTTTGTCAAACCGGGCAGGGACGGGTTGAATGCAGATCACTACTGCCCTATAGCTCTCACCAGCTGTTTGAGTAAGTTGCTGGAAAAAATGATATTGGAGCGCCTAAACTGGTTCCTAGAAGCCAATCACCTTCTCTCTCCATTTCAATGTGGCTTCCGCAAAGGTCATAGTACCCTTGACCTACTAGTACGTTTCGAGGGATCAGTCCGGAAAGCTTTCTCATTAAAGCACCGAGTCCTAGCCATATATTTCGATATTGAGAAAGCCTACGACACAACATGGAGATACGGCATCTTGAAGCAGTTATACGTCTGGGGGATGAGAGGCCTTTTACCTTCATTTATTCAAAGTTTTTTAGCATCTCGATCCTTCAAGGTACGTGTTGGAGACGTATACTCTGACCTGCAACCCCAAGAGGAGGGAATCCCTCAGGGCAGTGTTTTAAGTGTCTTATGTTTTATAATTGCCATCAATGATATTATTTCGTCTCTCCCAGAAGGTGTATCGGCAACTCTGTTTGTCGATGATTTAGCACTATACTGTTCCTCACCTCGCCTTTCATCAGCAGCGCGTCGGCTACAACTGGCGGTCGATGCTGTATCCAAAAGAGCACAACTTAAGGGATTCCGCTTTTCCACGACCAAAACCAAAGCAATGTATTTTCACCGAGGCAGAGGGGTTCTTGTTCCGCCATCTATATCCCTACAAGGCGAAGAAATAGAGTTCGTCTCCGAGTTTCGGTTCCTTGGCGTAACTCTCGATCCAAAGTTATCCTGGTTACCACACCTACGCCGACTTCGAACAGGCTGTCTGCGGGCTCTAGACATTTTGAAAGTCCTCTCACACACTTCGTGGGGCAGTGACCGACAAACATTGTGGACATTATACACAGCCCTCGTTCAATCCAAATTGGATTATGGCTGTCAAATTTACTCATCGGCTTTCCCTTCAGCCCTTAAAATGCTGAACCCCATTTGAAACCTTGGAGTTCGCCTTTCTAGTGGAGCCTTCCATACTTCTCCTGTCAACAGCCTTTACTGCGAGAGTGGGGTACTCCCTTTGCCCTACCATAGACTTCAAATCTGCATGCGATACCTCTGCCAAGTACAGCAAGCCCCTGTATCAGAGGTCTACAGATGCCTGTATGCTGCCGAATCAACGGCGGCATATGATAAGTTGCCATCTTTACCCCGCCCTTTGAACCTTTGCATAGGAGATCATCTCTCTAACCTGGGTGCTCCAAGGGTCCTTACCCTTCCATCCTTACTGAACCCTAGGTGGCGTGCTCCTCTCCCCACAGTATGTACCAACATGTGGAGCCTGGAGAAGTCCTCCATGGACCCTCGCATCATTAAAAGCCTGTTCTTAGAGCATTCGATCTCCCACAAACAATGCTGCCCACTCTACACGGATGGCTCTAAGTCGGACGGTGGCGTGGTCGCCGCAGCCATCTACCCTGTAGGAGAATTCTTAACTTTATCTTTGCCGCCAGCAGCATCCATTTTTACCGCTGAACTTTCAGCAATCCTTTTAGCCTTTAGACTCATCCAAATTTTACCTTTTAGTGATTTTGTCATTTTTTCCGACTCAAGGAGTGTCTTACAATCAATTAGATCTTTTAATGCGTCCCATCCCGTGGTCACAGAAATTTGCAACTGGCTGATCCAAAATGCATCCCGATATAGAATTATTTTTTGCTGGGTTCCTGGGCATGTGGGGGTCCTGGGCAACGAGAAGGCTGATCGTCTGGCCCGCTCAGCACATTCTGTGTCCCCTGAGAACTCTGCTCTGCCTTTTAGGGACTACTTTCCTTCAATAAGAAAGTATATTTTTCAACTGTGGCAGAATGAATGGGATGACTGTTCATCATCCAAACTATACAAAATAAAAAATTCTATTCGCTCTTGGCCCTCGAGTCGTCATAGAATGCGGTCGTTGGAGGTGGCCCTTTGCCGAGTTTGCATTGGCCACACGAGATTTACTCACGGCCATCTTATTTCGGGTGATGCCCATATCAGCCCTCGCTGTCGTTTTTGTGGTGGGGACCAATCGGTTGCCCACCTTTTATTGGATTGTAGCCATTTTACCATTCTCCGGTTGTCCTGTTTCCCGACCCTTTTAACTATTCCTCAACACACCCGTCTTCGATTCATATTGGCGGAGGAATCTTTTAACCCGTCGTTTTTTAAATTTTTGTCACAAAGTGGTCTCCTCCACCTTTTATAGATGATATTTCTCGTTTCACCCTAGCGGCCATATAGAATCCACTTGGATTGGGCAGCAACCCACCGGTAACTTATCTTAAATCTTAAATCTTTGCCTGTATGCACAATCCCGGCGCCTCCCTCAGTTGTCAACAGCTATCACTGCATATGTATCTGATCTCGACAGTGCCTGTGTAGCCAAGAGACGCCAGTCATACCCTATGCCCTTTGACTTTAATGCTAGGAAACTCATTTGAGAGCTTGTATAGCTCGGGCCAGTGGCACCCCTAGTTTTGCCCTCGAGGGTACCACCTTTGACTATTTGTCACCCCGCCTTTGCCCCCAAAGCTTCTACAGTGCTGGGAGTATTGCATTCAGATTTTTCGAATACACTTCGTGTCACACTGGAACCTTGCCAGTGTATACAGATAGCTCGAAGTCCAAAGAGGAGATCAGTTTCCACATTGTACCTCATCTGTTTGAAGTCAACGGGGCTCTGTGTCTGTCTTCAAGGCTGAACTGGTTGCAATACACTGCTCGGTATGGAAGATGTCACATGCCTGGTTTGGAGACTGGATTGTGATTTTTAGTGACTCACAAAGCTCATGTGGTTTGTGATATCTGTGATGCCATGTTTTTTGCCAGCCAGCCGGATGTTGATATTATTTTCTGCTTGGTTCCTGGACATTGAGAAATTGCTGGGAATTTTCAATTAGGGTGCCAAAAAGTCTGCGAGGACTGGGCAACCAGACTAGCCTTTTCCTCATCCTCACACTGATTACATGGCAGGAATATATGCAGCTCTGAAGGCTCCTTGGCAAAGATGAGAGACTGTTGGGGGAAACTTAAAGTTGCGTGCCATTGCCCCGCGACTGTTCGCATGGAGCTACCCTGCAATGCCACAATAACTTCAGGTTGCCCTCTGTCGTCTCCAAATTGGACACACACACCATTTTTTGGATCGCTCACGTGCACCTTATTGTGAAGACTGCATTGTAGAGCCAGTGTGAGGCTGGCCTCCACCACTTTATTTGACTGTTTTGTTGTGGGTCTCATGTTCCTGCGCCCGGGGGAGGAGGGCCTATGCCGGAGCGTTCTTCCTTCGTGCCTTTTAGCTTTGTTTTTAAATATAGCCTAGAAATAAGCTGGGGCAAGTATGGCTACTTATGCCCAAGTAGACAGTTGCCATATGGGATCCTTATTTTTTTTTTAAGCAGGGAACAGTGGGCTAAAAAATGGCAGCAGCTAGCGCTGCTGGCTCCATATTCAGCCCTCGCAGAGCAGGCTGCTGAGGGTTTCTAACCTTTACAATTATGGGGTCACCATGCCCAATGATGTGTACAATATAAAAAAATTACTTCACTTCAACCATTAATAAGTACATTATAAAAATAATGGTTCCACTATCTTCTCCTCGAGGACCCTCAAAAACCTCAACTGGAGAGAAGGCTTCCTCCTCTATTAGGCCTACAGGTGTAGGGGACTCCCCCTCACTCCATTCGTTGCAGTCGCCCTTGGGTGACTCCCTCTTTCCACTGGCAGTCGCTACTTTTCTTTTGCAGGGGACTACTAAGAAAGCACCCAGGTAGCCCCAAATTGACTGCACCCAGTTTGACAGGGCCAACTATCTTAAAGGTGCAAGGGATGGAAAGGCCCGCCGGCCTGTGCCCATTAATCTCTTGCGTGCATGTGACACTAGCTTGCAGGCCATCAGTATACCTGCCCTGGAGGGGGTATCCTGTAGACACGCAAAGTGGGGGTTACCTGAACTCTGTGTCAATTGTGGAGAGACGCACCCCCACTTCTTCAAAGCAATGTAGTGCCCATCTCCTTGGGAAAGAAATCATGGCCATTCAGGCCCATGATTGTCTCTCATTTCGTGAGGCTAATGACTTGGTCCTGGTGCGCCCGGCGCTGCCCCGGACGTCTTATGCCTCAATGTTAAGAATTGCACCTCCAACCCTACGAGCACGGTCGTTTTCACTCCCATTCGGAACCCTTCTGTGGGTTCTACTCACCCCGGCCGTTCCCCTGGTAAAGCTAGCGGTACAAAGGGTTCAAACCCAGCCCCAGCTAAAACGAGGGCTTCCCTGCTTTCTCCCAGTGTGACCTTTACTCGTAAGTCGAAACGGCTGCGTGCCTCCAATGAGTCGTTATACTCACAGGAGGTAACACCCCTGAAGATGGTCTTGGGGTTCCTAAAGTTCACTCTTTTGGATCCTCCAAAGCCGCCCTGCTTGCTTAAGGTTTTGAGGCGATTTGATGAAAGACTCACATGCGAGCCCAACCTTCCGATATGTCCTCGAAGGTGACAGGGTCTTCAGTGCATTGTCGGGCCAACAGCCTTCGGGAAACATACGGCCATTCCCGTGAGGGTCTTCTCTTCGAAGAGGGCCCCTGCATCTCTGAGCTAGGCCTGGAAGGCATATTCTTTTAATGGAATGGACGCAGACTCCGGGCCAGCTGGGCGGAGCTTGGGAGCCTCGTCTCCTGTTCCTCGTTAGCTATCTTTTTGCAGTGCTCCCGGTGTATTAAGGTTTACACCCAGCATGTCTCCGTTCTTCTCTTTGCTCGACATAGCTCCTTTCAGGCATTAGCTGTGCAGCTACACCTGGATAAGTATACCGTTATTTCCACATACATACCACCATCAGCAGGCTTCGATGCGGAGGACTTCCGCCGCTTTGTGGCACGTTTGCCGAGGCCCTTTCTCTTGCGCTGAGATCTGAACAGTAGACACACCCTCTGGAGAGACCACTCAATTAATTGAAGAGCTGGAAATTGGTGTCCTAAACGTGGATAAGTTTACGCATCACTGCCCGAGAACCGCTTCATTTTCCTGTCTCGATCTTTGTGTTCCGGATGCACAGCTTGATTTGGGGTGGGGTGTAGTTAATTACCTCCATGGCAGTGATCACTTTCTCATTCAAATATTTTCTGGGCTGCTGCCGCCTGAGAGCCCACCCCGCTGCTACTTAACTCATGCGTGCGGTGGCCGCATTTCAGTAAATGACAGATGTCTCAGTCAAGGAGTTTAGGTCGGTAGATGAGGCCGTTGAGTTCTAGGGCAACCTCATCACTGCGGTCCTAACTACTATTCTTAGAAGGTCTGGCCATTTGTTCACCGACCACTCCCGTGGTGGTCAGCCGAGTGTGAGATGGCCCGAATGATTTCACTGTCTTTAAATTTCGGCGGGCTAGGTTCCGGTTTATTTTTGAAGCCCGCCCGCCGCTCTTTTTGACGGGCATACTTGTCTTCACTTAACGGGAAAGACCCCTCTAGCAGAGGTGTGGAAGCGAGTCAAAAGGATTCGGGGCAAGTTCTTGCAGGAACCCCTTCCTGTTCTCCAGGAGAATGGGACCGTAATCTTGGACCCCGCATCCGAGGTGAAATCCTTCGCGACCGCATTCTCTAGCCGGGATGCTGCTCTGCCAGCATTTAATGGGTGTCGTGATGTCGCAGAAGGCCGCCGACTGGACTTTACCTCCAGAGGCGGAAAACACTTTAACGGCAGTTGCGTTCCGCTTTCGCCTCTTGCGCGGACACCGCCCCTCTTCCAGCCGATGTCCCATGCGCCATGCTTTGACATCTGGGTGGCTGAGGCATGGCCTTATTGTTAGATTTGTTCAATAGGATCTGCGTAGAGTGTATCATCCTAGATTCCTGGCGAATCGCTACTGTGCTTGCTCTTCGCAAACCCTACCCCGGACGGTTTCCGCCCAATCTCTCTAACCCTGCGTATGCAAGTTGATGGAAAAATTGGTGAATGTTAGATTAGCTTTTTTTTCATGGATAACGGAGGCCATCTGTCTTCTGCACAGTGGGGCTTCAGGAAGTTCCACTCCACGTCAGATGCTCTGCTCTGACTGGAAAATGCAGTCTCTGGGGCCTTCCTTTGTAGACAGCAGTACGCTGCTTCTTCTTTTTTATCTGGAGAAGGCCTATGATACCGCATGGCGATACTTTATCTTAGAGACTCCTGGATGGGTGTTGAGGCAATTTTTATATCTAAATTCTTGCGAGATCGTCGATTCCGCGTACGAGTGGTAGAAACCCAGTTCCCGCAAGGAACTGTGTTCAGTATAACACTCATTGCTCTGAGCATTAATGGCATCACCTCAGTGCTGCTGGAAGATGTTCTTGCTACGCTCTGCGCAGACAACCTTTCAATTTTTTTTGTCACGGTCCAGATGCCAACTCTGTAGCTTGATTTCTGACACACATTGAACCATGTCTCTCGATATGCCGAAGCGCGCAGCCCCGTAGGGGGCGCGACGATTTCCCGTGCAGACGGGACTCAGTGCCCTGTCCGGCCCCAGTTTAGCCTCCTTTCTTTCTTTTTTACAGCCTGTGTTTTTACAATACTTCCTCACTTTCCCTACAACCTCTCCCACAACTATCTCTGGTCAGCCTCTAATTTCACAGGGTACTTCCTCTCACCCAAATATCGCATCGTGGCTGAGGGGGTATGGGACAATGTTGTCTCATCTCTCAGCTCCGCCCTGGCCTGGTGTTTTTTTAACAACCTGCTTCATCCCCACCTTCCTCATAGCCCCTTTCATTCTCCTTTCTATATTTATTTTTACATCGTGCCCAAGGTGGAGCCACCATGCTGATGTGCTGCCAGGTCACTAGGTGGGAGAAGTGGCCTCAAATGGCGGCAGTCAGTTCTGCCGACCCCATGTTCACCCCTCTCAGATAGGGCTACTGGGTGGGGATGATGACCGTTTTCATTCCATGTTATAAAAGAACCCACCTTTAGTCAGCTCCACGGAAAAAAATGGAGCTCCTCCTGGTGATTGTATAGGGGACCCTCCAAAATATTGCACTGGAGAGGAGGTTTGCTCCTCTCTTGGATATGGGTACAAGGGGTCCCTAACCCCCTTCTCAGGGATTCGCTTCTAGCATCATTCCCCCTTCTGCTTTCCAAGGGGACTGCCAAGAAGGTAGGCGGTCGGCCCATAATGGGGTTCGAGGGAAAGCAGGGCCTGTCGACCCATGCCTTCCAAAGACCTGCGAGCACGCACAATGAGCTTAGAGAGGGTCACCGTACTGGCCCCCTCTCTTCCCCAAAGGATACCAGTTCGCTGGTCAAAGACAAGATGACCAAAGGTACCTCGAATGGGACCTGCGATGTCTCGGGGGTGGGGGGATGCCCACATAGAGTCCCCTTTTGAGATGGACATGGTCCCTGAGGTAACCCACCACAGACGATAG
This sequence comes from Ceratothoa steindachneri, assembly GCA_963969495.1. Lineage (NCBI taxonomy): Eukaryota > Metazoa > Arthropoda > Malacostraca > Isopoda > Cymothoidae > Ceratothoa > Ceratothoa steindachneri. Next base: position 159,812,048 of record OZ018327.1, read on the forward strand.
GATCTTCCATGGGGTCGCACCCGGGTTCGGTCCGTCCTATGCAAGCTCCTTCTTAGACTGATCGGATCCCCGAGTCCTTACAAGGACGAGGAGAGTTTTCCTCCCCTGGCTGGTATTTCTGTGATGGGCAGCACCTTGTTCATTTCAGAGAAGGATCTTGCCCAGGCCGGCCCATCAGGTCTATGGGCTCCTCCTACCCACATAGGAGAGAAGCGGGTTCATTTCGCCGCCCTCCTCTCCTAAAAGGTAAAAGACTAAGGACTCCGCCGCGGGTACGGACGGGGTTTGCTACCGTTTCGGTAAACGACCAAGCTAATATCAGCACGTCTGACTCCGTTGCCTTTCCGGGTTTGGATCCCAGACGAAGACCAGAACTGCGAAGAGCCGAGCCTCGATTGCGTCGAGGCCCTTCATTCAGAGGCTACCCTGCGTTTCCGAGCTCGCTGGCTGGAAATGCTTCCTTGTTATTCGCTCCACTGATAGCAGCATGTTGGCTAAAGGCAACATGATGCATCAGAGAAGAGCTCTAGCTAGTGTGATTGGTAGAGAGCCGAAGGTGACCCGTTTCTCGGTCGGGAGCTTTTTGGCAAATGCATCGAATCCCTCCGAGGCGGCCATGATTATTGCCCCTCAGAAACTTGATGGCACACCTGTGCGTGTGGGGCCGCACTCTACCATGAACTTCGTGAAAGTAGTAGTTTATGCAAGAGAACTCGTGGACTATTCCATAGATATCACCTTAAAGCTGACCGACCATGGCGCGGTCAATGTCGAGCATGTGATTAAAAAACAGGGAGGGAACTCGAAACCCACCCCCACACGCTTCGTCAAGTTCGACTGTGACAAGTTCCTTCAGTCGGTGCATGCAGGTTGGTATCGCTACAGCGTGAATGCCTTCGTGCCACTGCCGCAGAGTTGCTACTACTGTCACCGCTTCGGCCATACTAATCACTCCCTTAGACGCGCAAAGTGGGGGTTACCCGAAGTCTGTGTAATTTGCTCCTAGGCTGCACACGATAAGTCTAACTCGTGTTTGGACAAGTGTGTTAATTGTGGAGAGCTGCACCCCACTTCTTCGAAGCAATGTGCTGCGTATCTCCTTGAGAAGGAAATCCTGGCCGTTCAGGCTCATGATCGTCTCTCATTTCACGAGGCTAAGGACTTGGTATTGACACGCCCGGCGCTGCCCCCGACGTCTTATGCCTCACTGTTGAAAAAGACACCCTCTGCTCAGGGCCCCTCCAGGCCTACGAGTACATTCGTTTCCGCGCCCATTCAGAACCCTTCGGGTTCTACCTATACCGGGCGGCTCCCCTAGTAAACCTGGCTAAACAAAAGGCCCGCTCCCAGCCCCGGCTACATAATGCATCAGAAAAGAGCTCTAGCTAGTGTGATTAGTAGAGAGCCGAAGGTAACCCGTTTCTCGGAAGGGGGCCTTTTGGCGAATGCGTCGAATCCCTCCGAGGCGGCCATGATTAGTGCCCTTCGGACACTTGATGGCACTCCTGTGTGTGTCTCGCCGCACTCTACCATGAACTTCGTGAAAGTAGTAGTTTATGCGATGGAACTCGTGGACTACTCCCAGCCCCGGCTACATAATGCATCAGAAAAGAGCTCTAGCTAGTGTGATTGGTAGAGAGCCGAAGGTGACCCGTTTCTCGGACGGGAGCCTTCTGACGAATGCGGCGAATCCCGCCGAGGCGGCCAAGATAAGTGCTCTTCGGACACTTCATGGCACCCCGGTCAGTGTGACGCCGCACTCTACCATGAACTTTGGGAAAGGAGTAGGTTATGCGAGCGAACTCGTTGACTACTCCATTGAGGACATCACCCTAGAGCTGGCCGACCATGGGGCGGTCAAGGTCGAACGTGTGATGAGAAAACAGGGAGGGGCCTCGAGACCCACCCCTACACTCTTCGTCACGTTCGACTGTGACAAGCTCCCTGAGTCGGTGCGTGCCGGTTGGTACCGCTACCGCGTGAAGGCATTCGTGCCACTTCCGCGGCAGTGCTATTACTGTCACCGCTTCGGCCATACGAATCGCTCATGTAGACGTGAAAAGTCGGGGTCACCCGAAGGTTGTGTAAATTGCTCCAAGGTCGCACACGATAAGTCCAAATCGTGTGTAACCAAGTGTGTCAATTGCAGAGAGCCGCACCCTGCTTCGAAGCAATGTGGTGCATATCTCCTTGAGAAAGAAATCCTGGCCGTTCAGGCCCAGGATTGACTCTCATTCCGCGAGGCAAAGGACTTGATCCTGGCGCGCCCGCCTCTGCCTGGGACGTCATATGCCTCAAAGTTGAAACTGACACCCTCTGCTCCTGGCCCCTCCAGGCCTACGAGTACATTCGTTTCCACGCCATTCAGAACCCTTCGGGTTTTACCCATACCGGTCGCTCCCCTAGTAAACCTGGCGGAACAAAAGGGCCAGCCCTGGCTAAAACCAGTGCTTACCCCCCGTCCTGCCTCCCTTCTCTAAGCATGTCCGTTTCCCGTAAGGCTATCGCCTTCGTCGAGTCGCTAGACTCAAAGAAGGCAACACCCCTGAAGTTCCCCGCCAGGCTATCTTCCGGGGTTCCTAAAGCTGCCCCTGAAAGGAGGACAGCAACAAAGGAGCTCCTGCTCATTCGCCCACGCCCAGTGGTGGGCTGGGTCGCTCGGAAACTGTGGATCCTCGAAAAGAGGGCACCCCGCATCCGAAGCCGCCCCGTCCGCCTAAGGTTTCTAGGCGGATGGAGGAAAAGACTCGCATGGCGAGTCTAACCTCCCCCAATAAGTCCTCGAAGGCGACAGCCCCGGGGCTCTGCCTCCGGGAAGCGTACAGCCATTCCCGTGTGGGGTCTTCTCTTCAAAGAGGGCCCCCGCATCTCCGAGCTAGGCCTGGCAAGCATATTCAATGGAATTGCAACGAACTCCAGGCCAACTGGCAGGAGCTGCAGAGGCTCGTCTCCTCCCGTTCTCAGTTAGCTATCTTTTTGCAGGAGATCATGCTGGGCGCATGTCCCCTGCCACCCTCCCGGGGTATATGGGTTTTAAGACCCCACCACCACGGGATTGGGTCCCGGCTGGAGGATGTGAGATTTACACCCGGCATGATGTCTCCGTTCTTCTCTTCGCTTTAGATACTTCCTTTTAGGCAGTAGCTGTGCAGCTGCACCTAGATAGGAGGCATGCTGTTATTTCCGCATACATTCCACCGTCAGCCGTCTTCGACGCGGGGGACTTCCGCCGCGTTTTGGCACGGTTGCCAAAGCCCTTCCTCTTGTTCGGAGATCTGAACGGTAGATCTGGGGAGACTACTCGATTAATACCAGAGGTCACCCTCCTTGCTGACCTGATCGAATGTGGGTGTACCCACGACCTCGGAGCCCGCTTCCTTGGTGCCTTATTGCCTTTTCTTCTTTTTATCATTATTTCCTATTTATATCTTTGTAATATAGTCTAGTATTAGGCTTTGCTTAATTACGGACCGTATTACATTCCTAGTTTTTGTTAACATGCCTGGAAATGACAAAAAAATGTTGGTTATCGACAAGGCGGCTAAACCTCGGTGTTTTAAAGGGTTAAGTATGTAGTCTTTGCCTGTGGAGATTTCTTAAATAATAATTATGTAATTTTTGCGAGATGGCTAATAAAATGGAATGCGGAACTTCAAACTAGTAACAGGAAAATTTTGCTTCTTGTGGATAATTGAATTGCCTATTCGCACTTAGAAGGCTTCTCAAATATTCAATTATAATTTTTGCCTCCTAATAGCACATCACTCATTCAGCCGATGGATATGGGAATCATAAAGAATCTTGGTGCAGTTCACCACACTGAAAACTATTGAAGACTTTCATCTTACGTTAGAATCAACTGCGAAAGACGTAAGTGCAAAAAATATCGATTTTGCAAGCAATAGAGTTCTTAGCAGAGTTAAGAAGAGCACATCTTAACTGTTACAAACATGCTCAATGCTGACAAAAGTAATGACCCTGCAGGTTTTGATACAGAACAAAATGCTGATTACAACAGTGATGTGTTAAAGGTAACAAATACCTAAGGATATCTAGAGATAGTTGGTGAATTACAGTGTTGTGATGAAAATGAAGAGGACCTTGTGGAATTGATCGTTGATGACATTAAGCAGCCATAAAGTGACAATTCGAACATTCAGGATGATGATGATGTGCAGGAGTCTCAAGTTGCCATTATTAGCGATAACGAAGCAAAGAAAATTCTTGAAGATTCGAGGTTGTACTTTATGAAGGAGGGTAAGGAAACTAGCTCCAAGTTAGAGTTGGATGCTTGCTATCATTTTGATGTTTCTAAAATTTCTAATAAATAATTCACTTTTTCCAGCGCAATATTTACGTGTATCTTACTATGTATTGCACTATTTCATTTCATGTTCTATTATTTATTGAATCCTAATTTGTATGTTTACAAAATATGTATTGAGTGAGTATTATTTGTGTTAGATAAAATAAATAAATGACTTGGAGTTTATTTCGCAAATAGAACAGCCCACATTATAATGTAATAAAATATAATACGGACATCGAATAGATTAGTTAAAGATTACGAACATACGTGGTAAATGTGATATACATTGAATCAATTGCCATTCATAACGAAGACTATACATAGTATGTGATTTAAGTGGGGGGGGGGTATGAAACTGTATAGAAAACTGCATTTTAAAACCAACTTCAATAAACATTGAATTTTCGGTTATAAGGTACCACCCCTTATAGGGAATAAAGATTATGGTCACGATGGACTCCTTATAAACAAAGTCGACTGTGTGTGTGTGTATATATATATATATATATATATATATATATATATATATATATATATATATATATATATATATAGTCGACTTCGTTTATAAGGACCCCATCGGGACCAAAATTTTCATCCCTATAAGCGGCAAAAGCGCTTCTGACCATTTTTTTCAGCTATTGCATTTTCTCTAAGCGCGAGGGTCGTTTCGCAAAGAAACCATACACATTATGAATGCGAGTATATAAATGCATAGCTGAACAAAAAATGGTCAGAAACGCCTTTGTCGCTATGTCCGTAGTAGCTCCCTTGACGCGCGCGAAAAAGAATGCAATTGTTGACAAGCGCCACACACACACACCATCAATTGGAATGAAGCGTGCACACCACTTAATGATGGGGCCCATTTTTGACCCTGAAATTGTATATGTTGCGCATATTGTTGAACCGCGTGGTTATTTTTAGATATTCGGCGTCCATTCTTATGTTATACTTAGCCTGTTATTTTTGTTATACTTAGCCTGTTATTTTTGTGTCGCGTGGTGGTGTCATGTTGAACTTTCGATTCATTAGACTGGAGCGCATCATATTAATGATACATTTTAGATAGTATTCCTCGTCTCTAATATTTCGTTTCTTTTTTTATTTCTACTATGATTTGCCGCTTTTTTTTCTCTCCTTAAATCTTTTAATGATGCCCCCTTTGCCCCTTGTTTATTGCTTTGATAGGAATGTTATTTTGGGAGTCGAAATCCATTGATCCGCCTCGGGGGTAAAATATGATTCGCTCTCATTCGTTTATAAACATTTCCTGGAACTTAGCGAGAATCCTCTTCTGGCTTTATGCTTTCTCTCGCGAATGTTCGTCTTTACCAGTTAGAGTTAGCTGCTGCCTTCAAAGCGGCGATTTGGGTCGCCTTTGGGGCGCTTACAGTGTGAAGCTGCTCTCCGGTTTGGTGTGCTTGTTTGTTGGTGACGAGAGCCTTGAAGAAGTGTCGGCGCGTGTATTATGAATTCGCTCCTTTTGCTTTAGTGCCCCGAAGTGGTGTGACCTGTGTACCGTGTTACACTTGGTGCCCGGAGGAGCTGCAACATCTTCCCGGCCTGAGACCCGTTTGGGGGTATCATGTGTGTTCTATTACACTTACTATCCGCAAGATTTGCACCTCCTCCCGGCTTGAGTGCAAATTAGGGAGGCCCCGTCACTGGGTTGACTTGAACTCTGATGGGGCCTGGGGAAGTTGATGGTGCCCTTTCCCCTCGCCCCCTCTCAACACTACTTTACCTTTTTATTTTATCATTATTATTATTTAGTATGATTTTTATAAAATTTGTTTTTATTATTTATTATATATACTATGTATTATAATTTTATTATGATTAGTATTAATTGTTATTTATTATGAATAGTATTATTAGTACAAATTATTAATATTTATTATTTTAACTACGGCTCTTCACTCAATCTTTTCTCCCTGCACTTTGCATCAGGAGGAATGTTTCCACCTGTATAGAGTTTGGCCCGGTAGCCATGGTGGATAGCATGCCATCATGGGATCACCTAGCACCAGGGTATGATGATGATAATAGGTGATCGCCCACCCAACTCGTTAGTGGACCCGCCTATCTCTACTTATCTTCATTACATGCCCGGCACACTTTCGGTCTCTTATGAGCTTTAATCTCTTATTCGAGTTTCAATGTATACCCTGACGTTGCTACCTACGGCTAGGGCAAGTATTAGGTACGGGGTGTGCTGGATCGCCACTACATACATATATGTATAAGGTGGCTAGGGCGACACCATCCTTTATGGTCAAAGTGCCAAGACAATTTCACCTAAATGGCGGGACGGGTTGGCAAAGCCCATTCGGTCGGACCGGGACCGATTATACTCATGTGTAAAAAATTATCATATTCTGGAATTTCTGATTCCAGAATATGAATATGTCCCGCAGGGAAGTGTCCTCAGTCCCCAGTCTTTGCCCGAAGCATCAACGGCATCACCTCGGTGTTGCCGGAAGATTTTCTTGCTACGTCCTAAGTTGGGGCCCAGATGACCCGACTCTGCAGCGTCGACTCCATCAGGCATTGAACCGCGCGCGTCTCTCGCTGTGCCGCCGAAGCGCACAGGCTTCAGTTTTCTTTGACCAAGTATAAGGTCATCCACAGCTCGACCCAGACCTTTTCTAAGTGGGGTTCGCCTCGAAGTGGCTTGACTCGCACCGTTTCCTGGTCTTGTATTTGACCGACGCCTCACCTGGAAGGCTCATATTCGCAATCTTAGGGTCTCTTGTACCCGAGCCATGGATATTCTTCGTTCTGTGATGTTAAGCGCCTGGGGCGCCTTACTTTTTTATCGATCCTTTGTTCGTTTGAAGCTCGACTACGGATGCAAGTTTTATGCAGCCACAGTCGAGGGTGTATTGCAGAAGGTAGACTCTCTCCACCACATTGGCCTTCGCCCTGCGACCGGTGTCATCTGCACGTCCCCCATTGAGACCCTACTTGTTGATGCTGGGGAAATGCCACTCACTCTATGCCGTGCACAATGCATTACTCGCCTGTACGCGCGAGTCCGGTGCCTCCCTCATTCGCCAACATCTCTCACTGCATCCGCAGCTGATTTCGACGGTCCCTATGCCGCCGAGAAACGCCAGTCATACCCTAAGCCCTTTGGGTTTAGGGTTAGGGAACTTTCGACGTCTCGGTATAGCTCTCGGGCCGGTGTCGCCCCTAGTTCTGCCCAGGACCAATGCCGCCACGGCTTAAGGTTGCTTTCTGTCGTCTCCGAATTGGACACACTCACGGGATGCACCGCCATTTGATGGAGCGCGCGCCTGCCCCATACTGTGAAGACTGCGTTGTCCCCTCCACTTTATTTGACCGTTTTTTGTGTGTTTCTTTTTGTAGGTCGCTGGCCGCCGTGCTGACGGGACTCAGCGCCCCGTCCGGCCCCAGCTTAGTCTCTCTCTCCTATCCTTGATCTCGGGAAAAGGACTTGCTTGGTTCCGCTCATACCTCTCCTCCCGCACTCAGTAGTCGGTCGCGCTCGATAACCTCTCCTCCGAGCCCGCGCCCATTCATTTTGGGGTGCCTCAGGGCTCAGTCCTTGGTCCCCTCCTCTTGGCTCCCAATTACCAAGCTCCTTTCAGCCTACACCTCCATAAATGAATGACTGTCTGCCAATTTTCTCAAACTTAACCACGATAAAACTGAAGTTCTCCTTGTTGGTACCGCTTCGATGGCGGAGAAATCTAAAGCCCTCTTTCCCGCCCTTAACCTTGGGGAAACCAATGTCGCCTTCTCTGATACCGTCAGGAATCTTGGTGTTACTTTCGACGAGCAACTCTCGTTTAAACCGCACATCCATCGTATCTGTAAGTCTTTCCTCGTTTTCTTCCGCAACTTTTCACGTGTTCGATCCCATTTTGATCGACGAAGCCTTGAGACTACTATTCATGCCTTCCTCACCTCACGCTTAGACTACTGCAATTCTCTTCTAGTGAATCTCCCTTCTTCGTCACTTCGCCCCCTACAACTAGATCAAAGCTACGAGTATGCTGCCCGGCTCCTCCTTCGCCGCCCCCGCTTCTTTCCTTCTATGCCTCTGTTACAGGAGCTACACTGGTTAACTATTCGCTTCCGTACCCACTATAAAATTCTTCTCATCACCTACAAGGCCCTAAACCTCGAGGCTCCACCTTATCTCTCGTCTCCTCTCTCCCATCGTCAAACTCCTCGGGCGCTCCGGTCTAATCTCGCTTCCCTCCTGAACACTCCTCGTTCTGTCCTCTGCTCGATGGGTGACCGTTCCTTCTCAGTTTGTGCTCCTAGACTCTGAAATGCTCTTCCTGCCGAAATCCGATCCTCTCCCTCCCTTGCTACTTTTAAACGTCTCCTGAAGACTTCTCTTCAGAATTGCCTTCTCTTTCCTGTAAACTTTCTCTACTATCGCATTATAAATAATTATTATTATTATTTCAGACAGCCTGTATTTCTCCCCTACAACCTCTCCCACAACTTTCTCTCGTCGGCCTCTATTTTCTAAGGGTAGATGCTGACCTTCTTCTCAGCCAACTATTCCGGATTGAGGCTGAGTGGGTAGGGGACAATGTTCCCTAACCCCTGAGCTCCGGTTCCGGATGGTGAGTTTTTAACCTGCTTCATCCCCACCCATACCTTCCTCACATCCCCTTTCCTTCTCATTTCACCATCTATTGCTTCCTGTAAGAAAAAGAGGGTCACCATGCCCAATGATGAGAAAACTAATAATCTCCCCTCAATTTCCACCTGCCCATCGTCGGAGCCGCCCTCGGGCAGCTCCACAGAAAAAATGGAGGTCCCTTCCCCTGTGCTCTCGCAGGGGACCCTCCAAATTTCTCTCCCTGGAGAGGAGGCTTACTCCACTCCTTAGCCTACGGGTGTAGGGGACTCCCTCTCTCACCCTTGTCTGGAAGATGCCTTCGGGCACCTTCCTCTTTGCAGCGGTAGTCCCCCCTTTACTTTCCAAGGGGACTGCCAAGAAAGCCAACAGGCAGCCCGTATCCGACCGCTCCCCATTTAAGCGGCTCGGTAGGGCAAACCCCCTTCGGGGGGAGAGGGAAGCCAGGCACCTTGGGTCGCTTCCCTCAAAAGACCTGCCATCTGCACGTCCCCCATTGAGAGCCTACTTATTGATGCTGGGGAAATGTCACTCGCTCTATGCCGTGTACAGTGTATTATTCGCCTGTACGCTCGAGCCCGGCGCCTCCCTCAGTCGTCAACAGCTCTCACTCCATCCGTAGCCGATTTTGACTGTGCCTATGCCGCCGAGATACGCCAGTATACCCTAAAAAGGTTTAGGGCCAGGAAACTTCTTCGAGAGCTAGGTATAGCTATCGGGCCGGTCACGCCCCTGGTTTTGCCCAGGACGCCACCCTGGAGGGTACCACATTTGGCTATCTCTCGCCACGCCTCTGCTCCCAATGCTTGTACAGCGCCGGGATTATTGCGTTTGACCCTTTTGGAGCACACCTCGTGTCACGCTGGAACCGTGCCAGTGTATACGGATGGCTCCAAGTCCCAAGAGGGGGTTGGCTTCCACGCCCTCCCCCTTCTGTTTGAAGTCAGCGGGGCTCTGCCAGGCGCTGCGTCTGTCTTCACGGCCGAGCTGGTGGCAATACACCACTCGGTACAGGAGTTTACGCGACGTGCCCGGTTCGGAGACCGGATTGTGATCTATAGCGACTCACAAAGCGCCCTGAGTGCTCTCGGAGCATTGGAATATCCGCATCCCCTGTTTCGGGATATCCGTGACGCCACGGTTTTGGCGAGCCGGGCGGATGTCGAGATTATCTTCTGCTAAGTTCCTGGACATGTAGGAATTGCGGGGAATGAGGGCACCAAAAAGTCCGCGAGGACTCTGCGACCGGACCAGCGTTTCGCTCTTTCTTACACCGATTACATGGCAGGAATACTGGCACCTCTTCGGGCTGCTTGGCAAAGAAGATGGGAGACGGTCGAAGGGAACTTAATTTTGTGTGCCATTGCGCCGTGACTGTTCCCATGGACCTAGCCTCCAATGCCGAGAAGCCTTCAGGTTACTTTCTGTCGTTTCCGAATTGGGCACACTCGCGGTACGCACCGCCATTTGATAGAGCGCTCGCCAGCGCCCTACTGTGAAGACTGCGTTGTCCCCCAGACTTTTGGCACATTCTTGTTGAATGTCCCAGTCTGGGCGCTCTCCGCGCACGTTAGCTGTCCCGGTACCGGGATGAGCGAGAGCGAAACACAGATCTGTTCGTCGGCCCAGTCTCGCCAACTCTTTAGTGCCCTCATTCTCCGCAATTCCCACATATCCAGAAAAGTATAAAATAATCTCGATATCCACACGGCTCGCGGCAACCGTGGCATCAAGGATACCAGGCGGTGTGGCGATTGCAAAGCGCCGAGAGAACTTGAGGAACTTTTATGTCGCTAAAAATAACAATCTGGTCTCCGAACCGGGAATGAAGCGTTATCTCCCGTACCGAAACGTGAAGACAGACGCAGCGTCTGGTAGAGGCCTGCAGAGTTCACACAGAAGTGATATGGCGTGCAAACAGACCCCTCCTGGGAATTGGAGCAATCAATATACATTTGCACAGATCCAGTGTGACAGTGTGCGCCCAAAGGGCCGAACGCAATAATCCTGCCGCTGTAGAAGTCTTGGGAGCAGAGGCGGGGGTACAAATAGTCAGAGGTGGTACCCTCCAGGGTTGCCGGCACCCTGAGCAAAAGCAGAGGTGCCATCGACCCGAGAGCAAACAAAGGGTCTAGGATAAGACTGGCATCCTTTGGTGGAATAAGCACAGTCGAGATCGGCTGTGGATGCAGTGAGAGCTATTAGGGAATGAAAGAGGCACAAGGCTCACATATGAAGGCGAATAATGCACAGTGTACTGCAGAGAGAGGCATATCACCAGCATCGACATGTAGGATATCATCTTTGAAAAAAAAAATAAAGAGCACATTTGGCGACTACCTACCTAATAAGGAATAAGTCGGAGTAATCACCCAACAACCTAATACTAGGCTAGATAAAAAAAACAATGAAAAACATGGAAACGTGGAACAAAATTTAAAAAACAAAACAACCAGGAAGCCGAGGTAGAACCACCTTCCCCCGGCGAAGTAACAAGCAATCAAAAACAGTCAAATGAAGTGGAAGAGACCAGCCTCATCCAAAAAGTCATTTAGTCCACATAACAGTCGCAAAAACGAGGGACAATCGGTAGTAACTCCAATCTTCCTGACGTGCGCGAAAATCACCCATACCGGAACATTTAACAGGAATGTGCCGAACAGTCCGGGGGACAACGCAGTCGTCGCAATAAGGTACAGGCGAGCGCTCCATCAAGTGTTGGTGCGTCCCGCGAGTGTGTCCAATTCAGAGAAGACAGAAAGCAACAAGAAGCCATCGATGAATTGGGGAGCAAGTCCATACGAACATACGCGGTGCAATAGCACGCAAATAAATTCCCCTCGTCCGTCTCCCATCTTCTCTGCCATGCAGCCCGGATTCCTGAAAAGTAATCGGTGTGAGGAAGAGCGAAACGCTGGTCGTGAGCCCCAGTCATCGCGGACTAATTGGCGCCCTCATTCCCCATAATTTACATATTCAGGAACCGAGCAGGAAATAATCTCGACATCAGCCCGACTCGCCGAAACCATGGCGACATGGATATCGCGAACCAGGGGATGCGGAGATTCCACTGCCCCGAGAGAAGTCAAGGCGCTTCATGAGTCGCTATAAATCACAATCTGGTCTGCGAACAGAGCCCGTAGCGTTAGATCCCGTACCCAGCAGTGTATTGAAACCAGCTCAGCCGTGAAGACATCGCAGCGCCTGACAAAGACCCGCTGACTTCAAACAGAGGGAATAAGGGGTGGAAACCAACCACCTCTTGGGACTTGGAGCCATCCGTATACACTGGCACGGGTCAAGCGTGACATGAAACGTGCTGCAAAAAGGCGGAACGCAATACTCCCGGCGCTGTAGAAAATTTGGGAGCAGAGGCGTGGCAACAAATAGTCAAAGGTTAACGTCTAGGGTGGTGTCCTGGGCTTTTTTTTTCATTGTGGTAGCCCATCTGGCGACTGCATACTTGGGGATAAGTCGCCGTAGACAACACATGAGACTAGGCTATACTTAAAAAAACAACAAATAACAATATGAAAATAATAGCGATGAAAAAGACCAAATGCTAAAAAAATAATAACGAGAAAAGCAAGAAGGAAGCGTGCTGAGGCTTCGGGGGTAGACCCGACTCCCCACGGCGGAGGAGCATACGACCTACATTTTTTTTTAGGATGCTATCTGGCGACTGCCCACTTGGGCATAAGTCGCCGGAATAACGACAGCCTAGCACTAGGCTACTTTAAACAACGATAAAAAGGGAAGATGGCAACAATTAGAAGGCAAGCTCCGGTGTCGGGGGTAGGTCCCCCTCCCCTCCGCCGCAGGAGCGTGCGACCTACAAAGAAAATAACAATAACAAAAAAACTAGTTAAATAAAGGGGAGAAGGCCGGCATCCCCCCAAAAGTCTATAAATCCAGCAGTCAATGTGCACGAACTCGTCCCGAGTACAACTGCGTTGTCCCCCGGACCGTTCGGCACTTTCTTGTTGAATGCCCCAGTCTCGGTGATCTATCTTTGCGCATGTTGCCTGTCGAGGTACCGGGACGAGCGCGGTCGCTACCGCTTGTCTCTTGTACTCGGGCCTGGTTCGTCTACACATACTTGTGGACTTCTGAGTTGTTGGAGGTTAGCCTCCTCCATTTCATTGGATTCCTTACTGCCAGTCGTATGCTCCCTGTACCAGCGAGATGCGTTGCCTTGACGCTGGAGCATGATTCCTTCTTTTTGCTTTTGTTTGTTTGCTTGGTCTGTTTTTTTTTATTTCTCGTGCCTTTTCCACGTTTGTTTTTAATCGAGCCTAAAGTAGGTTTTGTGAAAATCACGGCGACTTATGCCCTAGTAGGCTGTCGCCTAGTGACCAATAAAAAAAAAAATCATTTAGTGACTAAGTGGGGAGCCGGTTGAAAGATCATTGGCAGGTTCGTGGTGGTGGGGGGGGGCGCTGGTGACTGGAGAAGATCGCTCGGTTGCGAGGCGCAATTCCTCGATACCCACAAAGGCCCCCTTCATCTGTCAGGGAAGAAAAACGGGCTTAATCACGCGGGTATGGGCGTTCCGTGCTATAACAAAAGAGAGTGAACGGTTGGAGGGGAAGATGGATACAGGATATGACCCTTTGATTGTCCATTAGGCGGGGGGGGGGGGTAAATGAAGTTTACTGAAATTGTCCATGAAAGAAGAAACTTGCTTTGAAAGTTTTTTTTTTTGGGGGGGGGGGTAGTATGTTGGTGGCTTGTGACGTATTCCGTTTCGTTTGTTGTGTTCGTGGTGGGGAGGGGTTACGTCCCTTATCATTGTTGATCTCTGTTAATTTAAGATTTAATTGTCAATCTTGATGCCCACGCTCACCTTTTGTTCCTTCTCGCATACCCCCTTTCCCCCGTTGTTTTTCGACATGGTTTTGTAAAAGATACCAAAGGTCGCAATGTTGGGAGGGCTCGTTGCATTGCCTGGTTTTACTCCTTCCTCCCGATTTCAGATTCCCCTTCTCCCCGCAGACAGCCTGTTTTAATGTATCCGTTTGGGGCCCTTCCTATCTTGCGCTTTATCTCTGGTTCCCCTTTCCCGTTGGGGGTAGGGGTGGGGGGAGTGCGGACAACGGCTTGCATTTGGGGTGTCGTTGCAGGGGCGATTGAGGGTGATTGAAATATCTATTCTCATCGGCGTTTCACTTTGTCTCGGTTCTCTCATATTTCTTCGCAAATTTCTCACATTGTTTAATTTTCTGTATTCTTATCATGAGTGGTGCGTGACTTCCAACGTGGTTGCATTTCTTTACAAATGAGCTCCATCCCATCACTCTTCTCCTCTCTCCGGCTTCTCTTTTAAATCCCCAATCATTGGCTGTCGTCCCTCACGACTTTAAGAACCACATTTGCATTCCTCCAAGATGGTCTGGTCATATTTTGAGCACCTGCGGTTCTTTGTACGAATTTGTCTCCAGCCTTTGAATGCACTATCTCCGATCCGAGCAATTTGGGGAAGTTTTTCACTTCCCATTTCTTTTCATCTTTTTTTTTTCCTTTGCCGTTCATTGGGTATGAATAATGCTTTCAAATGGATTACAACCCCCTTGCTTTCTCAATAATTAAAACAAATACATTGTAACACTTGGTTAGGGGATGTTACGTAGTAATTTTGTTCGAGAATGGATTTCCTGTCTTCATATCACCGTCAAACGAGAATATATTTAATTAGATGGTGTTATTTGGGCTGCGTTTTACCTTCGTATTACCTAATTATGACACCTACACACCTGTCGTGTATCTCACTCCCACTCAAAGAATTCCGTTTTTAATTCTCTGGGGAACTTCACTGAGCTCCCGTTGCTCCTCTGGTTCTCGTTCAAAGCTTCGCTCAAAGTCTTCAATGGAATTTCTCCCTTAGTCGATGCATTCATTTGCTTCGTGGGCGAATTTGGTTCCGTGATCACGTGACATATCGCGGTCAGGCGGGAGGCGGCTTCCACGTCGTTCCCTATGACTAATGTGGCGATGTCGAGTTTGTCATTTACAGTTGAACTTTACTGGGAAAGGGAGTTGGGTTGGATTGTTTTATTTGCCCCGTTATTTAGGGGCTTTTATGAGATTATGCATCTGTTTGGGGGAATCGCTGAGTTAGTGTGTTGAAAGTCTATGAGGGAGGGAGATTCGTATGTTTATGTTCGCTTTTATACGGTGTTTACGCTGTGGTTGTTTCGGGTGAGCATATCCATATGTTTCATTTCCAATTTCCCACGCTATATAGCCACCCACCCTCATCCATGTATCTTCTACGCCTTCACCCACTCCTCTTATGCACTTACTATCTTATGAACATTGAAAATTGGCCTTTTATCGAACGGTAGAGCGCGTTCAGGCTACAGGATATGATTGAGAGGGGCCTTTATTGGTTCTGTTTGCGGTTGTTCCTGTTGTTATTTAGCGCATTATCTATGTTGTTTGTTTTTGTGCACTATCTACCACCCTACGGACGTGCGGCTCCGAATTATCTTTATTGCATGCATGGTTTAGTCCTGCTTTTCCTATTCCTTGATGGCCCCATCACGAAATCAGGTTGCGCCTTTCTTGTCTTCTCGGAAACGGCTTTGATTTTCATCCTCCGTTTGGAGTGAGGGGCCAAATCCGACAACAAAGAAAATTAAGCACAATTTTTAAAAAAAAAGGCAAAATGCTCATAAAATAACGTTTAAAAGAAGAGTGGCGACGAAGGTTCCAACTGAACGCTGTTTGGTGTCAAAAACATACTTCCCGGTGCCCTCGGGCTCACCAATGATTGTCATACTGACCTTTATGTCTATTTCATTATCCGGACGGGGATCATCCTGGATAAAGGAAGGTTGGCAAACCACTACTACTACACACAAACACACACACATTTTCATCATTCTCTCGCGCTACTTTGAGAGATATATACATTTGTATATCTGCCACGCGCATAACTATTCCTCATTTATTCTTTGAATTCCCAATTAATTTTATATTTCCTTCATAGTCTACGTGCAAGCTTGCGAAAGTGTTCCTTAAAAGCTATCTTATTCCGATAATTTTTTGGTTCTCTGGTAGCATAGTGTACTAACGGCATACTTTTAACTGTGATCAAAACTGTGCTTGGTTCGAATCGTTTCCCTGCACGGATTTTTTCGAAAAAAGGTAATAGAAATATTACTGCAAGGAACAATTATTCCGTTTTCTCTTTCAATGTGGTTTAATGGATTCATTTTCATCATTCTCTCGCGCTACTTTGATATATATATATATATATATACTTTCACTTGTGGAGAGTCGCGGAGTCAGGAGAGGTCCCCCTTCCCCGTCTCCTGTGCCCCTTGTAGTAGAGGTTCACCGACTCGAGAAACTCTAATTAAGAATATGATCAAAATTAGAATCTGTGGCCATCTTGAAGGTCCCAACTTAGTCTCTTCTCCTTTCTGACAGCCTGTGTTTTTACCCTACATCATCACTTTCCCTACAACCTCTTCCACAACTTTTTCTGGTTGGCCTCTAATTTCACAGGATATATGCCGACCAGCTTCATCGCACCCCTGAGCTCCAGCCTAGGGTGGTGGGTTTTTAACAACCTGCTTCATCCCCACCCACACCTTCCTCCTTTCCGTCTATCAACTTTAGGCTGTGCCCAAGGTGGACCCGCCAGGTCACTAGGCGGGAGGAGTGGCCTCAAATGGTGGCAGCTGGTTTTGCCGGTCCCGTGTTCACCTCTCGCAGAGCGGGCTACTGCGCGGGGTGATGAGCATTTGCGTCCTGTAACAATTATAGGCTCATCATGCCCAATGGTGAGGTGAATGAAAAAACAAATAATCTCCTCCCCCCCCCCCCGACCATCACCGGAGCCGCCTTCGCGCAGCTCACTGAAAAAATGGATGTCCCCCCCCCCCCTGTGCTTTCTCTGGAGACCCTCCAAAGCTCTTCTACCGGGCAGCAGAGTTACTCCTCTCCATTGCCTTGGGTGCGGGGGACTCCCCCTCACCTCCTTCTCTGTCACTTTCTCCAGCGGCAGTCCCTCCTTTACTTTCCTAGGGGGTCCCCAAGAAAGCAAGCAGGCAGCCCCTAATTGACCGCTCTCGGTGGGAGCGGCTCGATAGAGCCAATCCCCTTAGGGGGGCGAGGAAAGATAGAGCCTTTCGGCCCGTACCCTCCAAAGTCCTGCGGGCGCGCATATCCAGGATACAAGGGGTCACCGTACGTGCCCCCCTCTCTTCCCCGACGGATGCCGGTTCTCTGGCCAAAATCGCGATGACCAAAGGTACCTCGAATGAGACCTGTGATGTCGGGGGGGGGGGGGGCACATGGAAGCCCCCTCTCTGAGATAGACATGGTCCCTGAGGTGACCCAGCCCCAGATGGTAAGATCTTTCATGGGGTCAAATACGGGCTCCGTGCTAAGCACAGAACCCGAGTCTGCCCGGGTGAAAGCTTATCCTCATACAACGCGGGCGCCCGAGGCGTTAAAAGAAGAGGAGGAAGGATCTCCTTCCCTGGCTGGTGCCCCTGTGACAGCCAAGACCCTCTCCATTTCAAAGAAGGATCTTGCCGACGCCGGCCAATCTGGCCTGGGGGCTCCGGCCGGCATGGGAGAAAAGCGGGTGGGTTCATTACCCGCCCTCCTCTCCTAAAAAGAAAAGAAAAACCGAAAGAAGACAAAAAAGACTGGGGTCCTCTCCTTCCACGTGGGGACGGAGGGTTCTGCTGCCTTATCGGTAAGTGACCCAGCCACGGTCGGCATGTCCGGCCCCGTGGCTCACCCGGGTGGTGATTCCCAGACCTAAGACGAAAAGTGCGCAGAGCGGAGCCTCGATTACGTCAGCGGTTACCTGCGTTTTTGAGTCTGCTGATTTCAAACGCTTCCTCGTTATTCGCTTCGCTGATGGCAGCATGTTGGCCTTAGTAAGACCAAATGATCCATCAGTGGAGAGCTTTAGCTAGCGTGATTGGTAGAGAGCCGAAGGTGACCCGTTTCTCGGACGGTAGCCTTCTGGCGAATGCGTCGAATCCTTCCGAGGCTGGTCGAGGGAAACTTAAAGTTACGTGCCATTGCGCCGCGACGGCTTCAGGTTGCTTTGTGTCGTCTCCGAATTGGACACTCGCAGGACAGACCGCCATTTGGTGGAGGGCTCGCCTGCGCCTTACTGCAACGACTGTATTGTTCCCCAGACTGTTCGGCAATTCTTGTTGAATGTCTCAGTCTGGGTGATCTTCACGCACGTTACCTGCGACCTCCTTGTAGTCGGGACTGGTTCGTGCACTTGCGGACTGTACGACTTTCCTCCTCCACTATATTTGACTTTGTTGTGGGTCGCGTGCTCCTACCCCGGGAGGAGGCGTGCCTACCCCAAACGCTGGAGCGCGCTTCCTTCTTGTTACCTTTTTGCTTAGTTTTTGTTTTCAGCCTATGATCTTTTTATCCTTGTTGCTTGTTATTTCTTTTTTTTTAATATATTCTAGTCGTAGGCTCTAGTGAGTACGGCAACTTATGCCCAAGTAGGCAGTCGCCAGATTGGTTCCTAAAAAAAATGAAGGCACCACGGCGGGTTCTCGTTGGGGTCGGGGTGAGGGCTCGAGGTGTCCCATGCCACCAACCTGCGATCGTGAGAACCCTTTGTTGCCCTAAGGTGAGCTACCCCTAGTCGGTCAGATCGGTGTGGATATTGAAACCCCTTCTTCGGGTTCGTACATAGAAAAGTGATGTGGATGAAGGTACCTGCGCGCTTTCGTCAGGCTTGACGCTTATTTAAACTCGACGGACACCGAATTGTGTTGCTCCCGCTGGGGGTCGAATCCGGTACCTAGGTGTAAGATTCTAACCCCCTCTCCACACGACCAGTTCTCCCCATTTTTTTAAATATGAAAGTGCCAATTTGAAAGCAAAATCTAAAGGTGGGCCGCCCTTTTCATTTATTATACTCATAGTATTTAGTAATTACCCATCAAGGGTAAGATGAAGTACAAACCAATTTTTCAAGTTCTGTTCGAGATACGAGAGTAATTGAACGCTGGCCTTAAAATAGTTACGTTCCCTATTTATCCGTTTACGTGAAGAACGTAGGGTAAGTGAGTGGTTACTTTCGTTAACCTTTCACCCATTTTTGCATACCCTCCCTTCACCTTCTTTACGAGTTTCTCTTCCATAAACGCTTTTTGCGGAAATTAGCGTCGATGGTTTTCGCTTAAGAAAATCATGGTACATTAAATTGAGTGGAAAATCAACAGCAAAAAATAACTGACCATTTCCGCCAGTGGCAGTGCAGACACGCCTGGGGGGTTGTGGAGCTTGGAGCCCCATCATATAATTCATTGTTTATTTGTTGGCACAACGAAGCGTCGGTATCGTCTTTGGTGGGCAACGCAGGTCATTTCCTGTTCTCCAACCCAACCCTAGATGGTCAATTGTTTTCTAAACCAAATAAATGGTGGTGGGTCGGTTGGGAGGCATCTTTAATCCGACCTTGAGGTATTATTGACTCATTCCCATCGTCACCGGTGTGTGTGTGTTTAGGGAGGAGGAAGTTAATGTCTGCCATCGATATGGGTTAGCACGTGACGTCTATCTGTCTGGAGACTTGAATGAACATTAAACCATTTGAAATAGCGGTGATTTTCATTTGCGTCGCTGCTCATTTACCCCCCTTCCCCACTCCTTCCTTCTCTTCCTCTCTCCTCCCTCATCCTCCCTCCTCTTCCTCCCTCATCATCCCTCCTCTTCCTCCTCATCTCACCCCCCCTGCTCCCCCCTTCTTTTTTCTTCCCATTTAATTTTCGTCGCCGCTCATTTACCTCCCTTTTTCATCTACTTAATCATCATCTTTTTACTCTACTTCCTCGTCCTTTTCTTTTTCCTTGCGCTGCCCAATGGTTGTTGATTTTTGTTAATAACAATGACTTTTCCTCTTCAACAGCGCGGCCAACAGTTGCCCTACGTCACCAAAAAGCCATTCGACTTCTCTATTTCCGTCGCGGCAAGATGCGGAGCACCTCGTTGCCAAGGCTGCGTACGCAGCCCAGCAACATATCGACGATAAGTCGACCGAGGTTGCTAATACAGGTTGGTTCGGTGCTTTCGAATTCAAGTCGTGGCTTCGAGGTTGACACACAGACTGCTGTATTTCTAAAAGCTACATCCCTCCTCTTTCGTGTGGAGGTTGGGCAAGCTCAGGAGAGTTAAGCCCCCTAAATATGCCACCCCCTTTTTTTAGGATACTGAGGTTCTGTACACTCCACACCTCTCTTTTCCATTACCTCACCAGATTGTGTACAACCCTTTTATATTGTTACAATTTTGTACTTTCCTTTACCGCGTACAAAATTGGGATCGTGTCAAGCCTGAGAATAGCAAACCCCAATACCTTTAGTTTAGCTGTTCTTGCCGGTGAAATTGGGTGGCATGTTCCAGACTGACATTCATTCTTCCTCTTCTTGTGGAGGACCCATTTTCAGTTGTGCTGAAATAATGAACCAGTCCAAATAAATACCCCTAAAGTTTAGTTTGCAAATAAATGCCAAAACAAAAATTGCAAACTTCTTCAAAAACACAACAACCACCATAAGAATTTTTTTCAATTGACAAAGTTGCATATCACGATAAAAATGAATTATGAACAGGTTGTTCTAATATTCGAATGCGTCTGAAATTTCAACATGAAAGGGTAAATCATTACTGTAAGTTAAATATAAATAGTTTATTTAGGTGTTCTAAGTTTCGTCGCCACCATTTTTAAAGTAGATTCGGGTCGCTTATTTCCCACCATGCCTGGATTAGACGGGTGAAATAGGGCGTTAAAACTTCAAAAAGAAAAAAAAACAACAAACTTTGCTCTCACTTTCTCGTGAAGCCACGCTGCTTTTTGCGTCCTCGTTTTAAGTGAATAATAATAATATTTTCTGCTGGTGTTTAAATGCTTCCTCAAATGAAAAGTGGCAAATTATAAGTGTTTTCACGCGCACTTTCTCAGCTGCCTTCTTTACCAGTTACAGTCACCACAACTCCTGATGAAATCATAACAGTGACCGGAAGTATAAGCAATTATCAGCCCAATGGTGTGCAAAATTGCCCCATTCCCGAGGAGGTCTATTTCACATCGCCACAACCACCCGACCAACCACCAAGTCCGCCCGGCAATAAAGTAAGCCCGATTATCATTTTGTATTATTTGCTCATTGTCTGTGGGTATTTTACTTCTTTCTTTTCTCTCCAATGAAGGAAGTTCTTAGCTATTCATTGTTTGGGAGAGTTTTAGGAAGGTCAGAATGTGAAAGAGACTAAGGTGTCCCGGTAAGTCCTGACTTCCGGCTTAGAAAGCAGTGCCTTAGTGATAGGAATAGAGCTAATAGGGTATTTTGGGTTTATTGGGAGGTGTGTTACATAATGTGAGTGGTAATGTCATTCTGAAACTGCACCTAGCATTAGTTAAGCCGCATGTTGACTTGTCTTGAAATTTTGGTAACTATTATAGGATGGATATTGCTATACTCGAGTCTTATGGTGAAGGTTTGAGGAGCTTCCCTTATGGTGAATGGTTGAGGAGCTTTCCTTATGGTGAAGGGTTGAGGAGCTTTCCTTATGGTGAAGGGTTGAGGAGCTTCCCTTATGGTGAAGGGTTGAGGAGCTTCCCTTATGGTGAAAGGCTTAAGAGCTTCCCTTATGTTGAAGGGTTGAGGAGCTTCCCTTATGGTGAAAGGTTGAGGAGCTTCCCTTATGGGGAAAGGCTTAGGAGCCTAAATCTTTCTAGGTTAGAAAGGAGAAGAGTCCGAGCGGGGGGGCTTGATTGAAGTTTTCAAGTGGGTAAAAGGTTATAATAGGGGGGGGGGGACATAGATGTGGTTCTTATTTTTAGTGATTACGATGGGGCACGTAGCAATGGGTTTAAGCTGGACAAGTTTTTGTTTAGGAAAGAGATTAGTAGAAATTGATTTACAAATTGAGTGGTGAATGAATGGAAATGGGCTCGCTAATCATGTGATAGAAGCGTCCTCCCTCTGCCATTTTAAGAATAGATTGCATAGATTTATGAATGACGATGCTAGGTGGGACTGAATTGGATGATGTATGAATGACGATGCTAGGTGGGACTGAATTGGATGATGTATGAATGACGATGCTAGGTGGGACTGAATTTGATGATGTATGAATGACGATGCTAGGTGGGACTGAATTGGATGATGTATGAATAATGATGCTAGGTGGGACTGAATTGGATGATGTATGAATGACGATGCTAGGTGGGACTGAATTGGATGATGTATGAATGACGATGCTAGGTGGGACTGAATTGGATGATGTATGAATGACGATGCTAGGTGGGACTGAATTGGATGATGGGACCAGGAGCTGCCTCCTATAGGCTATTGATCACCCTTTTGCAGACACTTTTTCTTATGTTCGTTTTTGTTGTGGACTTTTCAGGACGACAGCAAACCGCCATACTCGTATGCCCAGCTTATTGTTCAAGCCATTTCGTCCGCACAGGACAAACAGCTAACTCTTAGTGGAATTTACTCTTATATTACCAAAAATTATCCTTATTACCGAACTGCAGATAAAGGATGGCAGGTGAGTATCTACTTATCAATTTTATTCTTGGTTAGATTGTTTGTATAACGAAACGATAATTATTTTGTTTCTAAAATTACTCGTTCTTCAGAACTCTATTCGTCACAATCTCTCTCTAAATCGCTATTTCGTGAAAGTGCCACGATCCCAAGAGGAGCCAGGCAAGGGAAGTTTCTGGAAAATCGACCCTGGCTCTGAAAGCAAACTGGTAGATCAAGCATTCAAACGACGCCGACAAAGAGGTGTGCCTATCTTCAAAACGCCATTTTCTCAGATATCTTCTCGGTAAGATCCAGCGTTATTTTCACACTTGCTTGCGGTAGTTAAGGATTCATGCATTTTTTTTCCATGAAAGCTTTATCGGATGCGAGCAGTGAAATATAGTAAATCATCAATGAAGGAAAGATAATTGAACTCACTGAATTCATTATCTTTCCGGGACCGTTTAATTTAGCAAGTCGATTGATAGGCATAAAACAAGGGGCAAGCTTGCAATTCTATATTTTAGGGGGGGGCGGGGTATTCTTTTGCTAGTTTGGTGTTATTCAAAAAATTTAATTCTGTTAACCAAACTATATTCTCAAAGATTCAACACTCTATGTAGATATGTTTTATAAAAAAATGTGAGTGTTGTGATTTTGTTGAACTGTGTCTGTGCATTTTGGTGTGAAGTATCCCTATTTTGGAAGTTGGTACTGCTTACCATGTCAAGAAGGTTTCAAGTTTAGTGTAATTAGGTAAAAACTGCGCATGCGCACCGCATATTTTGAGGTGTCTTGTGGGCGCTATTTCAGAGTTCATTTGATTTATTGCTTTGCTGGAAACGCATTCCTATATTTTTGTGATGTATTTAAGTGTTTGGGTCACCCATAATGGAGGGGGGGGATTGTAACGCCCCTGCTGCAATTGAAACCTGGATAACAAACGCACGCTCTCGCTTCCAGTTTGGAATACAGTTGGAGGAGATAATGCGATTGAAGATTTGTAGGTGTTGATGTCTTTGGATCTTCACTGCTTCTAGTCTCTTCTTTATTTGTTGCCTAAACCCCATTCACTATATCAAGTCTTCTGAAATGACGATTAAAATGAACCCACGTCTCTCTTCAGCTCTGCGCCGGCCTCTCCTTCCCATATAGGCATGAGTGGTTTAGTGACGCCTGAATCCTTATCCAGGGAAGGGTCTCCCGTGCCCGATTATTTTGAAACTGGTGCTGGCTCTCCTCAAATGAGCTCTCTTGTCGGCACTCATTACGATATAGCGACTGTCGGCGGTTCGAATTCTCCTCCTCATCAAGGGACGACCATTATCACCAGCGGTGTTCCAGTCCAACAGTCGCAACAAGTTGTTTCCACACTGCAAGGTTGCTATCCCATATTCACTGTAAAATAACTGTGTTAAGACAATTTATTCATGCTAACTTTACTCTTGACTCAATGTAGGAGAGAGTCTAGTGCTACTTTGTTTGGTGAGCAAGTGTGAAGGAGGGGGATTAGATCTACTTCAATTTGTTGGTACATCTGCAGAGGGTCTGGGTTTCCATTGTCCCTGTCATGCCTAATGTGAGGATAGTGTGTGTATTTTGTTTGGGTTTATGGGAAATCTACATAAGGAAGAAATCCTTTAGTTCCATATATTCGTTTCCTGTATGTCTCTTTAAGGAAGAGGTGGTGTATGTGGTTAAGGATTGTTGTGTGGTGATTTTATATGAGGTCACGGGTCCTGTGCATGCAAAGTGCTTGTTGTTTGGGTGGCTGTACTAAAAACCATTGTGTTGTAGCAGGTCTTGCTTCTACATCTCACTTTCCCTATAGAGGCTGGACCCAATTCCAGTAAGTCCATAGGAGGGAGGTGGTTTGCCTGCTGCTTGATTTACTTGGATGTTGTTTAAGAAACTACAGCCTGGATAGGCTTTTCCATATCTAGATTCTTTATTGGTGTTGTGTAAAGGTAGCGGTAATGAGAAAGGAAGGGTTGGTCTACTGCGAAATTCACCTTTCCAAGTAAGCGGATTCTTGTATGACAGGTGTACTCGAAGTCTGTAGACAATGGGCCTACTTCGACCCCGATAGCTTGGCTTGATTGGCCATGACCAAGCTAGGATCTAGCAAGCTTATAGAGAAGAATAAGCATGGTTCCAAATTCTATTTGCCTCCCATCCTGCACTTCTTTGATATCTGTATTCTCTTGCACGCAACCAGTCATTCCATGAGTTTGGTGGTAATTATTTTTAAAATTCACAGGGAAGTATATAATCGCCACCACTGGAACTGGAGTAAAAGCTGGTGAGATCAAGCGCATTCAGTTGAGTAGTTCAAACAGTAGCAACAATCAGCCTACCTCATTTGGTCAACAAGTAATCGTCCAGACTTCTGGTGACCATAGCAACCTTACCCATACTCAGGTTATCCTTCCAACAAATATTGCAAAATATGGGTAAGTAACAAGTGTTGAGCGTGTTTATTATCTAGTGTCGTGCTCTTTAATTCATTCTCAATGTGGCTTCTGGTCCAAAATTGCTCTAAAATTATACTTTTAGCCAGGATGTGAAAGATTTATAGACCAAGATTTTCACATTGACCAATTTGCCTGCCACAAATTGAAGCTTCCATGCCATTAAAAATTACCTGCCCCTTTCACCCCCTTTATGCACTAGTAAGCAAAGGCCGCCCGTTATCTTTTTTTTTTCCCCCCCACGCCAAATTAGGCGATGGGGGTGCTGTGTGTTCTAGCATATCTCGCTCACTCAAGTCAGAAGGACCAGAGCACCCTTCCCTTCATACCCCCCCTCCTCCCCCACACCTACCATCCACTTCCTCTTATGTCACCCCTTTTGTCTTACACTTATTCACATAATAAACCTACCTATCATGCGATCTAATTACTCTGCCACATCCTGAAACTCTGGTATGTGCCCTTTACAAGACTCTTTCCATCTATTCTTCTTACATGCCCATACCAACTCAAACACTTTTAGTCTCAACCACATTCTCACAATGAACCCATTTTAAAATTCGTTCCTCGCCTCCCGTTTGCTCAACAAACATCCCTCTCAAATTGTCTATTCACACTGCTCACACACTCAAAATATTTCCTTCCGCCCCACTTCTAGAGTTCCTCGACATGTAGGGATTGCGGGAAATGAGAGCACCCAAAAGTCTGCAAGGACTGGGCGAGTGGACCGCCGTTTCGCTCTTCTTCCCACTGTCTATATAGCAGGAATCAAGTCAACCTTTCGGGTTGGTTGGTAAAGAAGATAGGGAGACTGCCGATGGCATTCTAACGTTGCACGGCATTCCACCTCGAGTTTTCCCATTCACCTACCCTGCCCCAAATGCCTACATCCCTTCATGTAGTTTTATGAAGCTTCCGAAGACCTCGCATGCTCTAGCATTCCCCTAAACCTTATTTTGACAACTTCTTAGTCTCCCAGACTGTCAGGCACATTCTTGTGGAATCCCTGTCTGGGGGATCTTCCCATGCGTTTCCTGTGCCGACGACCGGGATCGCTACCACTTGTCCCTTGTACTCGGAACCGGTTTCTTGCCCTCTGGACGACTGTGGACTAGTTGAGTTTTAGATGGGGAGGATCTCAATAGTATTTAAGCTGTTAGGTGCACCTCCGTTCCCTTGAGGGAAGCACTTTCCACAGCAGACTCACTGTATCCCAAGTGCTCCTTGTATTCAATCCCTCGTCCCCCGCAGGAGGGCAACCTGTGTAGCCTAGTACACTTTGTATCCGGACGAGCTGCACGTCCTTCCGGCCTGAGTGCAAACTTGGGGAAACCCTGTCAGTAGGTTGACGTGAAAACTGAAAGAGACTAGGAATGTTGTTGCGCTTCCTCCGCGCTCCCTCTCACAGTTAATTTCTCTCTTATTATTTAATTATTATTATTATGGATATCTCCTCAACCTTTTTTCTACCCATTCTTTATACCAAGAGAAACTGTTTTCACCTGGACAGAGATCAGTTCGCTAGACATGGTGCCTGGGTAGACTGTTTGTCATAATCACATTAACGCTGTGATATGATAAAATAATGGTCATCACCCACCCTACTCGTTAATGAACCCACCTATCTCTACTTCTCTTTATTACATGCCCACCTTCCCCCATCCAAACTTGCTCTTCTAGCCACACAGTTTCAGGCTGTTCCGCGCACTTTATTCCTCCTATAGGGATTTAGTCGATTGGCAGTGTAAACTGTGAGGGCCGCAAACCGCTAGTTGAGCCAAGTATTAGGCAAGTGTTGTGCTATGCCGTGGCCGTCGACTCTGCTCACCTCCTTCCAGTACACGCACACTGGCAACGTCGACACCATCTTTTATAATCAAATTTTGAGGACAACCGAACTTTTGGACTCAGTATGTCTAAATATTTAATCACATTATCCAGATTTTTATGGTTATATGGAGACTTTTCCTTTAACCTTCCAAGGCAACGGGAAGTGTTAGCCCTTCTAAAACTCGTACCAGAGTGGAGGTTTACTCCTCTCCCAAATATACAGGTGTTATGGCTTCTTCCTGACATGGACAAGCTTCCTGAGTTGATCCCGCCCCAGATGTCAGGATCTTCCATCTGGGCAAACCTAGGCCTTGACCTATCTTTGTGCTCTTCGGATGCACAGCCTGATTTTGATTGGGGGGTGGTCGATGACCTCCATGGTAGTGATCATTTTCAGGGCAACTGCCGCCTGAGAGACCACCTCGGTGGTGCTTGGCGCGGGCGCGGTGGCCTGCATTTCAGGAAATGACTGAATTCTCTATCTCAGTCGAGGAGTTTAGGTCGGTAGATGAGGCCGTTGAGTTCTTCTCCGGCAACCTCATCGCCGTGGGCCTGACTACTATTCCTAGGACGTCTGGCCGTTTTGCACTCCGACCACTCCCATGGTGGTCGGCCGAGTGTGAGACGGCCCTCAAACAGAAGCGTTATGCCTACATGCGCTATAAGCGCCGCCCGAACGATTTCACTGTCGCTGAATTTCGTCGGGCTAGGGCTAGGTTCCGGTATATTTCGAAGCACGCCCGCCGCTCTTCTTGGCGGGCATACGTGTCTTCACTTAACGGGAAGACCCCTTTAGCTGAGGTGTGGAAGCGAGTCAAAAGGATTCGGGGCAAGTTCTCGCAGGACCCCCCTCCCGTTCTCCAGGAGAATGGGACCGCAATCTCGGACCCCGCGTCCGTGGCGGTATCCTTAGCGACCGCTTTTTCCGCATTCTCTAGCCGTGATGCTGCTCCGCCAGCATTCAATGCACGTCGTGATGTCGCCGAAGGCCGCCGGCTGGACTTTACCTCCAGAGGCGGAGAACCCTTCAACGACAAGTTTACTGTGAGTGAGTTGCGTTCCGCTCTCGCTTCGTGCGCGGACACCGCCCATGGTCCGGCGATGTCGTACGCCATGCTTCGACACCTGGGTGAGCGAGGCATGGCCTTTCTGTTAGATTTGTTCAACAGGATCTGGGTGAAACGTCTTCTCCCAGACTCCTGGCGAATCGCTACTGTGCTCGCCTTTCGCAAACCGGGGAGAGATCACTCTACTCCGACCGGTTTCCGCCCAATCTCTCTAACCTCTTGCGTGTGCAAGTTGATGGAGAAATTGGTAAATGTTAGATTAGCCTATTTCCTGGACAGCGGAGGCCATCTGTCTTCTGCACAGTGCGGCTTCCGTAAGTTCCACTCCACGTCGGATGCTCTGCTCCGACTGGAAAAGGCCGTCTGCGAGGCTTTCCTTCGTAGCCAGCACTACGCCACTGTGTTTTTCGATCTGGAGAAGGCCTATGATACCGCATGGCGATACGGTATCATGGAGACTCTCCACACGATGGGGGCGAGGGGACGCCTCCCAATGTTTATATCTGAATTTTTGCGAGATCGTCGATTCCGCGTACGGGTGGGGGAAGCCCTCTCCGGCCCAAAGGAGCAGGAAGAGGGTGTCCCGCAGGGAAGTGTCCTCAGTGTCACACTCTTTGCCCTGAGCATCAACGGCATCACCTCGGTGCTGCCGGAAGATGTTCTCACTACGCTCTACGTGGACGACCTTTCGATCTCTTTTGGCGCGGCCCAGATGCCAACTCTGCAGCGTCGACTCCAACAGGCATTGAACCTCGTCTGTCGCTATGCCGAAGCGCACAGGCTTCGGTATTCTTTGGCCAAGACTAAGGTGGTGCACTTCTGGGTAAACATGTAGATTATCGGCCCGGCCTAGGAAAAATTGTTTTGTGTAAATATTATCGTTCACCCGTGTTTGAATCTTCGTTCGCGTTATCTTTCACCCGTGTTTGAATATTCATGCGCGTTTGAGTTTTGTTCGAATGCTAGTTGCCGCCATTTTGGGGGGGGGGAAATCTCGAAATTAAACCCACCGAAAATGCTGTTTACGTAGGCCATTTTATTTACCAAATTGCCCGAAAAAAAAAAACGAAACACTTTGTTTCCCGTACTTAATTGCATTGGTTATCATTCCGAAATAGCGGAGAGGGAAGCCTATTTATTTTGCGCGCCTGCGTCGTATTCGAAATCTAACTGACGCCATCTTTCTTATCCAAAAATAAAGATTGTTAAGCGCTGTTAACGTACTTTATTTCGGGGGTACACTTCAGAAATAGCGATGAGGAAGGCGTGGAATCGTTCTTTAATTCCCGTTTTGGTCAACGGGAAGCGCTTGCAGAAGATGGCGGTTGCAAGATAGGGCGTCGAATTGAGCGGTTTTTCTCCAGTATTTGGGAATCGAACCTCTCGCATCTCGCCAGACTCGTTCAATATTCTGGGGTCACCTCTAATTGCCGGCCACAGATTTCGCATTCACTTTTAGTTCGCACTAAATTATGCACTTCCAAAAAGTTGTTTAATTTATCTCTAGCAGAAACTAGGCTTAATAATTCCGCAATAGACGACGGACAAACTTGCAAATTCGATTGCATTTTGAAACTGCGGTGAAGACGTGCGATTGAGAATTTTCAAACTGCGTAAAAGGGGAATGTTTGACACCCAAACTGCTAAAAAACAAGTAGTTCCTTGAAATGATTTAGCTAATTACATTTAATTGTATAAAACAAGGTAATAAAAAGAGTAAAATGGTGAAAAATATATTGAAAAATAAAAATGACTCCGAATGGGGATAATAAAAAGCTATTAAGTATGAAAAAAATTGAAATTAAGCATTTCTGACGTCATACCCCCCACCCCCCACCCCCTATTATAATTTGCAAAACGATTAAAGACGCTGACATGCTGTAGTTAAAGCATTCACCTCTGTAAACGTCAGAACATTATAACAATTAGGATTATATACTGGGGGGCTGTGCCCCCCAGACCCCCCCAATTTAATGAAACTCAGGATCATCGTAGTGTGGTCCCCCCCTGGTGCTTACCCCAACACGAGCCGTCCCCTTAAATGTACTCCAAAAACGTGAAACATTTTGGAACACGTACGAAAAAACTACGGTTTATCGGCCGGGATCGGCCGGGCCGATAATCTACATATTTACCCACTTCTGCCCCATCCACAGCTCCACCCTGACCCAGACTTGTTTCTTAATGGGGTGCGCCTGGATGTGGTTGAGTCGCACCGTTTCCTTGGTCTTGTATTCGACCGACGCCTCACCTGGGAGGCTCATATTCGCAGCCTTAGGGTCTCTTGTACCCGCGCCATGGATATTCTCCGTTCCGTGACGTTATGCGCTTGGGGCGCTGATAGGGCTACTGCCTTACTTTTTTATCGATCCTTTGTTCGTTCGAAGCTCGACTACGGATGCGAGTTTTATGCATCCGCAGCCGAGCGTGTATTGCGGAAGGTGGACTCGATCCACCACATCGGCCTTCGCCTGGCGACCGGTGCCTTCCGCACTTCCCCCATTGAGAGCCTGTTGGTCGATGCTGGGGAGATGCCCCACTCGCTCTACGCCGTGTATAGTGCATTACTCGCCTGTACGCGCGAGCCCGGCGCCTCCCTCAGTCGCCAACAGCTCTCACTGCATCCGCAGCTGATTTCGACGGTGCCTATGCCGCCGAGAGATGCCAGTCATACCCTAAGCCCTTTAGGTTTAGGGCCAGGAAACTCCTTCGAGAGCTAGGTATAGCTCTCGGGCCCGTGGCGCCCCTGGTTCTGCTCAGGACGCCACCCTGGAGGGTACCGCATTTGGCTATTTGTCGCCACGCTTCTGCTTCGAAAGCTTGTACAGCGCCGGGAGTATTGCGTTTGACCTTTTTGGAGCACACCTCCCGTCACGCTGGAACCGTGCCAGTGTATACGGATGGCTCCAAGTCCCAAGAGGGGGTCGGCTTCCACGCCGTTTTCCCTCTGTTTGAAGTCAGCGGGCTCTACTGGGCAGACGCAGCGTCTGTCTTCACGGCCGAGCTGGTGGCAATACACCACTCGGTACGGGAGATTACGCGACGTGCCCGGTTCGGAGACCGGATCGTGATCTATAGCGACTCACAAAGCGCCCTGAGTGCTCTCGGGGCATTGGAATCTCCGCATCCCCTGGTTCGCGATATCCGTGACGCCACGGTTTTGGCGAGCCGGGCAGATGTCGAGATTATCTTCTGCTGGGTCCCTGGACATGTAGGAATTGCGGGGAATGAGGGCGCCAAAGAGTCCGCGAGGACTCTGCGACCGGACCAGCGTTTCGCTCTTCCTCACACCGACTACATGGCAGGAATACGGGCAGCTCTTCGGACTGCTTGGCAAAGAAGATGGGAGACGGTCGAAGGGAACTTAAAGTTGCGTGCCATTGTGCCGCGACTGTTCCCATGGACCTATCCCCCAATGCCGCGGCGGCTTCAGGTCGTTTTCTGTCGTCTCCGAATCGGCCACACTCGTGTGACGCATCGCTATTTGATGGAGCGCTCGCCTGCGCCCTATTGCAACGACTGCGTCGTCCCCCAGACTGTTCGGCACATTCTTGTCGAATGTCCCAGTCTGGGTGATCTTCGCGCACGATACCTGTCCCAGTACCGGGATGAGCGGGGTCGCTACCGCCTGTCCCATGTGCTCGGTTCAGATTCGTGCACATTGACTTGTGGACTTGTTGACTTCTTGGGGGAGGCCGGCCTTCTCCCTATTATTTGGGCAAGGTTTGTTTTTTTTTCTTTCCTTTAGTTGCACGCTCCTGCGCCGGGGGGACCTCTTCCCGACGCACCAGCTTGCTTCCTTTCCCCCTTTTGGGGTGTTGTATTTTTTTTCTCTTTAATTTTATTTTAAAGTAGCCTAGAACTAGGCCAGTTTTAATAAGGCGACTAATGCCCAAGTAGGCAGTCGCCAAATGAGCTCTTAAAAAAAAAAAAAAAATCTGGCAAACCTAGGCTCAGTGCTAAACACTGAAACTGAATCCGTCTCTGTGCAAGCTTCTCCTCAGCCGGATTGGGCCTCGAAGACTTAAGGAGAGGAGGGACCTTCTCCACTAACTCAGGGTCTTCCGACAGCCAAGACCTCCATTTCCGAGAAATATCTTGCTGAGGCCTGTCCATCCGGCCTTCGGGTCTCTTCCAGCTCCTCTCCAAAGAAGAAGAAGAAGGCAAGCAGCCAAAGAAGAGTAGGGATTCCTCTCCCTCTGCGTGGCCTATGGTGAAGAAAGGCTCCGCTGCCGCTAAAACAGATGACCAGAGAAAGATTTAACACGTCTCAGCCGAGGTGCCCTTGTGCCCAGAGGCTAAGACAAAAGTCCAATGTCGCAAGTGTACTGACCCGAGCCTGGATTCTGTTGGGGCCCTTCATTCAGATACTACCTGGCGTTTCGGAGTCTGTTGCTTTTGAATGCTTTTTAGTTATTGGTTTCACTGATGTCTGTATTTTGGCCAAGGACAACATGATCCATTCCTCGGACGGGAGACTTCTGGCGAATTGTTTGGATCCCCCTTCCCGCCCTGAGGCGCCAATGATTAGTTCCCTTCGGACACTTGTGGCACGCCGGTGAGTGTGATGCTGCACTCTACCAGGAATTTCGTGGAAGGGAGTGGTTTATGTGAGGGAACTCGTGGACTAGATAGAAATCATCAGTTTAGGGCTGGCCGAACATTAGTGGTCAAGGTCAAACGTCTGATAATAAAACAGGGAGTAGCCTCGAGTCCCACTCATATATTCGTCACGGTCGACCGTGAGCACTTGAGCACCTAGGCCCATTTGGAACAGAAGGGTTCTACTCACCCCAGGCAAACCCTCTAAAGGTGGTTGCGAGACAGTATTCAGTAGTTTCTAGAGCTGCTCCCCCCCAAGGGTGAAAGCACCAAAGGAGCTTTGGCTCGTACATCCCCACTCAAGGCTGGAATGAGTGGGTCGGAGTCAGTGGATCCTCCAAAGGAGGGACACTCACCTCCAAAGCCGCCTCATCCACTAAAGGTTTTGTGTTGGAGGGATGAAAAGAGGAAATGACATATCCCCCATAAGTCATTGAAGCCCAGGTAGCCTTTAGCGCCATATTTGTCCAACAGTGCCCGGAGTTCTACCTCAGAGAAGCGTACGGCCATACCCGTAGGGTCTCTTTGAAGAGGCCCCTCGCATCTTCGAAGCAAGACCTGGGGTTCATATTCCTTCAATGAATTGCTATACACACTGGGCCAAGTGGGAGGAGCTGCGGAGGCTCGTCTCCTCCCTTTACCTATTAGCTATCTTTTTGCAGAAGAACATGATTGGCGCGTGCCCTCTTCCCACCCTCCTAGGGTATAAGGGTATTATGAGCTCCCCACGGGATCGGATCCAGACGCATATGCGCCACTTACACGTGGCATGATGTCTCCATTGTTCTCTGCTTTAAATACCTCAGGTAAAGCAGTAGCTGTGCAGATGCACCTGGATAGGAAGTATTCTGTTATTTCTGCATACATTCCACTTTCAGCCAAGTCCATTTGGCGCGACTACTCGATCAATCCCAGATCTCTGGTCCTTTCCGAGCTGGAGATAGGCGGCCTAACGTAGATGAGTTTTCCTATCACTGGCGGAGAACCGCCTCATTTCCATGCCTTGATCTATCCCTACACTCTGGATACACAGCCTAATTTTTGGTGGGAGGTGGTCAATGACCTTCATGGTAGCAATCCCTTTCACATTAAAATATTTTCTTGACTGCTGCCATCTAAAAGACCATCCCGGTGGTCTGCATTTCAGCAAATTACTGAATTCTCTTTCAGTTGAGGAATTTAGGAAGAGTCCGTTGAGTTCTCCGGCAACCTAATCGCTGTGGGCTAATTACAATTCTTAGAACGTCCAGGTGTTTTGCAATCCCACCTCTTCCGTGGTGGTCATCCGAGTGTAATGTGGTCCTCAAACGGAAATGTTATTCCTACGTGCGCTTTAAGCACCGCCCAAACTGCCCCGTAAGGGGTGCAGCGATTTGCCTTTCTGGCCGCCGTGCTGACGGGCCCCAGCTTAGCCTCTTCTTTCTGACAGCTTGTGTTTTTACCCTACTTCCTCACTTTCCCTACAATCTCTCCCACAACTTTCTCTGGTCGTCCTCTAATTTAACATGGTAGCCGCCGACCAGCTTCCTCTCACCCAACCATCCTGGATCAGGGCTGAGGGGGGGGGGGACATGCCCCCCTCACCCCTGAGCTCCGGTTTGGGGGGCTTTGGGTTGCCAAGCCAGTAGACTGGAGGAGTGGCCTCAAATGGCTGCAGCTGGCTTTGCCACCCCTGTACTCACCCCTCGGGTGATTATCATTTGCATCCCTTATAAAAAACAGGGTCACCATGCCCAATGATGAAGACTACAAAAACCCCATCAACTCTCCCTTAACCATCGCAGAGCCGCCTTTGGTCAGCTCCACCGAAACTATTAGCCCCCCCCGCCCTTGCTTTCGCAGGAGACCCTCCAAACTACTTCTAGTGTAGAGACTTAAGGGTGTAGGGGTCTCCCCTCACCCCCTTCTCTGGAGGCGCCCTTGAGTGCCTCCCTCTTTCCACGGCAGTCCTTCCTCTTTCACAAAGGACTGCTAAGAAAGCATGCAGGCGGCTCGATAGGGCTAATCCCCTTAGGGAGGGCGAGGGAAGACAGGGACCGTCGGCTCATGTCCTCCTAAGACTTGCGGGCACGCATAGCAAACTTACAGGAGGGCACGTATTGTGACCCCCTGTAAGTTTGCTATGCTTGCCTGCAAGTTTCCGGACGGATGCTGGTTCGCCGGTCAAGAATAGGCTAAGAGATACCTCAAAGGGGACCTGTGATATCTTGTGGGTGATGGCCACTTAGACACCCTCCCTGACATGGACATGGTCCCTGAGGCGACCCAGCCCCAGACGGTAGGACCTTCCGTAGGGTCGGGTCGAAGCACCGAACTCGAGTCCGCCCCTGTGCAAGGTCCTCCTCAGACAGCCTGTCTCTCCGAGACCTTACAAGGAGAGGAGGAATCTCCTCTCCCAGCTGGTGCTGAAAGAAGATTAAAAGACGGGGGGGGGGGGCTCCTCCTTCCGCGGCAGCCACGGGGACGGACGGGTCTGCTGCCGTTTCGGTAAGCAACCAAGCCAAGATCGGCACGTCTGGCCCCATTGTTCCCCCGGGTGGAGAGCCCCAGATTAAGACGAAAAGTGCGAAGAGCAGAGCTTCGATTATGTCGGGCCCCTGATTCAGAGGGTACTTTGCGTTTTTGAGCCGACTGGTTTCAAACACTTCCTTGCCATTCTCTCCACTGATGGCAGCATGTCTAAGGGCAACAAAATCCATCAGAGGAGAGCTCTAGCTAGTGTGATTGGCAGACCGCCGAAGGTGACTCGTATCTCGGACGGGAGCCTTTTAGCGAATGCGTCGAACCCCTCCAAGGCACGCCTGTCATTGTGACGCTGCACTCTACCATGAACTTCGTGAAAGGAGTAGTTTATGCGAGGGAACTCGTGGACTACTCCTTCAGGACATCACCTTAGAGGTGGCCGACCATAGGGCGGCCAAGGTCAAACGTGTGATGAAAAACAGGGAGGGGCCTCGAGAACCACCTTTACACTCATCGTGACGTTTGACTGTGTCAAGGTCCCTGAGTCGGTGCGTGCCGGTTTGTATCGCTACCGCGTGAAGGCATTCGTGCCACTGCCGCGGAGGTACTACTAGTGCCACCGCTTCGGCCATACTAATCGTCTTGTAGACGCGAAAAGTCGATAAGGCTAATTGTGTCATTTGCTAAGAACTGCATCCCCCTTTTTCGAAGGAATCTGGTGCCTGTCTCCTCTAGAATGAAATCCTGGTCGTTGAGGTCCACCATCGTTTCTGATTTCGCGAGACTAAGGACTTGATCCTGGAGCCCCTGGCGCTGCCTGGGACGTCTTATGCCTCAATGTTAAGACACCCTCTGCTCCTGGCCTACGAGCAAGGTCGATTCCGTGCCCATTCGGAACCCTTCTACAGTTCATCCCAACCCTCGCGCTCTTCTGGTAAAGCTCGCGGCACAAAGGGTTCACACCCAACTTGGGCTAAAGGCAGGGCTCCCCTCCCTTCTCCCAGTGTGACCGTTTACCGTAAGACGAAACGGCCGCACACCTCTACCGAGTCGTTAGACTCAGAGGAAGCAACACCCCTGAAGATGGTCGCGAGGCCATCTTCTAGGATTCCTAAAGATGCCCCTCTCCCGCGAAAGTAGGACAGCAATAAAGGAGCTTCGGCTCCTTTGCCCAAACCCAGTGGTAGGTTGGGTGGCTCGGAGACGGTAGATCCTCCAAAAGAGGGACTCCCGCTCGCCTAATGTTTCGAGTCGGAGGGAGGAAAAGACGCATGGTGAGCCCAACCTTCCCCGATAAGTCCTCGAAGGCGACAGCTCCTCAGCGCATTATCCGTCCAACAACGCCCGGATTTCTGCTTTTGGAAAGCGTATGGTCATTTCCCTGAGTGTCTTCTCTTCAAAGAGGGTCCCAGCATCTCCTCCTAGCTAGGTTTGGAGGGCATATTACTGCAATGGAATTGCCGCGGACTTTGCGCCAACTGAGAGGAGCTGGGGAGGCTCGTCTCGTCCCGTTCCACGTTAGCTATCCTTTTACAGGAGACGGTGCTAGGCGCGTGCCCCCTGCCCACCCTCCTGCGGTATATAGGTTTTTTGACCCCACCACTACGGGTTGGCAGTCAGGTGGGATGATGTCTGCGTTTTTCTTTTCGCTTTGGATACTTCCTTTCAGGCAGATACTCTGCACCTGGATAGGATCTATACTGTTATTTCAGCGTACATTCCACCGTCAGCTGACGTCGACGCGGGTTACATCGCCGCGTCGTGGCACGGTTGCCGATGCCCGTTCTCTTGCTCGGAGATATGAACGGTAGACACCCCCTCTGGGGAGACTACTCGATTAATCCCCAGGGTCAAGTCCTTGCCGACCTGATTGACGATCTGGAGATAGGTGTCCTAAATGTGGATGAGTTTACGCATCACTGCCCGAGAACCGCTTCATTTTCCTGCCTTGATCTATCTTTCTGCTCTCCAGATGCACAGCCTGATTTGGGGTGGGGGGGTGGTTAATGACCATGGTAGTGACCACTTTTCAATTCAACTATCATTTTCTAGGCCGCTGCCGCCTGAGAGCCCGCCAAGGGGGTGTTTGACCAGTGCGGTGATCCGCATTTCAGGAAATTACTGATTTCTCTATCTCGGGGGAGGAGTTTAGGTCGGGAGATGAGGCCATTGAATTCTCCGGCAACCTCATCGCTGTGGGTCTAACTACTATCCCTAGAAGTCTGGCCGTTTTGCACGCCAACCGCTCCTATGGTGGTCACGCGATTGTGAGACGGCCCTCAATCAAAAGCGTTAGGCTAAGATGCGCTATAACGCCGCCCGAACGACTTCACTGTCGGTGAATTTCGTCGTTA
Source organism: Ceratothoa steindachneri (assembly GCA_963969495.1). Lineage (NCBI taxonomy): Eukaryota > Metazoa > Arthropoda > Malacostraca > Isopoda > Cymothoidae > Ceratothoa > Ceratothoa steindachneri. Next base: position 159,849,312 of record OZ018327.1, read on the forward strand.
GGGCTAGGTTCTGGCATATTTCGAAGCTCGCCCGCCGCTCTTCCTGGCTTCCATAAGTGTCTTCACTTCCCGGATAGACCACTCTAGTAGAGGTGTGGAAGCGAGTCAAAAGGATTCAGGGCAAGTTCTCCAGGAGAATGGGACCGGAATCTCTGACCCCGCGACCGCTTTCTCCACGTTCTCTAGCCGGAATGCTGCTCCGCTAGCATTCAATGCGCATCGTGATGTCGCGGAATCCCGCCGACGGGACATTACCTCCAGAGACGTAGAACCCTTCAACGTCAGGTTTACTTTGATTGTATTACGTTCTGCTCTCGCTTCGTGCGCAGACACCGTCCCTGGTCCAGACTATATCCCGTACACCATGCTTCGAGACCTGGGTGAGCGAAACATGGCCTTTCTGTTAGATTTGTTCAACAGGATCTGGGTAGAGGGTATCCTCCCAGATTCCTGGTGAATCGCTACTGTGCTCACCTTTCGCAAACCAGGGAGAGATCACTCTACTCCGGCCGGTTTCCGCCTAATCTCTCTAACCTCCTGCGTGTGCAAGTGATGGAGAAATTGGTAAATGTCAGATTAACCTTTCTGGACAGCGGAGGCCATCTTTCTTCTGTAAGTGCGGCTTCCGCAAGTTCCACTCGGATGCTCTGTTCGGACTGGAAAATGTGGTTTGCAAGGCCTTCCTTCGTAGACCACGATGTTTTTCGATCTGGACAAGGTTTATAATACTGCATGGACACCCTCCACGCGATTTGGGCAAGGGGACGCCTCCCAATCTTTATATCTGAAGTTTTGCGAGATCGTCGATTTCGCGTACGGGTGGGATGAGCCCTCTCCGGCCCATTTGACCAGGAAGAGGTTGCCCTCAGGGAAGTGTCCTCAGTGTCACACTCTTTGCCCTGAGCATCAACGGCGCTCCCGGTGCTGCCGGAAGATGTTCTCGCTACTCTCTACGTGGACGATCTTTCGATCTCTTTTGGCACAGCCTCGATGCCAACTCTGGTGCGTCGACTCCAACAGGCATTGAACCGCGTCTCTCTCAATGCCGAATCCAATTGGCTTAGGTTTTCCTTGGTCAAAACTACGGTGGTGAGCTTGGGCTAGCTTCTGGTATGTTTCGAAGCATGTCCACCGCTCTTGCTGTGGGCATACATTTCTTCACCCTACGGAGTGAGCCTTCGTACAGAGCTGCATAAGCGAATCAAAAGGATTCAGTGCAAGTTCTCGCACAACCCCCTCCCGTTCATCGGGAGAATAGTACCGCAATCTCGTGCCTCGCATCTGGGTTGCGAGTCCTTTGCAACCCCTTTCTCCATGTTTTCCTCTGATGCTGTTCACCAACATTATATGCGTTTCGTGATTGACTTTACCTTTACAGGCAAAGAACCTTTCAATCACAGGTTTACATTCAGTGAGTTGGGTTCCTCTCTACCTTTGTGCACGGACACCGCCCATGTTTCAATACCTTGGTAAGTAAAGAGGGGGCGGCCTTTCTGATAGATTTGTTAAATAGGATCTTGACAACTGGGTTTCTTCCCTGACTCTTCGCCAATGCCTATTGTGATCACTTTACAAACAGGAGAGTGATCACCCTACCTAGGACTGTTTATCTCCAATCCGCCTGCCTGCGCAAGGTGATGGTGAGATTGGTAAGAGTTAGAGTATCCTTTTTCCTGGACAGCTAAAGCCACCTATCTTCTCCACAATTTTCCCTCCATGTTAGATGCTTTGTTCCTACTGGAAAATGCCATCTTCCAGACTTTCCTTCATTGACAGCACTATGCCATAGTGTTTTTCGATTTGTATAAGGTCTATGATAGCGCATGGATGGGGTCAGGGGATGCCTGCCAGTCTTTATTTCTGCGTTTCTGAGAGATAGTTTATTCGCCCTCCAGTTGTAGAGTAGCCCTCTCTTGCCCAATAGAGCAGAAAGTGTCCTTACTGTAACCACTTTGCGTTGAGCATCAACTGTCTCACCTCAGTGCTGCTGGAAGATGTTCTCGTTACACACTACATGGACAACCCTTCAATCTAGACAAAGTCTTGAAAAGTGGCCGTTTAGGGACGCAAAACAATTGAGCAGCCTTGTGCCCGCTCAATTGCTAGTCCAAAGGTACCCTCTTTGAATGGACCGTAAGGTCTCCTAGGATACCTTCTTTCCTTGTTGTTATCTCTTTTGGTGCTGCTCAGTTTCCAACTATGGAAGGTTGACTGCAACAGGTATTGAACCGTATCTCTCGTTATTCCAAAGTGCACAGACTTCGGTTCTCCTTTGCCAAGAATAAGGTAGTGCAATTCTGCCGCCATCCACAACTCCACCCTGAACAGGATTTGCAAGTTGAGGTAGAAATTGGTAAATGTTAGGCTAGTTTATTTTAAGAGTGCAGAGATGAACTTTCTTCTGCACAGTGCGGGTTCCTTAAGTTCCAATCCACGTTGGTGTGTCTGCTCCTGCTGGAGAGTGCTTTGAGGCTTTCCTTTGTAGGCACCATTTTGCCATAATATTCTTTGACCTGGAGAAGGCAGAGTATATAGAGTGGTGATAGGCTATCATGGAGACGCATCTATGGGGCTCCATGGACACTTTCCAATGATTTTATCTGAGTTCCTATGAGATTGTTGATACGCCGTATGGTTAGGGCAAACCCTCCCCGATCCTGTACGACAGATGGAGGGAGTCTTCAACCTCACCTTCCTCGTCCTGGGCCATTCTCTTGTTGCAAAAGGAAGTTTTTGCCACGTTCGACGGAATCGAATTTTTCTAAATGTCTTTTTTACACTTCCAGAATAGGGGGTAGTGTCCTAAAATGCATTGAATACTGTTGGCAGAAAGTTGAGATCAATGGAAATAGTTCATCACAGGCATCACTCACTAGTTGTGTTCCTCAGGGATCTGTTTTTCAGAACCTTGGCTTTTTTTTTTATATACATAAAACGATCTTGACACAAATTTGTGGAAAATTCTAAAATATGTTTTCACGAAACTAGGTACTAGGGTAAAATCTCATGGTCGGAAATATGGCAGATGCAATTTGATATGCAGAAGTGTATAGTAATGCACATAGTTCCGTAGGGTAACCGTGAAGAGGGCACGCCAGAGAATCGGGATACAGATCCCTGTGCGAGGGTTAAATAAACAAAATCGAGTACGGTTGGCCTAAATAATCAATTCTTAGAGGTTCTGGGATTAGAGAAACTAATGGTAGAAAAATATATAACTACTATATACAAAGAAAATATTAATAGCACAAGTAAATAAATGACAATAAATATAATGAGACCCCGGGTACCAAAGGAGGGGGGGGGGGAGGGGATACAAGTGACTCGACGGGTACGAGAGCCCGAGAGAAGGATGCACGGTGATTGCTTCTCGGGAAAATGGGAGAGTGCAATTATCGGGGAGACTCGCGTATAGCCTAATTGACTGGAGGCTTGAATGCGGCAAGTCGGGGGGGGGGGTGCAAAGTTCCACTTGCAAGATTTCTTCTTTAACCTCGCTGAGAAATGAGCGAGGGAGTAATCCAGTCGTTGAACGAATTCAATAACCGAGTGATAGATGCCTGTCTCTCTATCGTCTGTCGAGCAGGAATTCTGCCTTAGGTACGAGCCTGGCCGGGTAGAGATGACGTGTCGCGTTCGAAGCTGGGAGCCGTTGGGAGGCGAAGCAGGGTGTACGAGACTGTACGTGGCTGCTAACCAAGATGGGGCTGTATGGTACTGCTTTCTCGAAGTATTTATACTGCCTCGGCGGAAGCAGGTTGCCGGGAGCCCCCAAAAGGGGGACAGGGATCTCATTAGACTAGGCGCGCCACTGTGTGGGGGGGGGGGGGTATTCTCGGCGGCCTCACAGCTTTGAGCAAAGGTCCTTGGCGCCGATCAGACGGTGCGACGGCGAAGAATGGAACCCAAACGGATTACCCGTGAAAATCTAGCGGCTCCCTTGGCGCTATCTGGCCGTCCAGGTGTAGGTTTCTAGGGGGGGGGGATAAACCTTTCTCTGGAGCTTCCGAAAGAAGTAACATCAGACTAATATAGGGTAATTACATGGCTAGTTTCCTATAGGGACACAATTACAAAATAGATGGTACCGGGTACTCTGCACAAAAATAAGTGAACAAAAATAAGTGAGATAAAGGGGACTCGAGAAATGCTCGGTATTCCCATTACTGAACACATCAAGAAGAAAAATAACATTAATAATACAATAAGACAGACATAATAGTTATCAATAGCCGGGATCAACATAGTCTCGTTAATCAGGGGCTTACATACAAGGATATTAAAAAAAATGAAAGATCCCACAATACAAAAACAGGTACATACGAACAGGGTAACTCATCAAAAATAATGGCACATATTCTTATAAGACCTTACATAAAACTAAAAAGATTATTCAGGAATATATACAAAAGTGATCCATTTAACGTTAAAATTAATGGGAAATTACTCTGGAGACAAATCCAAGCAATTTTGGGAACCCTTTATATATGCAATTTTAAATTGGAATTCTTGGAAAGAGAGACTCCACCTCATGAGGTGACCATTATTGTTCTTAACGTTCCGTAGGTAAGAGAGTGGTTTATGGTCAGTCTCGATAATGAATTCTTTACTTAAGAGAAACACTTTTAACTTGTAGATGCTCCAAACGATGGTAAGGCTTCTCGCTCAATTACCGCATAGTTTTTCTCGCGGGGAAGGAGTTTACGGATCGCAAACGCAATGGGGAAACTTTCGCCATGGTCACCATACTTGACGAGAACACAACCTATGCCATCGTTACTCGCACCAGTCTGTATGCCAAAAGGTTTAAGGGGTCGGGTAAGCCGAGGATCGGTGCTGAAGCTAACTTCCCTTTAAGCTGGTCAAAGCTATCAATCGAACGGGGTGTCCAGACGAGGCACTCGGAGGAGGGGGGGGGCTCGGCGATTGAGGCGAAGTTCATAATAAAACCGGTAGAAGGAGGCGGACCCCCTGAATGACCTCAACTGCTTCTTTGTTGCAGGCAGTGCCATTTTGACAATTGCCTTGATTTTGTCATTTTGGGGAGCCAACGAGTCGTTCCCTATGTGGAAACCCAAATAGTCAATAGTGCCAAAGGCGAAGTGGCACTTGAGGGGCCAATCGTGAGATGATGTTCCTGGAGTCGGCACAGGAGGACACGGAGGGTAGCCAGATGGTAGTCCCATTCCTGGGTCGCCACTTAAATGTTGTCGAAGTAGAAGGTGACATGGGGCAACCGATCCAATATTCGCCTCATCATCCGGTTATAATTGCTACCTGCTGTCACCAACCCGAAAGGGAGTCGGCGAAATTGCATCAACCCTTGTTTGTGGGGAAGGCCGTGTACCTCTTCCCTCAAAGGAATCTGGTAATAGGCCTTACACAGATCTAATTTGGTAATGAAATTGCCCTTCTCGAACAATTGCAAATTCTGTTCGATGAGGTGAATTGGCTCGTCGTCGAACACGGTGACGGTGTTTAACTTCCGGAAGTCGATGCACATCCGGTAAGAATTGTCTGCCTTCTTCACCATGACGACCGGGGAACAATACTCCGACTCCGAGGGCTCTATAATACCCATCTTCAATAGCTTGTCAACTCCTCATTGAACGCTTTTCTTAACTGAGTGGGGGAGGGGGTACGGCTTCGAACGGACAAGTTCCTGGGTGGTGAGCCGAATATTGTGCTCGAACTGGCTAGCACAACCAGGGGTATCTGATATTACATCGGTGAATTGGGTGAGTAGCGCTTGTAACTGGGTCTTCTGGGGGATAAGAAGCTGAGGGTTTATGCTCAACTCGGTCGATTGGTAATAGGGGGTATCTGGCAAGACGTAAAGAGGATATTCCGCGTCTTGTTCCACGCAGGCGACTTGTACCACGACTAAGGGGTCAAGCGGGTAGCTGACCTCCAAGGCAGATTCTTCGTCCAGGGCCACAAGTTGATTGATAGAAGCGCGTTGATGGTACTTTTTGAGCATGTTCACGTGAAATAACTTAATGCCAGACGGGGCTGCGTCTCTTGATTAAAAGGAAGGGGCCCTTCCATTGGCTCAAAAGTTTATTATTCTCCGTGGGAAATAGTAAAAGGACTACGTCACCGGATTTAAATTTTCGTTCTTGGGACTTACAGTCGAAGTAGGTTTATTACTTGCCCAAGTTTGTCTCGGCGTTCCGATGCGCGATCTCTGCGCACTTTCCTAACCTCTGCCCTCAGGTCTAGGAGGTGAGCGTAAGAGGATTGAATCTCCTCTAATTTTGAATTGAAGAGCTCCTTTAGAATGTTGAGGGGGCCCTCTAATATTACGTCCATACAGAAGCTCATATGGGACAAAACCTAAAGTGCGATTAGTAATTTCCCGATATGCGAAAAGGTCTACCGGCAAGTAACGGTGCCATTCTCGTGGTTCGGCGCAGTTTCTTGAGGATGGATTTGAGGGAGCCATTGAGCCTCTCACACATCCCGTTACCAGCTGAGTGAAAAGGGATTTTATCTTCAGGAGCTTGCCGATGTTCTCCATCAGTTGCGACGTGAATTCGCTGCCACGATTAGACAGGATTTCCTTGGGTTATCCAACGCGGGAGAAGATGGAGATTAGTGTTTCCGCGCAGGAGATACTGTATATTCTTCAATGGCACGGCCTCTGGGAACCGGGTGTCAAAATCCACTAAAGTTAGTACTTGACTGACTTTTACTCGACGGAGGGGTGTATCGGGCCAATGAGATCCCTTGCGACAAGGGAAAACGGCTCCGAGATTAGGGGTCCTCTCTGCAATGGTGCGGGCTTAACTCGTCCTTTGACGACAGTCCTTTGGCAGATGTCGCAAGACCTACAGTAGCGAAGGATTTCTTCATGGGCGCCTGGCCAATAAATATTTGAAGATCTTCTGGGTTGTCTTCGTGTGGCTAAAAGGACTGAAATAGGCTGTCAAGGGCAGTGGTAAAAATGTGACCAACGTTAGAATGCGGGACACAATACTCGCGTCGGGGGTTTTCCGTTTTCTGAGCACGCGTGGTAAAGTAAGCCGTCCGTAACTTGGTAGATCACCTTTTCTCCTCGGGTGGCTTCTTGCTCTTTGAGTGGGCCTTAGCCCACAGGAGTCGGAGGGAATCGCAGTTCTTTTGGTTCTTTGCGTTCTTTGCGAAGTCTTCAGTCCTTGAATTCTGAAGAATGTGAGGTTTCTAGGGGCGAGGGCATCTTCGAATCTTTTACCACTTGCGAACGGCTAACAAGGGGTTGAGCCACGGAGCTGGGGAAGACCCGTGGGCACTGGCCAATGAAGACGGAGCAGAATTTAATAGGGGCTTCTACTTCTGCCCAGCCTGTGAAGTACGCACAATCGATGTAGCACTTAACGATGGGGAGACGATTGGCGTGTTCCAAGTAGTCATGCACGACGGCGAATTTATTATGGTCTGGGGCTACCGGGGAAAGCACCTTGTCTGACCTCACTATGCAGGTGCACCCGGTATCTCTCACAAGAGTGGAGACACGGCAGCCATCAATCGTTCCGGATTCGAACTTAAGGCCTCCATGGGTATTCTTATCAAACAAGAAGTTTACCTGGTGACCGCCTGAACTTGAGCTGCTCGGAGGAGGAGAAGATTCCTATGGTGTTGACGGAGGCGCAGACATGGCACAGATCTGGTGTACCTGGTGAGAAGAGTTATTCCTAAACAGCGTTCTGAGGGCAGCTCGTTTTTACGTGACCCTCCACACCGCAGGAAAAACAAATGAGTCTCCCGGGGAAAGATGACGTAGGGGAGCCTGAAGAGAACGGTTTTACATCCCGGTGTTCGGACGAAAAGAGTCGTTTGGGCTTCGACGGCCCAGTTACCTTGGCAAACTTGTTTTTATTTTGTAGGATGGATTTACCTTTGTTTCGCTTAGGTTTTGGTGAAAGTGGGGCCGTTTTCTTCCCTTCTTTCGGATAAAGGTTCTGGCTTGCTGAATAAATGTCGGCCTCTTTTATGCACTCCTTGAATGTGAGGCACTACCGGTCTTTTACGAAAGATCTGACTTCAGCCGTAAGTACAGCCAACAATTGGTCTCAGGAAGAAGTCAACGAGGGCATCGTAGTCATGCATAATTTTAGAAGCATCGAGCCAAAAGTTAAGGTGACGCTGGAGGGCGTACCCAAACTGACGGTATGTTTGGCCTAGCTGAAGGCGGGCATGTCTGAATTTGGATCGGTAAAATTCTGGGGTCATGTTATATGCCGCCAGTAACTCCGATTTTAAGGTAGAATAATCGATTGTTGCCTCCGAAGGAAGTGATATGAATATATGTCAGAATTGGGAATTTAGCAAGGGCAACAATTGAGCCAATCCATCTGCCTCGATGTCCCAGTGGTTGATTTCCAAGATTTTCTCGAAGTGGATTAAGAAGACTCCGAAATCCTGGCCTTCCTTGAAAACCGGAAGCTTAACAGACGGGGTATGGGGAGGTTCGGGCTGATGGACAGCGTCTCGTTCCTGGTCCTACTCATTTCAGTTTCATGAACGCGGATTCTTTCCCTTTCTTCTAGTTTTTCTCTTCTCTTTCTTTTTCTCGTTCCTTCTCTTCTTTTTCGGTCCTTTCCCCCTGTTGGATATAAGCTAAGAGGTCCTTGCCGTTGAATCCAAGCCACCCTCCTTGCAACTTGAACGTGTTTAATAATGAGGACACTTTATTGCGTTCGACCATCTTTCAAGAAAAGCACCACAAAAAAGATGGGGGGGATTATTGACGCACAGGGGAAGTGCTGGTAAGCTTTGGCAGACCTAAGATTCTTCACTTAAAAAAAACAAAACAAACGGCGATAATTATTTCGCACGGCGCGAATTCTTAATTATACTTGAAATATTGACACTGGAATTTTAGCGAGAGCCTGTGTTGCCCAATACGCACGAAGAAAACGACAACACTGCAAAAAAAAAACAGAAATAAAATTAACTCTTTTACAATACGACAGACGTTTTATTAGGCCTGGAAAGGGTTAAAGTTTCACACGGTCACAAAATTCAATACAAAATATTCTCACAGAAGGGGGAAATGGGTAAAGTATTTTCTACAGTTTTTAAAACCAGTACCTTTAATATATAATAATAACACCCATTAAAATCTGTCATAGGTCTAAAAGAAATGAGATCAGATACTGCGGATGATGTCGTAGGGTCACCGTGAAGAGGGCACGCCAGAGAATCGGGATCCAGATCCCAGTGCGAGGGTTAAATAAACAAAGTCGAGTGCTGTTGGGCTAAATAAGCAATTCTTAGAGGTTCTGGGATTATAGAAACTAATGGTAGGAAAATATATAACTATGTCGTAGAATGACTCCCGACGATTCTATATATAACACTATTCGTTGAGGGAACTTCCTTAATTATCTCTAGAGTGCGTTTTACTGTCTTGGCGGCCGATATTATGTATCTTCAAAAATGCTTAAGAAGTGGAACTGAGCTCAAGGATAATAATATTGCTATCATTAATAAAATAGAGTTTTATTAATAATAACTATAAACAAAACACAAAAACGGAAAATATTGACAAACAGAATGGAAAGGGTCGTGGAGACTCGGCTAATGGCTAATCCAAGGATTTAAGGGATCAAAAAAGGTAAAACAAATATGGAGTTAAAGAGATGGGATGGTTCGATAAACCATTTAAAGCACAGGATAGAATTGACAAATAAGGGATCAATACTCAAAAGGTGACGCTTGGCTTACGTAACTTCGTTAGGGTGCAGTCGAAGGTACTTGAAGGAATATTCGGTCCGCTGGCGAGTTCCAGCAGAAGGGGGGGGGGGATGAAAGGATCCTGACGTGGCGTCTTGGGAATGAGAACCGTTCTCGACGAACGGCTTGACGAACAATGGCTGTTCTAGGTTGTTCTCTTCTGAACAAAGGGGGGATGAGAACCGTCTCTTGTCTACGGGCTCAAGAACAATGGCTGTTCTAATGTTGTTCTCCTTTGAACAACAGGGGGGGGTGAGAACCGTTTCTTGGCGAAAGGCTCAAAACGAACAATGGCTGTTCTAATACTGTTCTCCTCGAACAATAGGGGGGGGGATGAGAACCGTTTCTTGGCGAAGGGCTCAAAACGAACAATGGCTGTTCTAATACTGTTCTCCTCGAACAATAGGGGGAAGATGAGAACCGTTTCTTGGCGAAGGGCTCAAAACGAACAATGGCTGTTCTAATACTGTTCTCCTTGAACAATAGGGGGGGGGGATGAGAACCGTTTCTTGGCGAAGGGCTCAAAACGAACAATGGCTGTTCTAATGTTGTTCTTGAACAACAGGGGGGGATGAGAACCGTTTCTTGGCGAAGGGCTCAAAACGAACAATGGCTGTTCTAATACTGTTCTCCTTGAACAATAGGGGGGGGGGGATGAGAACCGTTTCTTGGCGAAGGGCTCAAAACGAACAATGGCTGTTCTAATGTTGTTCTCCTTGAACAACAGGGGGGGATGCCTTGGGGACTTGACGTCACTAAAGGCTCGAACCTTTGGCACTCAAGGAATATTGTCCTCCTGGACAAGTGATGGTGAATCTCGAGGCCGAGGTCCCTTGGCGCACAAAGGGAGAGAGGGTCGTGGTGATGTTTCGCGACGAAAATCTGGATCTCCAATCTGATCTTAGTGGTAAAGTTTCCATATAAATAGCCAGGACATCTCCTTGGCGTGGGGGAAAATGGAGTGAAAGCTTGGAGGGAACGCACAGCTGGGCCGGAGAAAAATGCCTTATCTGTTCATAAGCCTAACTCGATCTGGCGAGGTCGGCGTATGGGGGCGAACGGGGGGACGATAACCTCCTTGTTTAAACATTGACGTCCGGCAGCTGTTGATAAGACTCCAAGCCTCGAATCGAAGATGCACGTGGGCCTCCTCGAGGTTTTAACTAATATGGGATAGGAGTTGAATTTAACACAGATTCAACTCGTTCTATCACACCCCTCCATTCCAGGGGAAGTTGTCACTTCGAAAAAAAAAGAGAGAAGGGACAACGATAGAGCTCCGTTGTAGGGAACTCGTTTTCTTGTACCAACCGTATCTTCCTGCACCTAACTATTATTACCTCAATACATGATTATTTTGATCTTTAGATTACAGGGGAAAATAACCTTTAATACAACTTAATAAAAAAAAAAAGGCATGGAACAATGAAATGTTATAAACTTAGTACATACGGGACAAAATAATTTATACGTAAATTAATAAGAACAAATATATATACATCAAGAAAAATTAGACATTGAGCGTTACAAAATTCAGACATATACATTAATTAACTATATTACAAAAGAATCTTAAATTTAGTCGTACAAGACGGTATATACCTACATGGAGATACTAATCCTATGAATACAATTGTTCTACACTATTCGGTAACGCATTCCTACTGAGTGCGTCAGCGACCTGGTTATCGGAACCTTTGATATAATTTATTTTAAATCGATACTCTTGCAAGAGTAAACTCCAGCGCATGATGCGGCCGTTTGAGTGTCTCACATTCCTAATATAGGCTAACGGACGGCGGTCGGTTCCTATTTGACATTCTTTACATATCAAGTACAGCTTGAATTTGTCTATGACCCAGATAATTGATAGAGCTATCTTTTCTCTAGTGGCATATCTCTTTTCGCGTGGTAATAATAGATGGCTAGCATATGCAACTGGATGACTCGTTCTGTCATCCACGTATTGAAGGAGTACACCTCCAATGCCCTCGTTGATCACGTCGGTCTTAACCCCAACGGATTTTTCCGGGTTGGGCAACTTAAAAATGGGGGCAGAAATGAACTTACTTTTGAGCTGATTAAAATGGGAAACAGCGACATCATTCCAACGTAAACGATCGGAGAAATTCTTTCCCTGAAGGGGGCGTAGGGGGGCCAAAATTGCAGCGAAATTCGGAACAAATCGCTGATAGGGAGAAGCTGATCCTAGGAACGATCTTAATGGCTTCTTTGTAATCGGGAGGGGCATGTGGGCGATTGCCTTAATCTTGTTCTCGTGGGGACCTAACTTGCTTCGTCCTATTTTGAAACCCAAATATTTAATGGGTTCGTGGGCAAAATGGCATTTGCGGGGGCCAATGGTGAGGCCATTTTCGCGCAGTTGTTCGAAAAGAGCTAATAGGGTGGGTAAATGGTGATTCCATTTAATTAGTTCTTGGAGCTGACTCTTCTGACGTGGTGTCAGCTGCGCGTCACTATCCAGGTCAGAGGGTTCTAAAGACTCGCCTGGTAGGGAAGGAGGAGGGTAATCGGCATCAGGTTGGATGCACACTGTCTGGATTACCTTAAGGGACTCCGCGGGGCAATCCTCTTCAAGCGCCGATGCTTCGTCTAGTTCTACGAAGGTATCTCCATGGGCGCGTTGGGGGTTCTTTTTTTCTTGGGGTCCAAGGACAGTCTCCGTGTCCTTGTCTGGGGCCTTATCACCTAAGGGTTTTAGTGAATCACATTCCTCTTTTTCCGTCCTAAAGTCCCGGTTAGGGGTCTCCGAGAAATCGGACGGTATCGGGGTTCTGATGGGGACGGGCTCCTGGGCTTCTTTCTTATCTCGGCCTTGAGGAAGGGCGGCCTGAAACACAGGGTCGAAACTTACTTGGGGGCTCTTTCCTATAAGTACGGAACAGAATTTTATTGGTGCTACAATGACTTCAGCCCAGCCATTATAATATTGACACTGCAGGTAACATCTAGCGACGGGGAATCGGTTCGCCCGCCCAAGTTGGTCATGTACCACCGCAAATTTTTCGTGGTTAGAGGCCACTGGGAGGAGTTCGTCGGACACGATGAAGCATGTACATCCTGTGTCCCTGACGAGAGTCAAAACTCGGCAGCTGTCCACGCTGCCCTCCTCATATTTCAAAGTTCCCGATGAACTTTTACCAAAAACAAAATTTACCTGGTGGCCTGACGGAGGGGGAGAAGTTTCTGCTTGGGTCTGCACCACCGGGGGAGCCGGGGTTGCATTAATCTGGTGAACTTGGTTGCCTGGTCCGCTTTTAAGCCTAGAATTTTGGGGGCAATTCCAGCTCATGTGGTTTTCTACACCACAGGTGAAGCATATGGTTGGTCGCTTCGGGAAGAGAGATGGAGGAGAAGTCTTAACGGGAGGTTTGGAGTCCCGTTGTTGGTTTTGGGGAAAGAAGTTTGGGGGTTTTACGGGGCTCGGAAACTTTGTCAGCTTTCCTGGGAAGGGGCGCGAATCCTTCCTTCTTTCTTCTCGTTGGATTACTCTTTCCCTTTCTATTACTTCCATTTTTCTTTGAAATTCTGCTTCAATCCGAGCTAATTCAATCTGATGGTCAGTTTGTCTTATCCGTTCCTCTCTTTCTTCTCGTTGTATTTCTCTTTCTTCCTTTCTTCTTTGTATTTCTCTTTCTTCCTCTTTTCTTTGCTCCTCTAGAATGTACTCAATTAGTTCTTTTCCGGAGAGTCCCAAGGATTCTCCTTGCGCTTTAAAGATTTCAAACTGAGTCATCTTTGCACTTGGGGGCGCACTAGTCAACCAACTAAAATTCCTTGCAACAAGAATTATGCCTCTATAGAATTAGCCTACCTAAATATGGGCACTGACCTATTCGTACTTGGTTTCTTACTCTAAATAACCACTGACTAAAATCACAAAAAAACAAACAAATTATTATAACCGTTCCTTGAGCTACTGCAGCTTCTTAAGTTTCAAAAAAAAAAGGGGATAGCAATCGTTAAAACAAAAGGGAACTACTATATTCTATTATTATAACGAATAACACTATGCTTTACTCGACTGAGACCAGTGTTTGCAAAGATATAGCGTTAAACCTTACACACCTGATACCAAATTAAATAGTATATATATATATGTCGTAGAATGACTCCCGACGATTCTATATATAACACTATTCGTTGAGGGAACTTCCTTAATTATCTCTAGAGTGCGTTTTACTGTCTTGACGGCCGATATTATGTATCTTCAAAAATGCTTAAGAAGTGGAACTGAGCTCAAGGATAATAATATTGCTATCATTAATAAAATAGAGTTTTATTAATAATAACTATAAACAAAACACAAAAACGGAAAATATTGACAAACAGAATGGAAAGGGTCGTGGAGACTCGGCTAATGGCTAATCCAAGGATTTAAGGGATCAAAAAAGGTAAAACAAATATGGAGTTAAAGAGATGGGATGGTTCGATAAACCATTTAAAGCACAGGATAGAATTGACAAATAAGGGATCAATACTCAAAAGGTGACGCTTGGCTTACGTAACTTCGTTAGGGTGCAGTCGAAGGTACTTGAAGGAATATTCGGTCCGCTGGCGAGTTCCAGCAGAAGGGGGGGGGATGAAAGGATCCTGACGTGGCGTCTTGGGAATGAGAACCGTTCTCGACGAACGGCTTGACGAACAATGGCTGTTCTAGGTTGTTCTCTTCTGAACAAAGGGGGGATGAGAACCGTCTCTTGTCTACGGGCTCAAGAACAATGGCTGTTCTAATGTTGTTCTCCTTTGAACAACAGGGGGGGTGAGAACCGTTTCTTGGCGAAAGGCTCAAAACGAACAATGGCTGTTCTAATACTGTTCTCCTCGAACAATAGGGGGGGGATGAGAACCGTTTCTTGGCGAAGGGCTCAAAACGAACAATGGCTGTTCTAATACTGTTCTCCTCGAACAATAGGGGGAAGATGAGAACCGTTTCTTGGCGAAGGGCTCAAAACGAACAATGGCTGTTCTAATACTGTTCTCCTTGAACAATAGGGGGGGGGATGAGAACCGTTTCTTGGCGAAGGGCTCAAAACGAACAATGGCTGTTCTAATGTTGTTCTTGAACAACAGGGGGGGATGAGAACCGTTTCTTGGCGAAGGGCTCAAAACGAACAATGGCTGTTCTAATACTGTTCTCCTTGAACAATAGGGGGGGGGGGGATGAGAACCGTTTCTTGGCGAAGGGCTCAAAACGAACAATGGCTGTTCTAATGTTGTTCTCCTTGAACAACAGGGGGGGATGCCTTGGGGACTTGACGTCACTAAAGGCTCGAACCTTTGGCACTCAAGGAATATTGTCCTCCTGGACAAGTGATGGTGAATCTCGAGGCCGAGGTCCCTTGGCGCACAAAGGGAGAGAGGGTCGTGGTGATGTTTCGCGACGAAAATCTGGATCTCCAATCTGATCTTAGTGGTAAAGTTTCCATATAAATAGCCAGGACATCTCCTTGGCGTGGGGGAAAATGGAGTGAAAGCTTGGAGGGAACGCACAGCTGGGCCGGAGAAAAATGCCTTATCTGTTCATAAGCCTAACTCGATCTGGCGAGGTCGGCGTATGGGGGCGAACGGGGGGACGATAACCTCCTTGTTTAAACATTGACGTCCGGCAGCTGTTGATAAGACTCCAAGCCTCGAATCGAAGATGCACGTGGGCCTCCTCGAGGTTTTAACTAATATGGGATAGGAGTTGAATTTAACACAGATTCAACTCGTTCTATCACAAACTACTATATACAAAGAAAATATTAATAGCCGAGTAAATAGATGACAATAAATAAAATGAGAACCCGGGTAACAAACGGGGGGGGAGGGGGATACAAGTGACTCGTCGGGTACGAGAGTCCGACAGAGGATGCTCATTGATTGCTTCCAGAGATAATGGGAGAGTGCATTTATCGGGGAGACTTACGAAAAGCCTAATTGATTGGAGGCTTGAATACGGCAAGTGGGGGAGGCTGCAAAGTTGAATGAAGTCGATAACCGAGTGATAGATGCCTGTCTCTGTCTATCGTCTGCCGGCGGGAATTCTGGCCTAAGGTATGAGCAAGGCCGGGTAGAGATGTCGCGTTCGAAGTTGGAAGCCGTTGAGAGGCGAAGCAGGGTGTACGTGGCTGCTAACCAAGACGGGGCTTTATGGTACTGCTTCGGCGGAAGCGGGTCGTCGGGGATCTCATTGGACTTGGTGCGCCAGTGTGTGTGTGAGGTGGGGGGGAGGGGCGGGATAGTCTCGGCGGGTTCACAGCTTTGCGCAAAGCTCCTTGGCACCGATCAGACGGTGCGACGGCGAGGAATGGAACCCAAACAGATTACACGTCCCGCGAAAATTTCGCGGCTGTCTGCTGCCCGTGCAGGTGTATCTTCTCAGGCGCCACAGGTAGACTTGGGGCGGGGGGGGGGGTAAACCTTCTCTCTCTGACACAGTTATATGGAAATGGATTAGAATATCAATCTCAATATTCATTTGAAGTATGTGGGCGGTACAATTATAGTCTCCATACATTGTATTATTTTAATCAATCCAGCATCATAATTTATGTTTGAATTTAGTAATATTATGAATGACTGAAGCACTTACCTCACTTTACTTTCACCGAGTGATTCGCATATCTGCAACCAACGTATTGCAATATTTAAAATACTAAAGCGGTTTATTAATATAAATTATGACAAAATTTGCACTAGATAACCAAGTGACAGCTAGGAATAAACTATCTCGGTGCTTTGAGCTACACCAGGATAAAGCGGGGGGGGTGTCTCTGAGAAGAGTAAGTTGAACTTGATTCTTAAATCAAGTTTAACTTAAAGTTCGGTGTGATCTCCAGGGACTAGTTCGAGGATGAGCTGCTTCTTAGTCCCTTCTCTTGGTAGCCCGGCCTCTTGCCGGGGACTTCGTAGCCTGCTGACTCATGTATTCTTCCTCGTTTTTCCAAAGTTTTTGGTATATATACATCGTCACTCCCACAGGGGTAGGAGGGGGGGGATTTGTGAACAGGCCGCATGAAGATTGCTCCTCCAACGGCTTTTCTCAGGTGGTCGTACCTCTGGTCCTGAGGGAGACGCGTCTCCAATTTCGCACTTGAGGTGAAATTGAATACCCACTCTTAGGGGAGATTTTGCAGTTTTAAACCGATATTAGGGTCTTCAGTCCGACCTGAGCTGGAAGGTCATTCAGCTTCTCACCGGGAGGAGGGGCGAGAGCGACGTGGTTAAAAGTTTGAACCATGGCGTCTACGCTGCCAGGATGTTTGTGGTCAACGTCCCGTGGCTCAACTGAGAGAGGAGGGAGAGTATCATTTTCCCTACAAACCTCCCTTCGAAGAACTTAATGGGGTGGGGGGAACTCCAGGGAACTACTAAACAACTAACTCAACCTATTCGACAAAAGCAAAGTTGCATGTCTTTGAACCTTCTCTTGATTATCACGACTAACTGGATTCAACCCCCCTCTTACCTTAATTTTCTTTAAACGTGGGTGCGTACAAAGGCATTCGGTCGAAATATGCGTCGCAAGCCTACTGGGGGTATGTTATACTGCCCAATTTAACATACTCGCAACACAATTTAACCTTCAAACAAAATAAAAACCTAATTCATCGATTACACACACTCCCCCCAAAAACTAGCTACTTCCTTACATTTCTACTCTTTTGCGAACTTAAATCCTACCCTAACTACTAACACACACAAAAAACAAACAATGGTTTTAAGCTGTACGGGCCTTTTTACTTAACCCTCGGTGGGGTTTCGGCTCAGGTTGTCAGCTATACAATTATCTCAGCCTTTGATATAACTTATGGTGAACTGGTATTCCATTAACAATAGGCTCCATCGCATGAGCCTACCGTTTTGACTTTTACTGTTACTTAAATACGACATAGGCCGGTGATCGGATTCTACGATGAACTCCCGCCCTATTAAATAACATTTGAATTTGTTTATTCCCCAAAGTATGGCTAGTGCTTCCTGTTCTATCGTTGCATATGCCCTTTCTCGCATCGATAGTTTTCAACTTGCGTGAGCTATGGGGAAAGGTGTCCCATCGTTATCGTATTGCACCAATACACAACCGATACCTTCACCACAAGCGTCAGTGCGGATCCCAAACTTCTTTTGTGGATTGGGTATTCGAAGGATGGGAGCCGAACTTAATTTTTCTTTTAGCAAGTTAAACTCAGAGATCACGTTTGGATTACATCTAACGGGGTCGGGGTAAAGTTTTAAGAGGTCGTTAATGAGCGCGACTATCACGGCGAATTGGGAAACATCTGTAAAACGACACAGCCTTCAAGAAAGATCGCAACTGCTTCTTGGTGCGAGGTGGGGGCATCTTCGCTATGGCCTCGACCTTCTCCTGCTGAGTGGTTAGTCGATTTCTCCCTATTTCGAATCCCAGGTACGATATCGACTCATAGACAGTCCGTGATCGCGGAGGCGCTTCAACAACGCTCGGAGTGAATGTACGTGTAGCCACGTACACATTGTCAAAATAGAACGACACGTCGCTTAACCCATCCACAATCCGACGCATCATCCGATTATAGTTGCTGCCAGCCGTGATCAAACCGAATGGCAAACGCTGTTAGCTTCTTAGACGTATCGGCCAAGAAGATTTGGTAATAGGCCTTGCACAAATCCATTTCGGATATGTATTTGGCTAGATGATACCCAGCCGTAGCAAATTGTTTACTTTCTCGTTGAAAACGGAGCGGAGATGAATGAGGAGGGGATAAGGTTTGGACCTAATAGTTTCTTGAGTCTTCAACTTGATCTCATGAACTAACTGTTTGGAGCAACTGGGTTTCTCAGAGATTACATCTGGGAATTCCTTCAATAGGACGGACAATTGGGAGTTTCTGAGAGGACCAAGGTGGGGGTTCAAATCTAACTCGGTGGAGGTTTCGTCCTGGGGGGAGACTAAGGTGGGAAGAGGATATTCGTGGTCTGCTTCTACACACACGGTGTTAACCATCTGAAGAGGTTCACATAGGTATACAGCATCCATAGTGCCTTCTTCGTCCAGTGTCACAATGTTATTAATACACGCACGACGATGATATTTCTTAAGCATGTTGATATGGTACAGTTTATGGCCCGAGGGAGTTTCTACCACGTAGTCAACGGGGCCACGAGCTTCTATGACCGGGAAGGGCCCCTTCCATTGGGCGAGTAATTTATTCGTCTCAGTCGGCAGCAGTAATAATACTTCATCCCTCGAGATTTAGATTTTAAGTCGAAATAATTTCAGTACTTTTCGAGGTTACACTCCGCATTGGAGCGGGCCAATCTGCGCTTTCTCCAAGCGCTCCCTTAACTCGATCACGTAGGCGTAGGATGATTTAACTTCTTCATCTAATTGGGGATTGGTGAAGAGTTCTTTAAGGACACTTATAGGACCTCGGACGTTATGTCCGTACAATAATTCAAAGGGGGCAAATCCCAGCGTGCGGTGGGGGATTTCTCGGCAAGCGAAGAGGGCAACCGGAAGGTATCGGTGCCACTCTCTGGGCTGAGCCTGACAGAGCTTTCTCAACACTGCCTTTAGGGTACCGTTTAATTTCTCGTACATTCCGTTGGCGAGGGGTGACACGGGGTCGTGAATAGGGGTTTGACAAGGAGTAACTTCTCCACGTATTCCATCAGTTCTGACGTGAACTGACGGCCTCGGTCGGAGAGAATTTCCTTCGGGATACCTACCCGCGAAAAAATGGCTATGAGGGCTTCCGCACAGGAAATACTGTCTATTTTTCTCAGGGGCATGGCGTCGGGAAAACGAGTGGCGCAGTCTACTAACGTGAGTATATACGAGTGCCCTTCACTAGAAGGGGGATGGAGCTGCCCCATTAAGTCTAGCCAACCTGAAGAAGGGTTCTGTAATGGAGCCGGTGGTACCCTGCCTTTAGAGGAGGCTTTCTGGCACCGCTCGCATCACTGGCAGTATATAGCGATCTCCTTAGCGGCGCCGTGCCAAAAGAAGTATTTAAAAATACGTAATGATGTTTTGTTGTGACTGAAATGTCCAGCCAATAATCCGTCTATGTGCGATTTTTAATACTCGTTGGGTGTACCCCTGGGAGAGGCATAAGACTTTATCCGACGAGGGTGGGTTTACTTCAGCAGTCGTTCGGTGGAGTAGCGACTTCACCACAACTTACCTTATTCGTTTGTTTCCCCGAACCGCTTCTCCGTCATTCTTAGCGGCCTTCTCCCACAGGGGCTGAAGAGTGGGGAAGTTCTTCTGGGCAGTCTCTAAGGCTTGGGAATTCAACCCTTCGTATTCAGGGTTCTCAAGGGGAGAAAAGGTGTCAGGGGGGATGGTCCTCTTATTAGCTTGAATCCGAGTGACTACCGGCTGAGCCACCCGATTTGGGGAGATCTGCGTGCTCTGGCCTATTAATACGGAACAGAATTTAATAGGCGCGGCCACTACCTCGGTCCAGCCAGTGAAATATTGGCACTGGATGTGGCATCTGACGACGGACAACTTGTTGGCTCGGCCCAGGAAATCCTGGACGACCGAGTACCTCCGGTGCTGGGGGCTGACTGGGATAAGCAATTTATCATACGATACAGGTGCACCCCGTATCGCGTACTAATGTTGAGATTCGGCACCCATTTACCGATCCCGTCTCGAATTTTAGTCCTCCGCGGGAACTCTTATTAAATATAAAAATTTACCTGTTGGTCAGTGGAATTGGAGGTGGATGTAGAGGCCGTTGAAGTGTGAAGTAGTTCTTGAGGGAGAGTTGCCGTGAGGTTCACCTGTTGGCTCGAGGATGACTTAAACCTCGAATTTTGGAGGCAATTATACTTAATGTGACCCGGGGTGTCATAATTAAAGCAAGTAACAGTTCCTGGGGAATGACGAGAATGGGGGGTTTTGATGGATTAGGGGCTTAATTTCCCTCTGATCCTTGGAAGAAAAGAATTTAGGTTTGGGGGTTCCAGAGGTCTGCACAACTTTGGGGAGGTTTTTTTGCTGGGGTTTCTGAGGATAACCCCCTCTCTGGAGACACGGGCTGAGTTTTTTTTAAACACACTCGGATACAGTCTATGGTTGGTAGCATGCAGGTCCACTTCCTCCACGCAGTCATTGAAGGTAGCGGCTCGCCTGTCCTTGACGATCGCTCGTATCTCTGGTGGTAGGGTACACAACAATTGTTTTTTTCAGTATGAAGTTAACGAGAGAGTCGAACTCCTTCTCCACTTGGACTGAATCCAGCCAGAATTGGAGATGTCTTTTGAGGATAAATCCAAATTGCCTGTATGTTTGCCCTGGCTGAATTCTGGCCTGCCTAAACTTGATCCGATACTCTTCGAGGTTTAGGTTGACGGTGGCCAGTGCTCGTGCCAGCACGTGGCATAGTCCACGGAAGCCTCGGCAGGTAACGAGATGAATACGTGCCGAAGCTGGGTACTGAGCAGAGGTACTAATCTGGTCATCCCCTCTGTTTCTATGTCCCAGTGATTCAACTGAAATATCTTTTCAAAGTGTGTCAGGTACAAACACAGGTCTTGGTTTTCTTTATAAGCTGGAAGTTTCACTGCGGCTATCTGTGTAGCCTCCGCTCGGGATCCTATGGAATGGGCTTCTGCCTGATCCTTGCTCATTTATCTTTCATGAGCGCATACTCGTTCTCTCTCTTCTGCCTCCCTTTCTAATTTTCTATCTTCTCTGACGTAGGCAAATATTTCCTTGCCTTTGTTTTAATCTTTCCTCGAACGCTTAAGCACACCTATACTATTCCTGAAGGGAATCCAAGACAACTTCTACTGAGTTCTTCCAATACCCATAAAACCTGACACCAAATAGTTATGTCGTGGTATAGGAAGGACCAAGTAATGGAAGGGGTTCGTACGTATGGGTTGTTTACGTACTACCAAAAAAAAAACCTATGATTAACGTTATATCTCTCTAAGAGTGCTATATAGGTGATTATTGACTTCTTTAAACTTTGAGGTTTCCTTGCACCATACTTAGTGTTTCGAGGATAGAATAAAAAAATTGTTAAAACAAACTAAAACTTTAATTAAAACAAAAAAAATAAAATAAACATGAACCAAAGAAATATTACGCACTAAATATACAGTAAGGACTTCAATACCTTTGTGGATCCCTCTTGAAACGGGTTTGAGTCTGACCTTGAACTCAATGAGTTACGTTACCTCAGGAATGTTATTGTCTGGAAGGCGCATGCCGCTCGTCCAGATGGTTGGTAGCGGACGAAATAGCATTAAAGCCACAGAGGACTTTGGCGAGCGAGGCAGATGGGGGAGCCACACGCCTTCGGCAGGAAATGATATCGCCACGGGATAGTGAAAGAATGTTCCTTTCTTCTCTTCGGATTACTCTGGGGAATAATTCGCACTGGCTAGCTATGAGCCAAGACTTGAATCCTTTGACTCGGGGGTCTTCCTCAAGGGCGAGGACTATCTCTGTGCTTTAGGCTGCACCACGATAGGAGGGGTTTCTCTGACGAGAGTAAGTTGAACTTGGTTCTTAAATCAAATTTAATTTAAAGTTTGATGTGGTCACCAGGAACTAGCTCGAGAA
The DNA here is from genome assembly GCA_963969495.1 of Ceratothoa steindachneri. Taxonomy (NCBI): domain Eukaryota; kingdom Metazoa; phylum Arthropoda; class Malacostraca; order Isopoda; family Cymothoidae; genus Ceratothoa; species Ceratothoa steindachneri. Next base: position 159,871,603 of record OZ018327.1, read on the forward strand.
TGAGCTGCTTCTTAGTCCCTTCTCTTGGTAGCCCCGCCTGTTGACGGGGACTTCGTAGCCTGCTGACTCACGTATTCTACCTCGTTTTTTCAGTTTTTGGTATATATACGTCGTCACTCCCACAGGGGTAGGAGGAGGAGGGGGGGGGGGGAATTTGTGAACAAGCCGCATGAAGATGCCTCCTCCAACCGTTTTTCTCAGGTGGTCGTATCTCTGGTCCTGAGGGACCTTCGGGCTTGAGGGAGACGCGTCTCCAATTTCGCACTTGAGGTGAAATTGAATACCCACTCTTATGGGAGATCTTGCAATTTTAAACCGATATTAGGGTCTTCAGTTCTACCTGAGCTGGAAGGTCGTTCAGCTTCTCACCGGGACGAGGGGCGAGAGTGACGTGGTTAAAAGTTTGAACCATGGCGTCTTCACTGCCAGGATGTTTGTGGTCAACGTCCCGTGGGTCAACTGAGAGAACAGGGAGAGTATCGATTCCCCTACACTTATATATTTTCTTAGTGTCTATTTTGCCCATACGGACATGTTGCCTTCCTTTGTCCGCTCAAAGCTTCACAATGGATGCAAAATTTATTCCTTCACATCCGAGCATCTGCGAGTGAAAGAGTCGGTCCTCTTGCTGGCCTCCGGCTGTTGACCAGTACCTTCCATGGGTCCCATAAAGAGACCTTTCTTGTCGATGTAGGGAAGATGCCATTTGCCTTACAACCTCCACATCTCTCACTGCACTTGCATGTCAGTCTTTAGCGTCCTCTCAGTCTCAAACTGCCCACCTTTCATCCGCGGCTGATCTTGACGGTGCCCTATGTTGCTGAGAGACTATAACAAAGCGCTAAACATTTCTGGTTCAGGACAATGTAACACTCGGCCCGATAGCGTTTATGGTTCTGGCAAATATGCCACCCTAAAGGATACCACTGGTGAACATTTGCTCCCAAAGCTTTGGAAGCTTCACACATTTAGCAGTTTCTGTGATTCCACGGCTGCTGCGAGTTGGAAGGATGTTGAGTTTGTGTTCTGGTATTCCTGGACATATAGGGATTGCTTGAAACTTGCGTGCTGAAGAGGGAGCCAGGGAGTCTCCACATAATGAACAACTAACCTGTGGTTTCGCTGTACTCCACACTGATTAGGTTGGCGCTTAGGTCTTTATTACAAAGATGATGTAAGAGACCATTGCGAGCCGACTCTCCATTGACCCCCCCCCTTCCCCCCGCACAAATTAATTAAAGGTTATCAAGTAATTTTCTATTGTCTCTGAATCGCGTGTTGCAGCGCCAGGTCACCCGAACTTTTCTCTGTCCTCGAGACATTGCACTGCAGTTTGATTGAATATTCTCCCCGCTAGGGAGAGTTTCTTGCACGTTATCTTTTCAGATACCATGATGAGCAGGGTCGCCACCGCTCGTGCCTTGTAGTCCTGGGGGTGGTTGATGGTCATGGTCTATTTTTTTCAGGGGTGCATGGTATTTTTTTCGGTGGTTCTATCCATGTATTTTTCCCTGGGGGTTTATGATATATTTTTTTCAGGGGAGTATCCCCCCCCCCCCCCGGCGGCTGTGGCTAATTCTCTAGGGCTTCAGCTTCGGTTGGGTTGTGGAAGTGTGTAGGGAAAAAGTCTTGTCATCTTATTCCTTGGGATATTTTTGTGAACCCATTTATTTTCCCTTCTACAGAGGTGGTTACGTCACTGTGAACGGGGAAGTGAAACGGGTGACGGCTGCAGCCACGTCATCCCTAGCTCCCGGTACCACGACGCCAACTTCCACGCCCCTCGTCGTTGGGGTTGTCAGTGGTCACCCCGGTGGGGCCACTACAGCGTCTGAGCTTGTTGAAAAGATAGAATCGGATGGCACAGTGATCCTTTCTGCTCACGAGCCGCCGCAGAAGCGAGTTCGGTCCGACCCTGATTCGTCTTTTGACACGGATTAAACCACCCCTTCCCTGAAGAGTGCGCGCGCGAGGAAGGTAAGGCGGGAGGAAATACCGTCGCAAGAATGGCTTCGAGCACCGTCATCTCCTCTTCAGGCACAGTTGGGGGAAATGGAGACGAAGGAAGGAAGTGGTGTGGTGAGTGCCTCCCTACCCTCCCCCTAATCCCGATTCTTACCCTTGTTCTCTCAGAAATTCCTAATACTTTAACTAGATTTGTATCCCCTTATTCACGACCCACCACCACCACCCCATCTCTTCGTGGCACCACACCACTCAACGATTTGATTCCGAACATCTTCGATATCGCGTTTCTTTGGAGGTTCCGAGGCCCGGCTCCCTCGCAGTCGGGGGTGGAAGTACAGAGTGAGGAAATAACGGAAGGAGAAGTGTTTTTGCCAACCGCTCCAGCCTCAAGGAGGCGCTTATGAAAGGAGTCGTTCGTCTGGCTCCGGTAAAAAGGTCCCAGGATGTGACATTCATGGGAGCCACCGTAGCCCCATTATATTACAGGGTTCCTTCAAATGGTTTCATATTCGAAAGATTTGTGTGTTGTCTGTAAAGGGGGGAGAGAAAGATTTTTAGGAAGATCCTTTACGATGTTCATTGTTGGACTCGCCTATGAAGAATTCTGGCGATCTAAATAAAAAACGATCATTTTTAAAGATTTTTTAATTCGTAGGTCAAAGGTATTTTCACCCGGGTTCCTGCAACTTCCATTGAAAAGCAGGTGTTTTTTTTTCGGATGTGAAACGAAAAAGAAAGCATTCGTCATAATACAAAAAGTTATAAAATAACTTGTGTGTGGCTTGAAATCACCAAACTTCGTCATAAAGCAAAACCTCTCTTTCGATATATACCTACATATTTATTGAAGGGGAAACTTGACAAATTATGCATTCTATTCTTATGGTGGAATATGCAGTTTGACCCTTTTTTATTTTGGTCCAATCACAGGAGTTTTTCTTTTGCCTTTTGAGTACCTGAAACCCAGCAGATAATAGATAATGCTTGAACAACTGCATCAGCTCTTGCCGATTTTAGCAAGTCTGAGGAATTTTTATAAAGATTTTTGACATTTATTTTTCCCAGTGATGCTACTTTTGAAATCCTTTTACTAGCAAAGGTTGGAGTGTTATTAGTGGTGGTACTTTAAAAAAAAAAGGCCTATCGTTCGTTCTTCTTTACCATTGCCATATTAGCTTTAAGTTGTGAGTGGCAACATTGAAAAACTAGCAAATGAAATTCTCATTATAATAATGAGAGTAAACAGTATGGAAGAGGCTCTTGAAATATCTCATTATAATAATGAGTTGCAAAATAATGTCAAACTGACCAGTACAACATGTAATATGTATTATATAATAAACCCTTGCCCCGCACCCCCCTACCCCTTTTGTGAATAATAGCAACTATCTAAGTAATACTTCCCACAAATGTTCTTTCATTCAGCCTGCCCACCCACCCCAGGTTATCTCACCAATTATGTGTACATATTCATGATTGAGGCATTTCCCTATACCCTATCAGTTAATTTTAAAATGTTTATATTCTATAAATAAAAGAACTTTATTATATAGTTTTAAGATTAAAGATTCAATACATACATCATGTAAGTGCAAGTACACAGCGACAAATTGAGGTTGCTGGTCAAGTTCCACATTGACAAAATCTGAAAAGTGACTGCTGAATTGTGTGTGCAATTCTTTGGGGAAGAGAGCTCCATCTATGGATGAGCATTATTTTTTTTTTCAGAAGTTCAAAGTTAGAGAAACACAGTTACCAAAAGTTATTTAAAAGAGTAGTTTGCTATGTTTGAAGACGTAATCACCAAGTTAATGTGTGTTACGTAAACAATTTTTTACTAATTCTTTGCATTTGTTATGGCATTGTGAGCCCTTTTGGTTCTTTCAATTTGACATTTCCAGGGAAAAAATATCACCACTATGCTAATACCCTGAATAGTAATTAAATGGTATGACATCAAGTTAGCTTTATAACTTCATTAAATATTGAAGCTCCTTCCCTCTCTCGTGTGTGTCTATTTCCTTGACAACGAAATGCAAGCCTCAACTCCTTGTGTTTGGATGCGTCACCGCCATGACCTAACAAGCCTCGTTTATACCCTTGCTGCATTCAGCTATGCATCCAGTCTATGGCTTGATTATCCTGGGGAGTAGCGCATAGACTTTGTATTATATCTGCACTGGTGATAGACTCCTTAGTCCCCATTGATAACTGGGGAGCCCAACAATAATAATAACAGTATCATTTTGAGGCTTGATAGGTTAGAAAGGACATTGATGCACACTAACCCACCCTTACACTACCGAGCAAACTAAGAGAGCAATTTTCCTTTATTAAAATATTTTCAAAAATATGCTGAGTAGATAAATGAAATTTCCATGTTACATAAAGGTATGAATTTAATATATTTTATGAAGATTTCATGATACAATCCTATATTCAAGAAATTATATTAAATAAACTACAAAATACAATATTCACACCTGCAAAATAAGAGAATGATCATTCACATAATTGCTTAGCAAGCAAATAATACACTAGAAACAAAGCAAGATCTGACAAGATAAAACTTTAAACACTTAATATGAGGTGTTGAAGCCTTTGTTTTCTATTAACTCTTTCAGTGCACTGATGACCTCATCAGTTTCTTGCAAAATTCTGGTGTTATTCCTGAGTTTTCATCCATAAATCTGTCACAGTTGAAGTCTGCTGGTCTCAAACTTTGTCTCCAATGATCTTCCAGATTGTCTCAATTTGGTTCAGGTCCGGGTTCTGAGCAGGCCACTTCATTACTTCGATATCTAGTTCTGAATGGTATTTTACCTGCTTTGCAGTATGGCATGGTGCGTTGTCCTGCATAAATACTGTTGGCTGCTTCAGAGATGCTCAGAGTGAAGGTATAACGTACAAGGTTTAGAGACACATTCGCATTTATAGTTCCAATTATTAGCAATAGCGGACCAACCCCTTCAGACGAAAACATCACCCAAACTATGGCGTGGCCGCCTCCATTCTTGGCAGACTTTTTAAAACATTTAGGCTTAAGTCTGTCACCTGTAGCGTGTCTAACATAGCACCGACCATCAGATCCAACTAAATTAAATTTAATTTCATTTCCGAAATGAATTCTCTCCCAATCTTCATCCCTCCAAACAACAAGACCTTCAGCATATTCGAGTCTCACTTTATGGTTCCTCTTACTGATGATTGGTTTGGTTACTGGAGAATCAGATGCATATGGGCAACTGGTCACTTCTTTACGACTATTGATCTTAATATTTTGAGAAAATCATGTTGCAGTCTCGAAGGGATCGTTCATAGAGAAGCGCTTAATAGCTCTGTTTTCTCGGACAGGGGTTATGCAGGATCGACCGAATTTGTAATTTATATGTTTGTTTTCATTGTATAACTTCAGAACGCTCAAAATCACACTCTTGGACCTTCCTAGCTCTCTTGAAATTGCAGAAAGAGTCCTCCCCGAAATCTTTAAATGAACATTTCTCTAACGCAGCTCAGGAGTCACTTTCACATCAGGTGACATTGTAGTGGATGGTTCCGGTAACCACCCGCCACATAAACATAACCTCGACTCCCTGTTCCGGCGCCAAAGCTATGTGACGGGTGGTTAGCGGAACCGTCCGGTATATAGGATGATTGAACAATTGGAGCAAGATTCACTCCTAAAATTTAAAAAAAAAATATATGAAAGAATGGGAAGCATTGATGGATGAAGTAGAGAAGTTGGTTGAAGATTTGAGTGAGGTTGATCAGGGAGTGTCGGATCTATGTGTAACTGAAGTGCATGTAGAAGGGGACACGGCTGACGTGACGAAGATAGGACATTGCATCACAAGACTGCGATTTCAATAGGCCCTGTTACTAGGAGATGAGGCACTGCAAAAGAGTATGATTGGGTGATGACGAAAGCTTTGGAATAGTTGTGAGAGAGTAAGTGGAAGGAAATAATTGGTGTGCATAGGTGAGTCGAGGCGAATAAAATAAACTACCACAGCATCTCTGTAGAGTGAGTACAACAACAATGTAGGTTGTACAGTTCTTACCACCTACTGAGCAAGATGTTGCCAGATTATTTCAAGAAACTTGCAGAATGTTCCTCAAAAAATCTCATTGTGCATGTATCAATATTTTATTTTGTTAGTCTATTTAGTATAATTTCATGAATATATGATTGTGTCATAGGAAAATCTTGATAAAATATATTAAATGCCTGTCTTTATGTACCATGGAAATTTCATTTACCTACTGATCTTTCTTTTTTTTAATATAATTGCTTTCTCATAAACAGGCTGGTGCACATCAATGCCACTATAAAATCACATCCGCTCCCTCGCCTTTATCCCTGATAAAGCAGAACGCCACATCATTTTCTTTTCTATGGTACATTGACCCTTCATTGCTGCACCATCTCACCCATTCATGTATCATCCTGAAGCATCTAAGCATACCCCACCTCTTCCTAAACTTCTTTCATTCAATCCCCTCTTTCTCAAACACCTAACTCAAAATAAGACACCATAAGATAGGTGGAGCCTATGATATTTCCTGGCTGAGGGGATTCATCCTACTCCTATTGTGTTTTTGAGATTGGAAATCGTTTGCGAAAGGATTGGGGGGGAGGGTAGTTCTCTCTGTACCCCATTGGTTTCGGTTTTCTGCCTTAGACGAGTATCGCCCAATCCGTACTTTTTTTCAAATTTAGCTCGCCTTTAAGTGATGGATTTGCAGTTTTCTTTATCTTGTTTTGCCACAACTCACCTTGGAGCCGCACATTCACAGCTTTAGGGAGTTTTGTAGCTGCACTTTTTAAATTCTTCGCTATGTGACCTTCATCACATGGGCTTACTAGTTTCTGGTATGTTTCGAAGCATGCCTTCCGTTCTTCCTGTCGGGCATACCTGTCCTCAATTAACAGGATATCCCCTCCTGCAGAGGTCTGAAAGAGGTTCGAAATGATTCGGGGAATGTTCTCACATGACCCCCATTGCGTTCTCCATAGAACAAGATTGTACTCTTGGACCCGCCTCAGTGGAAGAGTTTCGCGACCGCTTTCTCCACATTCTCTAGCAGCGATGCTGCTCATCCAGGAACTCTGCATGTCCTGCTATCGCTGAAGGCGACTGGACTTTCATCATGAGGAGGAGAACCCTTTAACGACGGTTTCTGATTGAGTGAGTTGCGTTCCGCTATCGCTTCTTGCGCAAACTCCACCCCCTTGTTCGGACGATGTGCCATATGCCATGTTTCGACACCTAGGTGAGTAAGGCATAGCCTTTCTGCTAGATTTGTTGAACAGGTTATCCTTCCAGACTCATGGCAAATGGCTGCTTTGCTCGGTTTTGACAAACCCGGGAGAGTTCTCTACCCTTCACGGTTTCAGCTCAATTTCTCTAATGCCCGACGTGTGCAACTTGATGTAAAAATTTGTAAAGGTTAGATTAGCCTTCTTCCTGAACCACATAGGCCACCTGTCTTCTTTAGACCCTCCACATGACCAGTGTGAGGAGACCCCTCCTAATTTTCATTTCTGCCAGATCGTCGATTCCGCGTAAGTGTTGGGTTGCCGTCTCCGTCCCAAATGAGACAGGAAATGGGCATCCACACTGCCACTCTCTATGCCCTAAGTACCAATGCTATTATTTCGGCCCTGCAGGAAGAAGTTCTTGCTATGCTCTACGCAAGGCCCATTTTCCAACTCATCACCGGTTTCTGTTTTCCTTTGCTAATACTAAGGTAGTAGACTTCTGCCACCATCCACGGCTCCATCCTTACCCGGACTTGTTTCTTAAACAGGGTTCACCTGGATGTGGTGGATTCACACAGTTTTCTTGAACGAGACCTTACGTGGGAAGTGTGCTTTTAGGCTTTCTTGTACCTGCGCCCTGGAGACTTCGTTCCTTGACTTTCAGTCCTTGGGTTGGGCTGCCCGTTTGTTATTCTATTGATCGTTTGTTCCTTTAAAGCTTAACTATGGATGTTAGCTGTATGCATCCACTGCCAACTGTGAATTTCGATCCACCACACACATCTCCGTCTGGCGACTGGTGCTTTCCGCTCTTCCCGTAGGAGCTTACCTTGTGTAGCCTATTCACTTTTTCCCTGGCATGTTGGTGTGTTTCTCGTCCAGTACCGGGATGAGCGGGGTCGCTACCGCTTGTCCATTGCACTCCGTACTGGTTCGCGCACACGGACTATACGGCTTTTTGGAGGAGGCTGGCCTCCACTTTATTTAACTGTTTTTATGTGGGTCGCATGCTCTCTTGCCGGGGTGGGGGGGGGGGGCGAGCCTACCTCTGACGCTGAAGCGCGCTTCCTTCTTGTTACCTTTTTGCTTTGTTTTGTTTTTAGCCTATGATCTTTTTATCCTTATTTGTCTTTTAATATAGGCTCTAGTGAGTTCGACGATTTATGCCCAAGTAGGCAGTCGCCTGATGGCCTCCTAAAATCCCGACTATTCCCTGAAATCTTTATCCTTACTTCAGAACCGGATGGCAATATTTTTCTTCGAAGCTGGCATTGGCCTCCCTAATTCCCAAGCGAAGCGAGTCGTGCTGGGAAAGAGCCTCTTTCCCACATATACGCAGCGGGGAAAGGGATTGTCTCTTGTCGGCTGCGCTGAGCCCCACTACAGTTGGAGAAGCGGGATACTATGTCACATATATCTTGATGGTGGTTGCAATTTAAAGCATGTTCTTGCTTGTCCATACTTGCGACCCACATGTCCGCACAGAAGGAAAAACAGCGTTATTCTATCTCAAAATAACGGCTTGGATGCGCACTTATCCTGCCTTAATAAATAGTCGGGAGTTAATGCCCCGTAAATGTGAGATTTAATGTGATGTATATAGGGGTAAAGTCGGATGGCTGTGTTCCCCTAAAAAACATTTGTAACGCGTTAAGCTGCCAGCTTGTCCAGACATGTCATAATATCGGGGGGGAGGGGGGTAATAACCTGGAACCTCTGCAACATAAGACATTTCGAAAAGCAAAGTGTATAGGGGAGGAGACCTCAACCAAAACACCCACATACGACTTTGTTCACCGAGGCGAGAGTTAAAAGAGAACAAGTTTAGAAAGCAGAAAATTAGACACATCTTAGTATTTGGAATCTAGAATAGTTGAGCTCAGTGCCTATCCCGTTGTCACAGGGATGCAACGAGGAGAGGTAGAGAATATGACTGGACTCGTCTAAATCACGCGTAGCGATAACGCTTCTGAAGGGGACACTATTCTAGAACTAACCGGAAGTGGGGAATTCAAATAAAGATTCATCCACATCGGACTACTACTACTACATGAGAGCCAATGTGTCAGCGAGGAAATTGCTAATCTCCCAGGAGCCCCAGTGATACTACACCTGGTAAACAACAGTAACCGAAAAGATCCCAAGCATACCAAGACGAGGTGCGAATTGACTCATTATGTCCCGACCGAATTAACCAGGCAGCACCCGTTTGTCATCAAACCAGTTGTTTTTGCGTTGGATTGTTTTGGGGGTTTTTTTTAGTCTTATGACGAGTGCCTACTAGGATATAAGTCACTGTAATCATCTTGCTGTCTAATTCTAGATTATAGACAAACAAACAAATAATATGCAAAAGAGAGAAAAAATGAGAAGGAATTACGCCTCAGCGTAGTAACGCGACCAACACGAAAGTGTGTTTAAAATTGAAGGAGGCCAACCTCCTCCAAGGCACAAGGCCAAGGGACAAGCGGTAGCGACCCCCTTCCTACCGGGACAGGTAACGCGTGACATTTAATAAGAATGTGCCGAACAGGGAGGGGGGGGGGGGCATAATTCGAAGAGAACAAAGCGGCATTGATTGTGTATGGTCCTGCGCAATGGGTAGCAACTTTAAGTTCCCCTCGGCCGTCACCTATCACCTTTGCCAAGGAGCCCAGAGGTCTGCCGTACAGTCGGAGTGAGGAAGATCGAAACGCTTGTCTAGTCGCCAGCCTTCGCAGACTGCCGCGCTCATTCCTCGCAATTCCCACATGTCCAGGCAGAAGATAATCTAGACATCCACCCGGTTCACAGACGCCACAAATCTGGGAGTACGTATATTCCAATGTTTTGAGAGTCGCTAAAGATACGAGCGGCGGTCAATAAGTTTTGCAATTCGGATATAAGGAAAAGTGTTTTATTATTTTTCAATATAACTACCCTCGACTTCAATGCACTTGCGCCACCTGTCTCTGAGGCTTTGAATTCCCGACAACCAGAAATCTCCCGACTGCTGTTTAATCCACTCCTGGACGGCGAGCTGGACATCTTCATCGTCCCCAAACCGGCGTCCACGAGGGGCACCCTTGAGCTGGCTTAATAAAAAAGTAGTCGCTGGGGGCCAGATCTGGATTGTAGGGGGAATGGTTGAGCTCCTCGAATCCGCACTCGCGCAGGGCAGCTTGTGCAACTCTGGCCTTGTGGACTTTGACGACGTTGAAGTCGATCATGGGGCGTGAGGTTTCTAGGGACCCAACGGGCAGAGACCTTGGTCATGGCCAAATTGTCGTGGATGATGTTGATAACACTTCCATGTGATATTCCAAGTTCTCGCTCGATTTCTTCGACCTCTGCCCTTCGATTTTCAAGGATCATCCTCTCCACACGGGCCACATTGTCCTCGTTGGTCACGTCTGACGGGCGGCCTGGACCGGGGTCATCTTCAAGGGACTCACGACCATGGCGGAACTCCCTATTCCAGCGAGCAATGGTTGCATAGGAAGGGGTGGTGTCGGTGTACATTGCAACCATGCGTTCATGGATCTCTTTTGCATTCTTGCCTTCCTTGGTCAAAAATTTGTTCACTGCGCGGTGCTCAACCTTCTCCATTGTTGAAAAAATTGTGACTGACGATCTGCGATCAGCTACTGCTGCTTAAATACACTTGCCAGATGGGCTCTATAAAAAAAAAAATCTTAAATAGACGATGCAGGAGCGTGCGGCTGCAGGTCCTGACTTGTCATAACACCCCCACAAACAGCCATCCCCTTTCCTCTGTTTTGCCCTACCGATTCGCAAAAGTTATTGACCGCCTCTCTTAACTCCGACTTTCGAACCGGGCCTCCGTAAGGGGCGCGGCGATTTGACATCCTGGCCGCAGTGCTGACGGGATCCAGCCCTCCGTCCGGCCCTAGCTTAGCCACTCTTCCTTCCTTCAGATAGCCTGTATTTCTCCCCTACTTCGTCGCTTTTCAAACAACCTCTCCCACAGCTTTCTCTGGTCAGGTTCTAATTCCACAGGGTAGATGCTGACCTTCTCAGCTCCCCTGAGCTCCCGTCTGGGGTGGTTGATTTTTAACATCCTGCTTCAACCCAACCCATACCTTCCTCACATCCCTTTTCTCTCGTCTTCAAAATCTATCTTTTTTACGTCGTGTTCAAGGTGGAGCCGCCAGGCCACCAGGCGAGAGGGGTGGTCCGAAATGGCGGCGCCTGGCTCTGCCGGGCCTGTAAGCACCTGCTGCAGTGCGGACTACTGCGAGAGGTGGTGAGCGATTGCGTCTCGTAAAACAAAGAGGGTCACCATGCCCAATGATGCAAAAAAAAAAAAAATCTTTCCTTAATTCCCCATATAACAACGACGGAGCCGCCCTCGGGCAGCTCCACTGAAAAAATGCAGGTGCCCCCCCCTCCCTGTGCTTGCGCAGGGGACCCTCCATATTTCTCTAACCGGAGAGCAGGCTTACTCCTCCTCCGCCTACGGGTGCAGGGGACTTCCCCTCACCCCCTTCTCTGGAGGTGCTTTCGGGCACCTCCCTTTTTCCAGCGGCAGTTCCCTCTTTTCTTTCCAAGGGGACTGCCAAGAAAGCCAGCAGGCAGCCCATTGAAGACCGCCCCTCGTGTAAGCGGCTCGGTAGGGCAAGCCTCCTTGTGGGGAGAGGGAATCCAGGCCCCTTCGGTCGCTTCTCTCAAAAGACCTGCTGGCCAGAATACTAAACCTTGCCGGGGTCAAGGCCTGTGCCTCCCCACACAACACTAGTGACAATACAGCCAACGGGACCTGCGATGTCTTGGGAGGGAATGGCCAACTGGAGGCACCTCCTGTGACACACATGGTCCTTGAGGAACCCCAGCCTCAGACGGTAGGGCCTTCCATGGGAGGGAATCCGGGCTCGGTGCCAAACACCGAATCCGCCCCTATGCAAGGTCCTCCTCAAACGAATGGGGTCTCTGAGGCAGTACAAGGAGGGGAGGGATCTCCTCCGACAGGGGCCCCTACGACTACCAGGACCTTCTCCATTTCGGAGAAGGACCTGGCTGAGGCCGGTCCATCTGGCCTTGGGACTTCTGCCGGCGGAGGTGAGAAGCGGGTTTATTCCCCGCCCTCCTCTCCAAAAAAGAAAAAGACCAAGAAGACTCGGGGCTCTCTCCATCCGCGGACGCTACGGGGACGGATGGGTCTGCTGCCACTTTGGTAGGCGATCAAACCAAGATTGGCACATCCGGCCCCTCTACCCCCTCCCTTTCCCCCGTGTGTGGAGCCCCTGACTAAGACCAAGAGTGCACAGGGCAGATCCTCGATGACATCGGGATCCCTGATTCAGAGGTTACCCTGCGTTTTCGAGCCCGCTGGCTTCAAGCGCTTCCTCGTTATTCTCTCCACTGATGGCAGCATGTTGTCAGAGGAGAGGATTAGCTAGTGCAATTGGTAGAGAGCCGAAGGTGACCCGTTTCTCGGACGGGAGCCTTCTGGCGAATGCGGCCAAGATAAGTGCTCTTCGGACACTTCATGGCCTCGAGCCTCACCCCTACACTCTTCGTCACGTTCGACTGTAACAAGCTCCCTGAGTCGGTGCGTGCCGGTTGGTACCGCTACCGCGTGAAGGCATTCGTGCCACTGCCGCGGCGGTGCTATTACTGTCACCGCTTCGGCCATACGAATCGCTCATGTAGACGTGTAAAATCGGGGTCACCCGAAGTCTGTGTAAATTGCTCCAAGGTCGCACACGATAAGTCCAAATCGTGTGTGGCCAAGTGTGTCAATTGCGGAGAGCCGCACCCTGCTTCTTCGAAGCAATGTGGTGCATATCTCCGTGAGAAAGAAATCCTGGCCGTTCAGGCCCAGGATCGACTCTCATTATGCGAGGCTAAGGACTTGGTCATGGCACGCCCGGCTCTGCCTGGGACGTCATATGCCTCAATAGTTAGAAAAGGCACCCTCTGCTCCTGGCCCATCCAGGCCAACGAGCATGGTTGTTTCCGCGCCCATTCGGAGCCCTTCTCCGGGCTCTATCCAACCCGGGCGCTTCCCTGTTAAAGCTGGCGGCAAAAAGCGTTCATACCCAGCTCCGGCTAAAACCAGGGCTTCCCCCTCTTCCTTCAGCGTGACCGTTTCCCGTAAGGCGAAACGGCCACCGAGTCGTTAGACTCACAGGGGGCAACACCCCTGAAGTTGGTCGCTAGGCCAACTTCCGGGGTTCCTAAAGCTGTCCCCCGAAAGGAGGACAGCAACAAAGGAGCTTCGGCTCCTTCGCCCACGCCTAGTGGTAGAGGGAGTGGCTCGGAGACGGTGGTTCCTCGAAAAGTGGGCCCCCCGCCTCCGAAGCCGCAACGCCCGCCAAGGTTTCGAGGTGGAGGGAGGCGAAGACTCGCGTGGCGAGCCCAACCTCCCCCAACAGCGCCCGGGGTTCTGCCCCTGGGAAGCGTACGGCCATTTCCGTGAGGGTCTTCAGTTCAAGGAGGGCCCCCGCGTCTCCACCGAGCTAGGCCTGGAGGGCATATTCCTGCAATGGAATTGCCGTGGACTCCCGGCCAACTGGGAGGAGCTGCGGAGGCTCGTTTCGTCCCGTTCCCCGTTAGCTATCTTTTTGCATGAGACCATGCTAGGCGCGTGCCCCCTGCCCGCCCTCCCGGGGTATAAGGGTCTCGCGACCCCACCACCGCGGGATGGGGGATGCGTGGTTTACACCCGGCATGATGTCTCTGTTCTTCCTTTCTCTTTAGATACCTCCTTTCAGGCAGTGGCTGTGCAGCTGCACATGGATAGGAGGTATACTATCATTTCTGCGTACATTCCACCGTCAGCTGACTTCGACGCGGGGGACTTCCGCCGCGTCGTGGCACGGTTGCTGAGGCCCTTTCTCTTGCTTGGAGATCTGAACGGGAAGCATCCTCTCTGGGGAGATTACTCCATAAATACCAGGGGACAAGTCCTTGCCGATCTGATCGAAGAGCTTGAGATGGGTGTCCTAAACGTGGATGAGTTTACGCATCACTGTCCGAGAACCGCTTCATTTTCTTGCCTTGGCCCATCTTTGTGCTCTTCGGATGCACAGCCTGATTTTTATTGGGGGCTGGTCGATGACCTCCATGGTAGTGATCACTTTCCCATTCAAATATCATTTTCAGGGCAACTGCCGCCTGAGAGCTCACCTTGGTGGTGCTTGGCGCGGGCGCGGTGGCCTGCATTTCAGGAAATGACTGAATTCTCTATCTCAGTTGAGGAGTTTAGGTCGGTAGATGAGGCCGTTGAGTTCTTCTCCGGCAACCTCATTGCCGCGGGCCTGACTACTATTCCTAGAACGTCTGGCAGTTTTGCACGCCGACCACTCCCATGTTGGTCGTCTGAGTGTGAGACAGCCCTCAAACAGAAGCGTTATGCCTACATGCGCTATAAGCGCCGCCCGAACGATTTCACCGTGGGTGAATTTCGTCGGTCTAGGGCTAGGTTCCGGTATATTTCGAAGCACGCCCGCCGCTCTTCTTGGCGGGCACTCGTGTCTTCACTTAACGGTAACACCCCTTTAGCAGAGGTGTGGAGGCGAGTCAAAAGGATTCGGGGCAAGTTCTCGCAGGACCTCCCTCCCGTTCTCCAGGAGAATGGGACCGTAATCTCGGACCCCGCGTCCGTGGCGGAATCCTTAGCGACCGCTTTCTCCGCATTCTCTAGTCAGGATGCTGCTCCGCCAGCATTCAATGCACGTCGTGATGTCGCGGAAGGCCGCCGGCTGGACTTTACCTCCAGAGGCGGAGAAGCCTTCAACGACAGGTTTACTGGGAGCGAGTTGCGCTCCGCTCTCACTTCGTGAGCGGACACCGCCCATGGTAAGGGACGTTTCCCGTACGCCATTCTTCGACACCTGGGTTAGCGAGGCATGGCCTTTCTGTTAGATTTGTTCAACAGGATCTGGGTAGAAGGTCTTCTCCCAGACTCCTGGCGAATCGCTACTGTGCTCGCCTTTCGCAAGCCGGGAAGAGATCACTCTACTCCGACCGGTTTCCGCCCAATCTCCCTAACCTCTTGCGTGTGAAAGTTGATGGAGAAATTGGTAAATGTTAGATTAGCCTTTTTCCTGGACGGCGGAGGCCATCTGTCTTCTGCACAGTGCGGCTTCCGCAAAGTTCCACTCCACGTTGGATGCTCTTCTCCGACTGGAAAATTCTGTCTGCGAGGCTTTCCTTCGTAGACAGCACTACGCCACGGTGTTTTTCGATCTGGAGAAGGCCTATGATACCGCATGGCGATACGGTATCATGGAGACTCTCCACACGATCGGGGCGAGGAAACGCCTCCCAGTCTTTATATCTGAATTTTTGCGAGATCGTCGATTCCGCGTACGGGTGGAGGGGAAGCTCTCTCCGGCTCAAAGGAGCAGGAAGAGGGTGTGCCGCAGGGAAGTGTCCTCAGTGTCACACTCTTTGCCCTGAGCATCAACGGCATCACCTCGGTGCTCCCTGAAGATGTTCTTGCTACGCTCTACGTGGACGACTGAATTCTCTATCTCAGTTGAGGAGTTTAGGTCGGTAGATGAGGCCGTTGAGTTCTTCTCCGGCAACCTCATCGCCGTGGGCCTGACTACTATTCCTAGGACGTCTGGCCGTTTTGCACGCCGACCACTCCCATGGTGGTCGGCCGAGTGTGAGACGGCCCTCAAACAGAAGCGTTATGCCTACATGCGCTATAAGCGCCGCCCGAACGATTTCACTGTCGCTGAATTTCGTCGGGCTAGGGCTAGGCTCCGGTATATTTCGAAGCACGCCCGCCGCTCTTCTTGGCGGGCATACGTGTCTTCACTTAACGGGAAGACCCCTTTAGCTGAGGTGTGGAAGCGAGTCAAAAGGATTCGGGGCAAGTTCTCACAGGACCCCCCTCCCGTTCTCCAGGAGAATGGGACCGCAATCTCGGACCCCGCGTCCGTGGCGGAATCCTTAGCGACCGCTTTTTCCGCATTCTCTAGCCGTGATGCTGCTCCGCCAGCATTCAATGCACGTCGTGATGTCGCGGAAGGCCGCCGGCTGGACTTTACCTCCAGAGGCGGAGAACCCTTCAACGACAAGTTTACTGTGAGTGAGTTGCGCTCCGCTCTCGCTTCGTGCGCGGACACCGCCCATGGTCCGGACGATGTCCCGTACGCCATGCTTCGACACCTGGGTGAGCGAGGCATGGCCTTTCTGTTAGATTTGTTCAACAGGATCTGGGTGGAAGGTCTTCTCCCAGACTCCTGGCGAATCGCTACTGTGCTCGCCTTTCGCAAGCCGGGGAGAGATCACTCTACTCCGACCGGTTTCCGCCCAATCTCTCTAACCTCTTGCGTGTGCAAGTTGATGGAGAAATTGGTAAATGTTAGATTAGCCTATTTCCTGGACAGCGGAGGCCATCTGTCTTCTGCACAGTGCGGCTTCCGTAAGTTCCACTCCACGTCGGATGCTCTGCTCCGACTGGAAAATGCCGTCTGCGAGGCTTTCCTTCGTAGACAGCACTACGCCACGGTGTTTTTTGATCTGGAGAAGGCCTATGATACCGCATGGCGATACGGTATCATGGAGACTCTCCACACGATCGGGGCGAGGAAACGCCTCCCAGTCTTTATATCTGAATTTTTGCGAGATCGTCGATTCCGCGTACGGGTGGAGGGGAAGCTCTCTCCGGCTCAAAGGAGCAGGAAGAGGGTGTGCCGCAGGGAAGTGTCCTCAGTGTCACACTCTTTGCCCTGAGCATCAACGGCATCACCTCGGTGCTCCCTGAAGATGTTCTTGCTACGCTCTACGTGGACGACCTTTCGATCTCTTTTGGCGTGGCCCAGATGCCAACTCTGGAGCGTCGACTCCAACAGGCATTGATCCGCGTCTCTCGCTATGCCGAAGCGCACAGGTTTCGGTTTTCTTTGGCCAAGACTAAGGTGGTGTACTTCTGCCGCCATCCACGGCTCCACCCTAACCCAGATTTGTTTCTTAATGGGGTGCGCCTGGATGGGGTTGAGTCGCACCGTTTCCTTGGTCTTGTATTCGACCGACGGCTCACCTGGGAGGCTCATATTCACAGCCTTAGGGTCTCTTGTACCCGCGCCATGGATATTCTCTTTTCCGTGAAGTTCAGCGCTGATAGGGCTACTTCCTACATTTTTTCGATCCTTTGTTTGTTCGAAGCTCGCTTTAGGTCGCTTTATGTCGTCTCCGAATCGGGCACACTCTTGTGACGCATCGCCATTTGATGGAGCGCTCGCCTGCGCTCTATTACGACGACTGCGTCGTCCCCCAGACTGTTCGGCACATTCTTGTCGAATGTCCCAGTCTGAGTGATCTTCGTGCGCGTTACCTGTCCTGGTACCGGGATTGGCTGGGTTGCTACCGCCTGTCCCTTGTATTCGGGACGAATGCGTGCACATTGACTGGTGGGCTTGTTGACTTCTTGGGGGAGGCCGGCCTTTTCCCTATTATTGAAGCTGGGTTTGATTTTTTTTTGTTTTGTTTTGCTCCTGCGCCGGGGGACCTCCCCCCGACGCACCAGCTTGCTTCCTTTCCCCCTTTTGGGGGTGTTTTTTTGTCTCTTTAATTTTATTTTAAAGTAGCCTAGAAGTAGGCCAGTTTTAATAGGGCGACTAATGCCCAAGTAGCCAGTCGTCAGATGAGCTCTTAAAAAAAAAAAAATTTGAACCGGGCACAACGCGTTATCTCTCCTCTCGAGCGTTATTTTGCAACAAGCTCGGTCGTGAAGACAGTGGTAGCGCTTAGTAGAGACACTTGACTTGATTGGAAGCTGGAGCCATCCGTTTACAGCATCCAGCGTGACGAAATGTCCTCCGGAAAGGACTAAGGCAATACTCCAGCTCATTGGAACCTTAGGGAGCAAAGGCCTAGCTACAAATAATAAAACCTCCAGGGTGGCGTCCTGGGCAGAACCAGAGGTGCCACCGGCCCAATGACAAACGTTTATACCCCATATAGGCTTATCACTTCTGTCTTAGGAATAGCCATCAAAGAAGTACACGGCGTACAAAACTAAAAGACGTTGAAGAATTGCAGTTAGGCCTCCGGCGATTAGGTTGCCGGAGAAAAATTAACGACTTCATCCATTCATCTAAACTCTACTGGGACAGCTAAATCAGTCATTTCCTAAAATGACGCACAGAAAATGATAGTTGAATGTGTAGGTGGTCTTTACCATGAAGGTCATGGACCAGCTCGCCCAAAATGTCCATTTACGACTATGTAGCAGTTCTGGGGCAGTGATGCGTAAACTCATCCATATTTAATACACATCTCCAGTTCGTTAACGACCTGCTCACTGGAAGCGATCTTGTAGTCCACAAGAGAGTTGTATACTGTTGAAACCCCCGAGCAGCAGAAAGGCCCTCGGCAAACGTGTTACGACGAAGCCGAACTCTCGCGTCGAGGTCTGCTGATGATGGAATGTACTAAGAAATCAGTATACCTCCTCCAGGTGTTTCTGCGCTACTATTGCCTGAAAGCGGGTATTCCTGCCCGGCCCCCATCCCGTGGTGCTGGGATAGCAACACCTTTATATCTCTTGCAGAAAAATAGCTGAGAACGGGGCTAGAAGGGCTTCCGCAGCTCGTCCCAGTTGGCCCTGGTAATTACATTGAAGGAATATTCCCCCCACCCCCCGGCTACGCTAGGAGGAGAAGCGAGGGCCTGCTTCGAAGAAAAGACACTCAGGCCGTACGTTAACCAGAGGCAGAACTCCGGCCGCTGTTGGCAATACAAAGCTATCCCCTTCCAGGCCTTTGCGGGGAAAATTGGGCTCGCTATACGAGCTTTTCCGCTTTTCGAGGTTTCCACGTCTCCGAGTTCACCGGTGCAGCATTGGGTTGGAGGCGTAGGAGCCGACGCTTCTTTGGTGCAATCCTCCTTACTGGAGAGACCTTTAGGGCTCCCGGATGAAGGCCTCACGACCACTTTCGGGGGGGGGGGTTTGCCTCCTGTGAGTCTTACGACTATATAGGGGCGTGTGGTCGTTTCGTTTTCCGTTAAAGGGTTACGCTTTGAAGCTGGTTTTAGCCGAGGCTAAGCATGAACCCATTGTGCTGCCAGCTCTTCCAGGGGAGCGCCCTTTTTGGGTAGAACCCACAGAAGGGTTTCGAATGTGCGCAGAAGCGACCGAGCTCGTGGTCCTGGAGGTGCCCTTTTCAATATTGAGGGACAAAACGTCCCAGCTAGCTCTCCGCGTGCCACGATCAAATCCTTAGCCTCTCGAAAGAAGCTACGATCCGCAATCTCAACCGTCAGGATTTCCTTCTCTAGTCGATACGTACCCCATTGCTTTAATTAAACAGGGGGCTTCTCTCCAATAAAGACTTGCCTGTGGATAATACGGACTTATCATTTACCACCTTGGAGCAACTTACAGACACTTCGGGTTAACCCGACTTTGCACGTCAACAGGAGCGATTCGTAGGACCGAAGCGGTGGCACGAATGCCTTCACGCGGTAACGATACCAACCGACTCGGGGAGCCTGTCGCGATTGAACATGACGAATAGTGTAGGGGGGGGGGGGTGGAGGCCCCTTCCTGTTTGCTCATCACACGTTCGACCTTGACCTCTTCATGTTCAGCCAGCTCTTAGTTGATGTCATCTATGGAGTAGTCCACCTGTTCCCTCGGTTAGACCACTTTTTTTCTCAAAGTTCATGGTAGAGTACGGCGTAACGCTCACCAGTGTGTCATGACTGGAGCGAATAAAAAGAAATCGTTTGAAGCCAGCGGGCTCGAAATCGCCAGGTAATATTTCCATGAATACCCCGGACGTAATCTATGCTCCGCTCAGCTCACTTACGAATTTGGTCTTGGTCTGTGACCCCTCACCCGGGCGCCCCTTGTGGCCAGTCATGCCTATCTTGACCTGGTATCTTGTCGAAACTGCAGCGGACCTGTCCGTTACCGGAGCTTTGTGTGACCATCCCATTCGAGGTATATTCTAGCCGGCGAACCAACATTCATCGGGAAAGAGATGGAGGCAGTCAAGCTGACCCCTTGCAATGCTAAGATGAATGATTTTAGGGGGCAAGGTCCGACGCGTCCCGCTTTCCCTTGCATTCCTAAGGCGGTTGGCCCTATTGGGTCTCCCCCATCGGGACCGGTCGATTTTGGGCTCCCTGCCTATATTCTATTGTCAGTCCCTTGTAATAGAATAGGGGGCTGCAATTTGTCGAAAGATGGAATAGTCCATGGGCGTTTCCAAATAAGGGGGTGAGGGGGAAAAACCCCCACCCGTAGGCCTAGGAGAGGAGTAAAGTTCCTCTCTGGTAGAAGATGGTTGGAGGGGCCCCTGAGAAAGCACCGGGTGTGGGGCACCTTTTCAGAAGTGGAGCTGCCCGAGATCGTCTCCAAAGATAGCAAAGAGGAAACACCTTTGTCCCGTTGCGATGGTCAGAGGAAAGCCCCTCCACCGATCGTAGGGTGCCTTAATTTTCCTCGTCCTCTCTGGCAACTAAGGAGGACGAAGCTGCGCTTGGAGGCGGATCTCCATGCGCTTTCCCACTATTGCTTTCAGTTATCACTATGATCAGATTGAAAAAAGGGGAGGCTCGGAAAGTCGATACTATGACCGCCGTATGAGTGGGGGAGGTCAAGAGAAAAGTTTACATATTATCAGAAATGCCGGCGTAGCCAGCATATATGTGTTCTGGAGGAAGGTAAGCAGAATCGACGGTCCAGCACACCCGGTACCTAATACTTGCCCTAGCATATATATATATATATATATATATATATATATATATATATATATATATATATATATATACAGTTAGGATTAAATATTTACACTTGTAGGGGTATAGACCGCTACATTTGTCATCCCTTAGTCAGAGAAATCTGCAACTGACTGCTCCAAAATGTGTGTCGATATCGAGTTCTATATATATAAAATTTCAAGAAGTGTTGGTAACCATGACATAAATTGTGAGATTGCTACTCCCGCTCTCCCAAGCGTCTTAAAACCAAACCCATGAGGTTCATTCCATTTGCTCGGTCATCGGAATCAGGTCTGTAAATATTGGAATTGTAATTTTTATCTAAATATGTCCCGATAGAATCCCGATTTAATGCGTGATTCTTCTCTCATTTACAGACCCTCCCAACATTGTTATAATCTATTTAGTCACTATCCAATTACCAAATATTTTATAATTATCATCATATGTTGTACCCTAATTACCAAACCATATTTATCATATCCAATCTATTTAATAATCTATTTAACCACTTAATAATTACCGAACAGATTACCAAATTACCAATTACTTTTTATAAATTTTCAATCTATATACCAAACTACTGTATTTACAAATTACTATTTAACAATCTATTTAATAATCTATTCAACCAATCAATAATTACCAATCAAATTACCAAATTATCCAATTACCAATTATATTCTATTTATCAACCATCATATGTTGTATACTCTAATTACCAAACTATATTTATCAATTGTGAATCCATTCTCATTAACTCATACAAATTTAATTCACACACGTAATTCAATCCAATTATAACTGTTACTGTATAATTTCACTTTTCAATCATAACTGTTTATTTCATATTATATATTTTCTTAATTCTGTTTTTAATACGTATTCCCACGACTTCGCCGAGATTTAGGCCTAACGAAATTCGTCTGCAGAAATTTAGACTTCGCGTAGCACTTAACTTCATTCCCTTGAATAACAAAATATAGGTTTTTAAGTTTATTGTTATCAGAGCTATCTAGTGTATTGACGCAATATTCACCCTAAACCCTATAAATGGTTCCCAGAATAGTTTAATTATCTCCCACCCATTCATTCACTCGTAATATTAAATTAATTTTCACAGTCACGTGTGTTATATTTTCGAAGGTTGCATTCCGTCGCCTCACTCAGTCCCATTTTTTTCCCCGCGTGGATTTTTATTTTTTCACGAGTGACTTGACACGTGCTCGTTTCTCAATCCTAAGTTTACCTTGACATCCTTAAGTTCTCCCTTAGCAATTTCATAAAATTAATTATAATATACAGTAATAAAGACAGAGTGATCAATTTTCGATCATTTTTTTTTTTTTTAATTTTGACGTTCAAGCGCGTAAATTGGATTTGTGCATATATATATATATACCTTTATTTTTCTATAAATGGATTATAACGGAGTCCCAACTTCGGGCACAGTAACAACCACGCAAGCATCCTCCCCGCAACAACAACGACGTATTCAACCCCCCCCCCCTCCCACGCAAGCATTCTCCCGCATTCGCCTCCCACTCCCTCTATGTTTCAGCTACCGCCATTCGACTCACAAAATCCCATTGGCTGGTGGGAAATGGTGGAGCTCATCCTCTAACACCAGACAGTTCCTGAGGACTATAGAACAATCGTCGTAGCCCAGAAATTACCTCTAAGTATCTTTTCCACTTTTAAGAATATTCTGCTTGATGGGGTAATTTCTGGTTCTTGGTTTGGGTTCAGGAGTGCTGTCGTGGAGGAATTTGGGAGGTCGCAAATTGAGAACCTCCGTATCCTATTGGATAAGCAGTCGATGGGGGACAGGCGCACCACGTATTTTCTAAACCATCTCAAGACCCTAGCACATGCCTAAAGGAGCTCAGCTCGACCAACTCGAGCCACTCATAACTGAGATATTCAGGTGTGGGATGTCGGATCAAATTAAGCCCCTTATATTAATGTCCTCCCCAGCGAACGTGGAGAAGATGGTAGAGGCGGCTGACGCCCTGTATAACAACCCTTTCAACAACTGAGGAAATGGAGGCCATGGGTCGTTTAGTGATGTAAAAAGGGGCGTAGCACATCATATAACTCTAATGTTAAGCACCACTAACATGTATCCATTTCTCAGGTTAAGTCACCGGCCGAAGCTCCTTACAACCGGCCAGGACTCCCTCAGAATGAATCCTCCCAGGCTACGGGTATTTTATCCGTTCTGGAGAAGATTAAATGGATATTTGTGCCCTAAAGGTGCGAACGGGTCTTCACTGAGAGCAACATCGTGAGCAGGACAGAGGAGTCAGACGTCGTTCCTCCTCCCGAAAAGGGCAACACCAACGATGGAACTCCAGCACAAGAGGTGAGGCACAGCAGTTTCATTTCAAACCTAGGCCTATTTTCCCCTATCGGGAAAACTCTCAGGGTAGCTGCTGGTACCATTCTAATTATGGGAGCAACTTTTTCCCTTATTCTGGCCGTGCTGCTCATACTGCTATCTTTCAGCCTCCAGGCTTTTGCTGGTACCACATCAAATTTGGCGCAAGAGTATAAAAATGCTCAAGCCCATGCTCGTACCATCAAAATGCTCAATCTTCACCTCAAACTGCACCTAGACTAACTTCACCACCTTCAAACCTACAAAAAATTCTACGGGTTCTCTTACCCAACTTTCACCTTCAGCACAGGAAACTTTAAACTGAATTCGCAAGTGATACTTGGGTCTGTCACCTCTGCAACCGCATCCCTTCATCAGGTCGATCCTCCATTTAGTATTCATGACCCCACTATCTGGTTTCTCCTTCCTGGTTGGCACTGGCGCTCAATACAGTGTCATTCCAGCGTCTTCAGTCGAGAAAGCTTGCACTTCTTCTGAACTTGTCCTTAAAGCTGCCAATTCATCGGACATAAGGACTTATGAGAGAAGTATCCTCTCTCTCTCTCTCTCTCTCTCTCTCTCTCTCTCTCTCTCTCTCTCTCTCTCTCTCTCTCTCTCTCTCTCTCTTTCTTCCCTCTCTCTCTCTCTCTCTTTCTCTCTCTCTCTTTATCTCTCTCTCTCTCTCTCTCTCTCTCTCTCTCTCTCTCTCTCTTCCCCCTCTCTCTCTCCCTTCCTCTCTCTCTCTCTCACGTGTGCCACATGTAAGAAGGACAAGTGGTGCGTTGACTTCCCGGAAGGCTGCTATGCGAAATGCCACCCAGACAGTGTATGCACCACTTGCATTTTAAAGAAGGAAGTGGAGGAAGTAGTCGCCTACTACAGGGGAAGAACTACAGACCTCGAACAGAAAATCGAGAGGCTCAAGGAGGAGCACTCCCACCAGATCCGCAGGCTCGAAGAGAAATTAAACGATCTCTCGAGTCCTGTGGCAAACACCACCTCTGCAGAGAGCCAGTGCCCGAATGTGGCAGTGACACCAAAATGAAAAAAGATAAAAAAGACGAAAAAGGGAAAGAAGAAAGAGGAAGAGAGAGAAATAGAAGAAGAAAAGGTAGAAGAAGTTAATGAAAAGGATGACAAGGGGGAAAGATGATAGAGAAGAAGAAGAAGAATAAGAGGAAGAAGAAAAAAGAAAAGCCTGAAAAGACCATGATGGGGAAAAGAGAGAAATCGGAGAGCTTGCCTCAGAAAATAGAGAATCTGAGCTCAGCAGGCAAATGTGCCAGGGTCATCCTTGTGGGCGATTCCCAGGCACGAGACCTGCAGCCCCTGCTAGCGGCCCGCCTTCGCACAAGCGTTAAGGTAAGCTGCCTGCCAGGATGTGGTAACCACCACATCAGAGTAGAGGCTGAGAAATCACAGATTTCTGAGAGCTCAGTCGTTGCTCTGATGGTCAGTGGAAACGACCTCTACCTGAGAGGGGGTAGGGTAGGCCCTACAGATAAAATCCTCCACACGGCCATGAATGCCGTGGACGACTGTGGGCTGAAAACCCGCAAGCGCGTGGTAGTCGGGATGCTCCCGAGGAGAGGTCCAACACGGACCACTCACTCGATGAATGTGTCTTTAAACCGGCGCCTGGCAGATTTGTGTACGGCAGAGGGGGTCTTTTTTGTGGACCAGTACCGCACCTTTTATGGTAGAAATGATCTCTACCAAAGGGATGGGGTATATCTTTCCTTTAAAGTAAAGGACTTTCTGTCGAACATGATCCAGGATGTCGTAGAGAGGACCGAAAGGAGTATCCGGCCCGGAGTAAGGGCAGACGTACGCCAGTATGCCCGTGTCACTCCAGGAACGACCTTCTCAGAGGTCGCAAAAAGGGGTGTCTCGCCAACAAACAAGCCGGGAAACGGAAGAGCGTAGGGAGTCCTACAGTCGGGGACTCCCTGAAAGTTCTTCTGCTGTTCAATGCGAGGTCAATCAGGAACAAGTTTCCTAAGCTCCGTGGCCTCGTAGCGACGGAAGAACCCGAAATGGTAGCCATAACAGAATCGTGGATAAAAACCTCAAACCGAGACTTTGAAGGCCAATTCACGATTCCCGGTTACCAGCTCTTCTTGAAAGATAGGCCAGACAGAGAGGGTGGCGGTGTGATGTTGTATGTCAAGGATACTCTCAACTCGATGGATTGCAACATCGTATCCGACCATGAACTACTAGGTGTTGATCTAGAGATAGGTCCTGCCAAATACAGGACCCTGGTGCTTTATAGACCTCCTGCCCAACTCGTTGAAAAGGACAGAGATCTGTACCAGCTACTAGGAGAACTTGTCGAAGACAGAGTGTGTATCGTCATGGGTGATTTCAACACACAAGTTGACTGGGAAACCAGAGAACCATGTGGCGAGAACGCAATACTCCTGGAGTTCACGAACAACGAGTTCCTCACTTAATGGGTGAGAGAGCCAACGAGAGGAGACAATATCCTCGACTTGGTCTTCACCTCTGAGGATGACATCGTTGAGGACCTCTCTGTTGGCGAAGAGCTCGGTGGCAGTGACCACCGACTAATTAGATTTGTAGTCAAAGTCCCCAAGGCAGAGCCTGCAATTAGTAAATCAAGAAAACTCGATTTAAGAAGAACAGACTTTGCAGGTCTACGCGCGGGACTGACTGACGCGAGGCTAGAAGAGTGCGATGCTGTTGAAGACTCTTGGAACAGTTTCAAAACCACATTCATGAGTCTTCAATCGCGTTTTATCCCTCTGAAATGCCCCCGTCGGTCTTCTGTTCAACCAAAGTGGTTTAATCGAGATATCGGGCAACTGCTTAGGGAGAAGAGAAATGTGTACCGGCAATCGAAGATCTCGGGTGACTTTGACGAATACCGGAGGCTAGCCAGGAGAGTGAAGTCCAGCATAAGGGTGGCTAAGCGGTCTGAGGAACTCCGAGTGGCGAGACTCTTTAAACAGAATCCCAAGGAGTTTTTTGGATATGTGGATAGCCGTAAACCAATCCGTCGAACGATTGGCCCTTTGAGGAATGAGGAGGGAACATTAAAGCATTCAGATGCAGAAAATGCTAACCTCCTCAACGACTACTTCTCTTCAGTGTTTACTGAAGAGTGTGGTCCCATTCCCCAGCCGAAGGATTCCTACTCGGGGGAAAAGCTGGAGGCAATGGACTTCACCCAAGGAGAAATAAAGAAAAAGATCGCTGACCTAAAGACGAATAAGTCCCCTGGACCGGACGGGTTTCTACCTAAAGTGTTGAAAGAAGTGTGCGATGAAGTATCACGACATCTGTGCGCTATCTTTAACATGTCAATCCGGACCAAATGCGTTCCTAGAGACTGGCGTGAGGCGGAGGTGACTCCTATCTTCAAGAAAGGAGACCGTTACCAACCGTCGAACTACCGACCTATCAGTCTGACTTCGATAGTCGGTAAACTCATGGAAAGCATCATGGTGGACAAAGTGACGTCGTATTTAGAGTCAAACCTGCTACTGGGGAGTTCCCAGCACGGCTTCCGAAGGCAACGGTCATGTCTGACGAACCTTGTAGAATTCTTCCACTTCGTTTTCAGTGAGCACGATCGGGACAAGGCGGTGGATGTGGTCTACCTAGACTTTCAGAAAGCCTTTGATAAGGTACCACACCGCCGCCTTCTCCGGAAAGTGCGAGCGCTTGGCATAGACGGAAAGGTAGCCGGCTGGATCGAGAACTGGCTAAGTGGCAGACGGCAACGGGTGGTGGTAAATGGACAGTCTTCTGAGTGGGTGCCCGTTACTAGCGGGGTGCCTCAAGGTTCTGTCCTGGGACCACTACCATTCATCATTTACGTCAACGACATGGACGGTGACATGGTTGCCAAGATTTCCAAATTTGCCGACGATACCAAGCTTGGTATGAACGTTGCAAAGGATGGAAATACTGCCCGCCTGCAGGAAGATCTTGGGAAGATTGGGGAGTGGTCGGACACGTGGCAAATGCCTTTTAACGTGGGGAAATGCAAAGTGATGCATATCGGCCACAGAAACCCCAATCTCAGTATATCCTTAAGGGCACTGCTCTTGAATCGAGTGACACTGAGAAGGACTTGGGTGTAACAATCACTAGTGACCTCAAGTTCTCGAAACAGTGCATTGAGGCGGAGAAAAAGGCCCAAAGGATGCTAGGCTATATTAAGCGCCAGTTTGGTTATCGGAACCATGAGATTGTACTGTGCCTGTACAACTCACTTGTCCAACCGCACCTGGAGTATGCCGTACAATTTTGGAGTCCTTCATTGCGAAAGGACATCGCGAGATTGGAACGCGTACAAGCCAGGGCAACCAAGCTGATTCCCTCTATCCGACATAAAAGTTATGAGGATAGACTATGGGAATTAGATCTGTTCTCGCTGGAAACCCGTAGACTGCGTGGTCAGCTCATCGAAGTTTTCAAAATACTTCGAGGGTTCGACAATGTTGACTACCGGGATATTTTCACACTGAGTGAGAACAGAACGCGCAATCACGGCTTCAAACTTGAACTGAAGCGTTACAACTGCAATCTGTGTGGAAATTTTTTCACTTACAGTATCTGCGGTAAGTGGAACGCACTTCCAGTGGAAGTTGTCAACAGTGAATCTGTTGACTAGTTCAAGTCAAGACTAGACAAGGTCTTGAAAAGTGGCCGTTTAGGGACGCAAAACAATTGAGCAGCCTTGTGCCCGCTCGATTGTCAGTCCAATGGTACCCTCTTTGAATGGACCGTAAGGTCTCCTAGGGTACCTTCTTTCCTTGTTGTTAATCTATCCCCCTCTCTCTCTCTCTCTCTCTCTCTCTCTCTCTCTCTCTCTCTCTCTCTCTCTCTCTCTCTCTCTTTCTCTCTCGGATTACTTCGTGTTTTCCCATGGACATTCATCATTGCCGACGTCGACATTCCAATTTTGGGCCTCGATTTCCTTTCCGCTAATGACCTTTTGGTAGATTCTCGTCACCGCAAGCTTATCGACAGAACCATGACACTAGCTGTTGCCTGTTCATTCTTTCCTTCTACCAGCTCTCTCCTCTTTGTTAGTATCCCTGCAACTGCTCTCCGCCTCGAGCAACTTCTGCGGGAGTTTCCAAACCTCAGTCTGGCTCTTTCTAAGGACAGACTCATTAAGTACAATGTAGTGCACAGGATTGAGACAACAGGAGGGCCAGTATTCTCACGCCCCCGTCCACTGGCCCCGGATAGACCCGCCCTAATGAAGCAGGAATTTACATACATGATGGAAGCCGGGATCGCTTCCCCATCCGTCTCGCCATAGGCTTCACCGCTTCATGTAGTACCTAAGTCTACTCCGGGTGAATTCAAAGCTGTAGGTGACTACAGGTGACTTAATGCCTGTACAGTTCCGGATCGGTATCCTTTGCCTTTCCTTTCAGGTTTTAACTCCGCTCTCTTCGGTTGTTTCATTTTTTTCTCGGCTCGATTTGGTTCGCGCTTTAAACCAAATCCCGATTCACCCTGATGATATCCCTAGGACGGCTATCATCACTCCATTCGGTTCCTTCATCATGAACCGAATGCCTTACGGACTTCATAACAGTGGTCAGACCTTCCAACGTTTCGTGGATCAGGTTCTGAGAGGTTTTCCCTTCGTATTTTGTTATATAGACGACCTCCTAAAAGCATCTTCGTCTTTAGAGGAGCATATCTCTCACATTCTTCTGATTTTGCACGTTTGAATGAGTATGGTATCTTACTCAACACTTCTAAGTGTCTCTTTGGTGTAACACAGCTCTCCTTTTTGGGACACCACATCTCCCCTGACGGAATTCGTCCTCTCGAGGACAAAGTTGCAATTATCCGGGTTTTCCCCCGACCTTCTTCTCTAAAGCAACTTCGTTCATTTCGAACATCCTCCACATTATGCAACTTCTCTACGAATTGTTTTCGAAGTCCAAGAAGAACCTTCCTCTTTCATGGTCCCCCGAAGCTTGCGAGGCTTTCTCTCCTACCTAAGAGGCTATGGCTTCCGCTGTCTCCTTGGCCCATCCTTGCCCAGGAGCTCCCATAGGCGTTGCTTCGGACACGTCCGCTACGCATGTCGGTGCAACGCTACAACAGAAGGTTAATGACTCTTGGCAACCACTCGCTTTCTTCTCCAAAGCTCTTCTTCCTTCTCAACAGAGGTAGAGTACGTTTTCCTGCAAATTACTGAGCATATACCTCGTCCTCCGTCACTTCAAACAATACTCAGAAGGATGTGATTTTACTGTTTTTACTGACCACATGCCATTGGTTGTTGCGCTCGCCTCTAGTAGCACCTCTTCTGTGCACTCTGCGGTTGATACTCGTCACCTTGACTTCATCCTGCAGATGACAAACGATATTGTCTACGTTCCTGGTTCTTCAAACGTCGTACCAAATGCGCTCTCTCGCATTTCATCGATTTCCGGCATGCAACTCTTCCAAACTGCGCCCATCGATCATGCGACTATAGCGCTTGCCCAGGAACAAGATGAAGACACGCAAACACTGCGTCACTCTTATCAGCTTATCGTTCGCGAAATCGACTTGCCGGACAGTCTTCCCAGGCGTATCCTGGTTGACTATTCATTGCTCGACTGTCCTCGTCCACTCATTCCTCTCGCTTACCGTCGGCACATTTTTGACCAGACTCACGGGCTCTCTCATCCTGGCATTTAAGCAACTCGCAAGCTCATCACACAACGTAATGTGTGGCCAGGTATGACCGCCGACGTGGCCAAATGGACCCGCGCATGTCTTCCTTGTCAACGAGCAAAGGTTCAACGCCACACAAAGTCACCTTTGGCTGCTTTTCCGCTTCCATCGGCACGCTTTGATGCCGTTCATATCAATCTGGTTGGTCCTCTGCCCTTTTCCGAGGTTGCAATTACCTTCTCACCATGATCGATCGTTTTACTTCTTGGCCAGAGGCAGTTCCTATCCCGGACATCAGAGTTTCCACTGTAACTCGAGCCTTCGTCTCAGCATGGGTTGCTCGTTTTGGTATCCCATCAACGATCATGAATAAGCGAGGTAGCCAATTTGAATCCCACCAATGGGATGCACTCATGTCAGTGCTTGGCTCCTTTCGTCTCCGTACCACTAGCTACCATCTCCAGAGTAACTCTAAGGTGGAACGTTTTCACCGGACTCTCAAGGGAAGCTTACGCTTCACTGACCCCAACATCACTTGGGTGGACAAGCTACCCTTAATTCTCTTGGGAATTCGTGCCTCCTTGAAAGAGGATGCGAATTGCTCTGCTGCGAAACTCGTCTATGGTAGGCAACTTCCTCTTCCAGGTCAATTCTTTTCTTCCGCTGACTGTCTTCTTCCTTCCGATATACATCCTGCTGCATACTTACACAATTTAGTACGGGTGATCCCTGAGGTTAAGCTGACCGCCACAAGAGTACATGATAATAAGAAACCTTTCGTGCCAAAGGAGATGGGAACTTGCTCTCATGTATTTGTCCTTCGTGATTCCACTCGCACATCCTTGCAACCTGTCTATGCCGGACCCTTTCTCGTCGTCTCCAGGAAGCCGAAATTCTTTGTACTTCAGCTTGGCACCAAGCAGTATACGGTTTACATCGATCTACTGAAACCCGCTTTTATAGAGGCCCTTCACCAGGAACAGTCACTATCTTCTCCTTCCAATATTATCAATCCAGTGGTCACTCCTACAACTCTTATTTCCAACCCTTCATCAAGCTCTCTCCTTTCCAACCATCCCACTCCAATGCCAGACCCTTCTTCAACCACTTCTACACCGCCCCCGATTTGTCCTCCCAATTGCTGCCGCCTCCCCTTTTGTTGCAGGAGCCCTCGGCAGCAGCAGGAAGAGAGTCTACCAACGCACAGCCCCGGACTGATGCCAGTCGGGGAGGTACAGAACGGATGTCAAACGTCCCGTCTGCCCTCGCTCGCGACAGTCTCTCGCCTCTATCGAGTGGCACTGCCAATCATTCGGCCTGCAATCTGTTTCAGCCACAAGGCACATTAACACGTTCTGGGCGCCTTGTAAGGAGACCTCGCCGATATATAAAACAAATATCATTGTAAACATTTTTTTGTGTAGGGCGAGTTTTTCCCCCCGGTGGGAGAGTATTGTAGTGGTTTCACTCCTACAAGTTTATATATAAGTTTACCCCAAACAATATATATATATATATATATATATATATATATATATATATATATATATATATATATATATATATATATATATAATAGTTATAGTTATATCGGGAATGTATCAACTAGCAACATTTCCTTCCGCTATGCGCACGAAAATCCAGGCATCGTTCCATTTGATTTGTGCTCCCACGTTGACAAGGTTAGTCAGAATTTAAGTATAATTCTTAGTTTGGGTTTTCCCCTTTTCGTCAAACTTAAATTAATTCTGTGTATTTTGCCAATTACAGACCCCAAAATTCACGTTAACTATTATCATAGACATTTCTCTCAACCCGGAACTAATTATCATCTCACGCTATATATATATATATATATATATATATATATATATATATATATATATATATATATATATATATATATATATATATATATATATATATAATAAATTTCGCCTTATTTTCAATATATTTAAATCGGCATATTATCCCTAATTAATTTACATATCGTATAGTTTCAATTATTAATCGCCAATTCTTCTATTTATTAATTGTACTCACAAACACCATCACAATTTTCCAGGCACCCCTTAAGTCCATTCTCTATTCATTGGTTAATGACGTTGCCTCTTTTCAAAACACCATAATTGTCGTACTGCAAGTATTCTTAATTTTGTACTTTAAAGGACCTAAATAACTTAAGCTCTCCCCATATTATATTACCTCAATTAAGATATTATAATATTAGATTTATCAAATAAATATATTTTGTTAAAACTTAGAATTAATATCCCTTCTGAAGAACTGCCTTTATTTCATACATTCAATTTTCAATCTCAATTCATTGCCAAAGTAATTTCTTACTTTGGATGGTGCCCAAGATTCCCTAGGCTTATTAGGATTAAAAACGTTCAACTTATTATTAACCACGTTATAAGCCACACACAAACCGCTTTACGCCAACTAGAGGTCAGTAACGATGGAAGGGCAAGGACCCTTGTAGCACCCAGGTTGGAGAGATGATCTCCTATCCGGAAGTTAATGGAGAGAGGTAAGGATGGCAACCTATCGAATGCTGCCGTTGACTCGGCAACATACAGGCATCTGTAGACATCTGATACAGGCGCTTGCTGTACACGGCAGAGGTATCGCATACAAATCTGGAGTCGATGGGAGGGCAAGGGCAGCACTCCACTCTCGCAGTAAAGGCTGTTGACGGGAGAAGTGTGGAAGGCTCCACTGGAGAAACGAACTCCGAGGTTTCGAATGGGGTTCAGCATTTTAGGAGCTAAGGGGAAAGGCGTGGAGTAAATTTGACATCCATAGTCCAATTTGGATTGGACGAGGGCATTGTATAAAGTCCACTGTGTTTGAGGATCACTTCCCCACAAAGTGTGAGAGAGGTCTTTCAAAATGTCTAGATGCCGCAGACAGCCCGTTCGAAGACGGCGTAGGTTTGGTAACAATGATAACTTGGGATCAAGAGTTACCCCCAGAACCCGAAACTCAGAAACGAACTCTATCTCTGCAGCCCGTTCGAAGACGGCGTAGGTGTGGTAACAATGACAACTTTGGATCAAGAGTTACCCCCAGAACCCGAAACTCAGAAACGAACTCTATCTCTACACCCTGTAGGAAGAAAGGTAGCGGAACAAGAGCCCCCTCCACCCCGGTAAAAATGGCATTGCCTTAGTTTTGCTCGTGGAAAAGCGGAATCCCCTAAGCTGTGCACTTTTCGAGACCACATCGACTGCTATTTGTAGACGGCGTGCTGCTGATGGAAGGTGAGATGAGGAACAGTATAGTGCCAAGTAATCGACGAACAGGGTCGCCGATATACCATCTAGGAGAGACGAAATGATACCATTGATCGCAATTATAAAACCCTGCCCTGAGGAACTCCCTCCTCTTGGGGTCGCAGGTCAGAGTCGGTGTCTCCAACACGCACCATAAAGGATCAACATGCCAAAAAACTTTGAATATAATACAGTAAAAGACCTCGCATACCCCAAACGTATAGCTGCTTTAAGACGCCGTATCTCCATGTTGTATTGTATGCTTTCTCAATGTCGAAAGATATGACCAAGACTCGGTGCTTTAAGGAGAAAGCTTTCCGGATCGATCCCTCTAATCGTACTCGAAAAAAAAAATTGAAATGGAGACAGTAAGTAATTGGTTTCTAGGAGCAAGTTCAGGCGCTTCAACACCATCTTATTCAGCAACTTATTCAAACAGCTGGTGAGAGCTATAGAGTGGTAAGGGTCTGCGTCCAACCCGTCCCTGCCCGGTTTGACAAAGGGAAGGACAATCCCGAAGCGCCATGATGGGTAAAAACTCGTCACTCATATAAGGTTGTACAAATCAAGTAATAAAATGACAGAGTGTAGATGGAGGTGCCGAATCATATCAAAATAGATCTTGGCAAGGCCAGGAGAAGTAGATCTACAAACGGACAATGCACTACGCAACTCGTTGATGGTGAATTGAGCATTATACGGAATTTTAGATTTTGTTGTAAAATTGAGATAATGAGACTCTTCCTTTGATTTATAGGCTAGAAAACCCTTATTATAACGGCTAAAACTGCTCACGCGCAGAAATGATCGGCCAAAGCATTGCTGACCACCAGGCTGTCATTCACTAAGGATCCTTGTAAGTTGAGTGCGATAGTATTATGGCTGGCATAACAACCCCGGATCTTGTAAATCTTCTTCCATATTTTTGCAGTAGAGATCATGAAGTTCGTCGAGCCTGACGAAGGGTTGTTTGACGAAGCACCCGAGCTTGGTTTCGGTCAACCTTATTTCACAAGGTTGGGTCGCATCCGTGGAATTATCCCCAAATAAACATATATTAAAAAAACAATAAACTATGACAAAAAAAGACAGTAAACACATTTATATCCTCCTCCTGCGCTAACCGAGACCAACCCGGTTGGCAACTGGGCCTATTACAATATCTCTCACGTAAACACACCAATTGCCGATTAGTATTTTTATCGCGACCCTTTTAGATTAGCGTTAAACATTAAATTAAATTACTCTCTTCTACTAGTAAATATGACAGGGGTTCACGCACAATTGATTCTACTTCCGTTAAATCGTGAAACGTAATAAACTCATACTATCGCAATATGAATATAAATGTTCTTTCTAACTTAAATGAAAGAAGGGATCAGGGGTTCGCCGGATGTCACTGGAGGGCTTATCTCGCACTTCGGAGATTTAGAGTGGCCGATGTTAGAATTTCATCGAGATGGGATGGAGGAAGAGAGGTTGGGCGATGTCAACTTCTTATTGCAACTTTACCTCCGGTTACGTTAAGAAGACGGAGAGAGTTACGGTGCTCCTCGCTCAAAGAGTCTTCTTCTGGATAATCTTGAAGCCTCTTTGTGTCTTATTCTTTAACGCCGGGTGCCCAACTAGTTTTGGGGTATACGAGGTGATTTCTACCGTAATTAACGAATGGAACCTCGTAGGGGCTTGGTTATTCTCCTCTCACTCTTGCGGAGCTTGAGCTGTGAGAGTCACTCGAGTGTGATCGGGTTTTCTTTTCTCCAGTCAGACTTCTTCTAAGGCTGTAAAGGATTCTTCGGCATGACACCGATACAAAACTTGACGATTTATGTTAATTCAGCACTGGGGGGAAGGATCGATCTTCTCAATCTGATCCTTTATCGTCTCTCCTCGAATAATCTTGACTGGCTGAAGGATCGATCTTCGCCAACTGATCCTATATTGTTCTTACCGAATAATCTTGACTGGCTGAAGGATCGATCTTCACGAACTGATCCTATGTCGTTCTCACCGAATAATCTTGACTGGTTGAAGAATCGATCTTCACGAACTGATCCTATGTCATTCTCACCGAATAATGTTGACTGGCTGAAGGATCGATCTTCACAAACTGATCCTATGTCGTTCTCACCGAATAATAATCTTTTCTCTTTCCTTCAGGGGCTTATTTATAAGTGGACCACCGCCCGATCTAAGGGGAAAGGGGCGAGGCCGCAGAGGGTAGTGCGAGTGGTGAGTTCGCATCTGGGAGAGCGAGAAGTGCAGAGGTTGGCAATGAGGTGCCCAAGTCTGCTTGTTAATTAGCGAGACCTTCAGCCGCCACCCTCCTTGGCGTGCCTTTTGACTGGCACCGCTTTTGGTGATATAACCATGGGCCTACGGATCTCGTAGGTAATTGGATCTTTTGAGCGTCATTTAAGGGCCTTTAGTGGTTGCCTTAACACAGATGGTTGCTCCAACTACCTATGCGGCGGGGAGTTCAAACAGGGTAGGCAGTTACTGTTATTCGCCGGCTACCGTTCCCACGAATCTCCTCATGGGGCTCGCTTCTCCAGCTTTCTCCACAAGGAGGGGGGGGGAGATTTTAATGGATATGTCCGCCTGGCCCTCCGAGAGGCTCAATGTGGCAATTCCTCTACATGCACCACCTTAGTCTTGGCCAAGGATAACCGAATTTGTGCGCTTCGGCATAGCGAGAGACGCGGTTCAATGCCTGTTGGAGTCGACGCTCCAGAGTTGGCATCTGGGCCACGGCAAAAGAGATCGAAAGGTCATCCACGTAGAGCGTAGCGAGAACATCTTCCGGCAGCACCGAGGTGATGCCCTTGATGCCCAGGGCAAAGATTGTGACACTGAAGACACTTCCCTGCTCCTTTGAGCCGGAGAGAGCTCCCCCCCACCCGTACGCGGAATCGACGATCTCGCAAAAATTCAGATATAAAGACTGGGAGAGGTCCCCTCGCCCCCATCGTGTGGAGAGTCTCCATGATACCGTATCGCCATGCGGTATCATAGGCAGATGGGCGAGGAGCAGAGGGTGTCTTTATGGTAAAAGTCAATTAGGTTTGTTAAGCACGATCTCTTAGACCTAAAACCATGCTGGCTATCACGTATAAGGTTATTGTTTTCGAGGAACTCTACTAGCTTGTCTCTAATGATCGTTTCGAGCAACTTTCCAACTATTGAGGTTAAGCTAATGGGTCTGTAATTACTGGCCTGGTTTTTACATCCCTTCTTAAAGATAGGTGTGACGTTAGCTTCCCTCCAATCATCAGGGACGACCCCATGCTCGAGAGATTTGTTAAAAATGAGAGCAAGTGACTCTGCTAACTCATTATGGACATGTTTTAAGATTCTTGGGTAAAAATTAATCAGGACCAGGAGTCTTGTACGAGTTCATTTTCTTTAATTTATCAATTACTAGTTGCGGATTTACTTCCAGGCTCCTTAGTGATGGGTGTCTGACCTGTATAGACTCGTTGTTATCGTTATTAGTATATCCTAAGGTGAAGACTGAACTAAAAAACTCGTTTAAGATATTAGCCATACCCATATCATCTGAAATAATTTAACCCAACTGGTTTTTCAAGGGGCCAATCCCGCTTCTCATTTGCCTATTTCTATTGATATAAGTTTTGAAGTGTTTGGGATTAGTGGTGCTTGCTTTCGCTATCTCGATTTCGTATTGACGTTTCGTTGATCTTATGAGTGTTTTAACCTTTCTTCTGCTAGTGTTATATTGTTGGTTAACTTGATAGCTTCTATTGTGTTTTAATAATGTGTGGAGACGGTTCCTATCTCTAATTGCTCGTTTGATGTCATTATTAAACCACGGCGGATTGCCTCTATTCGCGAAACTATTCCTTGTCTTAAGAGGAACATGGTTTTCATGGGCTATAAAAAATAGTTCTTTAAATTTATTCCAAAGTTGATTTACATCTTCTATTTCTATCAGCTGCTCGTGAATATTTCCCAGGGCTTCTCTGAGAGAGAGAGAGAGAGAGAGAGAGAGAGAGAGAGAGAGAGAGAGAGAGAGAGAGAGAGAGAGAGAGAGAGAGAGAGAGAGAGAGAGAGAGAGAGAGAGAGAGAGAGAGAGAGAGAGCGAGAGAGAGAGAGAGAGAGAGAGAGAGAGAGAGAGAGAGAGAGTTTTACAAGGAGTTACAAGGATAGTAAGTACCTCAAAAGAACATTCGTTCGATTTCAATGGAGGTACTTATTTTTTTGTATTTATTTGCTACATCCAAACTTTTTATTATGCTACTTGTGCTACATTATGAAGAGTTAACTCTTTTTTGTCAATTTGCTGTTCTCTCATAACTTACTCATTCTATATAATATTTTACATGCTAATATATATATATATATATATATATATATATATATATATATATATATATATATATATATATATATATATATATATATATATATATATATATATATATATATACATTCAACTTAGATTAGGGTTTCTCGTCCAATATTAGAACATAAACTCGTTCTTTGTCTTTGGTTAATGATTCTGAGCTATAAGGAATATTTACAACATATTCATGTCAAAAAGCATTTTATTATGATTGCATACAATAAATATATTTTATAATGAATACAATAATATTTTGTAAATCTTAAAATTAGCATATAAATTTTATTTTAACTTATTAGTCACGTCACATATTATGTTAGATTTCTTAAAATTTTGTCTAATTTCTTTTTAAAATTTTCTACTGTATTACATTTCACTACATCCTCTGGTAATTGATTCCACTTGTTCACAATTTTATACGCAAATAAGTTCCCACATATATTTGTGCGAAAATTCTTGGGTTTTATTTTCATTCCGTTTGATCGCGTAGTAGATGTGCTAAACTGAAACCAAATATTAGAGTCGACATTTTCTATTCCTTTTAGTATTTTAAACATTTCTATTAATTGACCTCACAATCTTTTTGTTTCAAGGCTGAATAAATTTAATCTTTCTAATCTTGTTTCATAATTATAATTCCTTAGTTCTGGAATCAATTTCGTGGCTCTGGCTTGTACTTTTTCTAACTTCTCAATATCTTTTCTTAAGTAAGGAGACCAGGCTTGGGAACAATATTCTAATTGTGGCCTTACTAGTGCATTGAACATATTAAGAATTGTAATTTTAGTTTTGAAAGTGATTTGGCGTTTTATATATCCAAGAATCCTTTGCGCTTTCTTTTCGACTTCGATGCACTGCCGTGAAAACTTTAGATCGTTTGTAATGTAGACACCTAGGTCTTTTTCATTTTCAGTTTCTTTGATCTCATTGTCGAACAGTTTGTATTCTCTCCTTGGATTATTATAACCAATATGCATTATTTTGCACTTTTCAAGATTTAAGGGCAATTCCCATTTTTCCGTCCATCTTACTATTTTATCAATATCATTTTGAAATTCTTGAACGTCCTGATCAGTAATTATCCTTTTTTTCTAATTTACAATCATCAGCAAACTTAGAAATTTTCGATAGTAGGCCATCATCTATATCATTAACGTACACAATGAATAGTAACGGGCCAAGGACAGAGCCTTGCGGGACGCCACTACAAACGGAAACCCATTCTGACGCTTGTCCGTTTATAACTACTCGCTGTTTTCTATCCGTAAGCCAATTTTCTATCCATTTTGCAATTTCGCCTTTTATTCCAAAGGCTCTTACTTTACACATCAACTTCTTATGCGGAACTTTATCAAATGCCTTTCGGAAGTCTAGATACAAGATGTCAACCGATCTATTATTGTCGTACAAGGTATTTATATAGTGAAAAAACTCTAGTAAATTTGTGAGGCAAGATCTCTTTCTCCTGAAGCCATGCTGAGAATCATTTAGGAGTTTATTCTTTTCTAAATGCTCTACAATTGTATTGGAAATGTGAGTTTCAAGGAGTTTCCCAACTACGGAAGTTAAACTTATAGGGCGAAAATTGCTGGCAGTCTCTTTACATCCATTCTTAAATATTGGCGTTACATTTGCCATCTTCCAGTCTTGAGGTACAATTCCACTCTCTAGGGATAAATTGAAAATTTGCGTAAGATGTTCTGCTACTTGATTTATGACTTCTTTTAAAACTCTTGGGTATATTTTATCCGGTCCCGGGGATTTAAATTTATTCATCTTCTCTATTAGTTTCTTTGTGTTGTCGACACTGCATCGAACCGATTCGAGTGGTATAATATTAGCCATTTCACGTGTTTCTGTATAGTCATACGAGTTACACTCTTTTGTGAAAACAGATACAAAATATTCGTTGAGAGTGTTTGCTATTCCAATATCATCGAACTGCAAATTATTGTACTTATCTCTTATTGGGCCAATATTGTTCTTTATGGGTTTTCTGCTGTTTACTAAGGCAAAGAACTCTTTAGGATTATTTTTGCAATTTTGAGCTGCTCTTATTTCTTCATTTCGTTTTGCTCTTGTAATCTCGGCTTTAACTTTTCTTCTCAATTCCAAATAATGATTCCTGTTTTCTATGTTATGGTTGTATTTTAGCCTTTTATATGTTTTATCTCTGTTTCAATGAGTTTCATAATTTCTTGAGATAGCCATTTCGGTTTATTAACATTTTTATCTTTAATAACAGCCAGAGGTATGAATTGAAACAGTTTGTTGAGAAGATTGTTTTTAAATTCATGCCATGCTACGTTTATTTCTTCATTATTTATCCTAAAAGTGCTCAAACTCTTTCTTAGTTCAGCATAATTTGCCCTTTTGAAATTAAGTTTAGCGGTGGTGTCATTTTGTAGGACACGTGGTATATTAATTTCAAAATCTACTGCGTTATGATCACTATTTCCTATTCTGTCTCCAACATTTAAATTTGAAATCAATTCATCGTCTGATGTTAACACTAAATCCAATATGTTTTCATCTCTTGTTGGTTCTTTCACCCACTGAGTCAGGAAATTATCCTCAATAAAATTAATCAATCTTTGTCCTTCTGAGTCTGCAGTTTTGTTAGGCCAGTTTATTTTAGCACAATTAAAATCTCCAATGATCACTGATAACTTGTCTTTACAAATGTTCGTTAAGTATTCATAAAATTGGTCATCTGTCTCCCGGAGCTGATGTGGACTCCTATAAACTAAAATAACATATAGGTTCTTTTTTTGGTTTATTTTAACCGTTACCATTTCAAAAACAGAGTCAGTGTTACATTCTACAGGGTGCAAATCTTCGCGTACATATAAAAGAACACCTCCACCTTCTCTCTGTAATCTATCTTTATGAAATAACTTGTATCCTTTTAACTGGAATTCTGAAATAATATCACGTGACTCTGTATGTATCCATGTCTCAGTTATTCCTATGATGTCGTACTTTTTAGTCAATACCAGCGCTCTGAACTCCGTAAATTTGTTTCTAATTGATCTTGCGTTAAAGAATAGAGTTTTTAATGTGTTTAACTGATTTCTTCTGAATTGGGGCTTCGATCGTTTCCCTGTGGTTCTTGACTTGGTGCTTTATTTTTCATTAAATTTCGTAGGTTAGTTTGTAGCAATTCTCCATATTTCATTTTACCTTTTGTGGAGAGATGGATGCCATCCTAAGAAAACAAGTCTTTGTTGTGGATGAAAAGTAGCCAGGGGTCAATAAATTTAACATTCTCCTTCTTGCAAAGATCTTCTAAACGATGATTTATTCCAATTGCTCGACTTAGATTTTCGTATCTCTCGTAAATTCTTGGTAGCACCCCAACAACAATTGCATTATCCGTTTTGGTCTTGATTGTTTTTATCATTTTCTTGTAGTCATTCATTATGCTTTCCGAACCTTGATAGTTTTTTCCGTTGAACACATCATTGCTTCCAACATTCGCTATGATTTGACTCTCTTTGCTTTTCATCTCAAAGTTGTTTAATTGTTCTGTTAATTGCTCAATCTTTATTCCTGGATAGCATCGGAATTTGCGCTTTTTGATGTTCCAACTTCCAAAGTGATCGATTTGATTCCGAATTATTGACTCACCAGCTAAATACGTTTCTTCCTCTTCGCAGGACAATATATCATATCTATTTTTGGTTGAGATTGTTGTTTTTTTCTGAATGATTGGTTTGAATGGGCGTTTATTTCTGACTTGGATGAAATTGTCCTCGTCTTTTATGTTTGATGTATCAATTTTGTTAGTGAGAATTGCGACTTCTTGTTCCAGTTTCACGATTTTAGTATCTACTCGAGCTATTCTGGTTTCATCTTCTGTTTGACAAGCGCAGTTCTTTAATTCGAGGGCATTGATGCGGTTTTCCATAGAGCTTATTACAGACATCCATTTTGCCTTTTCGATATCAAATTTTCTTTTATTTTGCAGAATTCGCATACACTTCTCGACGTGATATTTATTATCAAAGCATTGTTCTTGAAAATCGATGATCCAACGTGTATTCTTGCATTTAAAGCAACAATGCTTTAATTTGAGGGCTCCGGGCATCCTTCTTTTTTATAATAACCTCACTTTTCTTCACTTTCACTTATGTACACTTATACTTGACCACACCGTTTAATGCTTGATTCAATACACGTTAATTAAACACTTGATCCTATGGTAGCGAAAATTGGTATTTAGAACTTCCCTTTATATTAAAAAAATTGCTAAACAATATGATAAGTACACTTACTTACAAATTTTAATTGCAAAATAGATTTATTATTTCAGATTGGTCGATTTTAAAAAGGACGTTCTAAAAACCAATGCCTATCAACCGTTAAATATCAACCGAAATGAAATCTATAATTCACTAAATCGAAGAGATATATCTTGTATTATAGAAAAATTAGTATCTAAAACTTATCTTTATTCCTGAAAAATCACTAACAAATAGGTAATATATACTAAATAAATTATGATTTTAGAACAAAATATTTTTAGGAAATTACTCGCTTAGAGAGAAAGATGAAGCAAAATGGCGCTGGCAGAAACACGAGGCGGATTAAGGGATTAAAAAGGATCTGTTGTGATTGGTCAACGGCCTGTAACAGGATGGTTAGCAACAGAAAAGAACAGAATTAAACGAAAAAAGGGATAACTCGAAGACAATATTGATAAATAAAAAAAATTATTAACACTCAGAAATTACTTACAGTTGGGTGTCTATTGAAGATGAGCTTAGGAGATGACGGCAAAAAAACCAAACCAGACGGATAGTGTCGATTATATATTTATTTATATACACGCACACACAAAAATTATTTAATTGTAATTACAATAAAACAAATCTATTTTAAAAAAGAAAAAAATCGCTTTAAATATAAGTAAATGATGTCAAAAAAGAATTTTAAGAATTATATTCGAGCGCGCAACACTGAACACGTGCGAACAAGACAAAGGCTGGCGAGCAACTGAACAAAAGCTGGCGAGCAACTGAACAAAGGCTGGCGAGCAACTGAAAGGCTGGCGAGAGAGCGAGAGAGAGAGTGTAACAACAAGGAAAGAAGGTACCCTAGGAGACCTTACGGTCCATTCAAAGAGGGTACCATTGGACTTGCAATCGAGCGGGCACAAGGCTGCTCAATTGATTAGCGTCCCTAAACGGTTACTTTTCAAGACCTTGTCTAGTCTTGACTTGAACTGGTCAACAGATTCACTGTTGACAACTTCCACTGGAAGTGCGTTCCACTTACCGCAGATACTGTAGGTGAAAAAATTTCCACACAGATTGTGGTTGTAACGCTTCAGTTCAAGTTTGAAGCCGTGATTGCGCGTTCTGTTCTCACTCAGTGTGAAAATATCCCGGTAGTCAACATTGTCGAACCCTCGAAGTATTTTGAAAACTTCGATGAGCTGACCACGCAGTCTACGGGTTTCCAGCGAGAACAGATCTAATTTCCTTAGTCTATCCTCATAACTTTTATGTCGGATAGAGGGAATCAGCTTGGTTGCCCTGGCTTGTACGCGTTCCAATCTCGCGATGTCCTTTCGCAATGAAGGACTCCAAAATTGTACGGCATACTCCAGGTGCGGTCGGACAAGTGAGTTGTACAGGCACAGTACAATCTCCTGGTTCCGATAACCAAACTGGCGCTTAATATAGCCTAGCATCCTTTGGGCCTTTTTCTCCGCCTCAATGCACTGTTTCGAGAACTTGAGGTCACTAGTGATTGTTACACCCAAGTCCTTCTCAGTGTCACTCGATTCAAGAGCAGTGCCCTTAAGGATATACTGAGATTGGGGGTTTCTGTGGCCGATATGCATCACTTTGCATTTCCCCACGTTAAAAGGCATTTGCCACGTGTCCGACCACTCCCCAATCTTCCCAAGATCTTTCTGCAGGCGGGCAGTATTACCATCTTTTGCAACGTTCATACCAAGCTTGGTATCATCGGCAAATTTGGAAATCTTAGCAACCATGTCACCGTCCATGTCGTTGACGTAGATGATGAATAGTAGTGGTCCCAGGACAGAACCTTGAGGCACCCCGCTAGTAACGGGCACCCACTCAGAAGACTGTCCATTTACCACCACCCGTTGCCGTCTGCCACTTAGCCAGTTCTCGATCCAGCCGGCTACCTTTCCGTCTATGCCAAGCGCTCGCACTTTCCGGAGAAGGCGGCGGTGTGGTACCTTATCAAAGGCTTTCTGAAAGTCTAGGTAGACCACATCCACCGCCTTGTCCCGATCGTGCTCACTGAAAACGAAGTGGAAGAATTCTACAAGGTTCGTCAGGCATGACCGTTGCCTTCGGAAGCCGTGCTGGGAACTCCTCAGTAGCAGGTTTGACTCTAAATACGACGTCACTTTGTCCACCATGATGCTTTCCATGAGTTTACCGACTATCGAAGTCAGACTGATAGGTCGGTAGTTCGACGGTTGGTTACGGTCTCCTTTCTTGAAGATAGGAGTCACCTCTGCCTCACGCCAGTCTCTAGGAACGCATTCGGTCCGGATTGACATGTTAAAGATAGCGCACAGATGTCGTGATACTTCATCGCACACTTCCTTCAACACTTTAGGTAGAAACCCGTCCGGTCCAGGGGACTTATTCGTCTTTAGGTCAGCGATCTTTTTCTTTATTTCTCCTTCGGTGAAGTCCATTGCCTCCAGCTTTTCCCCCGAGTAGGAATCCGTCGGCTGGGGAATGGGACCACACTCTTCAGTAAACACTAGAGAAGTAGTCGTTGAGGAGGTTAGCATTTTCTGCATCTGAATGCTTTAATGTCCCCTCCTCATTCCTCAAAGGGCCAATCGTTCGACGGATTGGTTTACGGCTGTTCACATATCCAAAAAACTCCTTGGGATTCTCTTTAAAGAGTCTCGCCACTCGGAGTTCCTCAGACCGCTTAGCCGCCCTTATACTGGACTTCACTCTCCTGGCTAGCCTCCGGTATTCGTCAAAGTCACCCGAGATCTTTGATTGCCGGTACACATTTCTCTTCTCCCTAAGCAGTTGGCCGATTTCTCGATTAAACCACTTTGGTTGAACAGAAGACCGACGGGGGCATTTCAGAGGGATAAAACGCGATTGAAGACTCATGAATGTGGTTTTGAAACTGTTCCAAGAGTCTTCAACAGCATCGCACTCTTCTAGCCTCGCATCAGTCAGTCCCGCGCGTAGACCTGCAAAGTCTGCTTTTCTCAAATCCAGTTTCCTTGATTTACTAGTTGCAGGCTCTGCCTTGGGGACTTTGACTACAAATCTAATTAGTCGGTGGTCACTGCCACCGAGCTCTTCGCCAACAGAGAGGTCCTCAACGAT
This sequence comes from Ceratothoa steindachneri, assembly GCA_963969495.1. NCBI lineage: Eukaryota > Metazoa > Arthropoda > Malacostraca > Isopoda > Cymothoidae > Ceratothoa > Ceratothoa steindachneri. The sequence continues at coordinate 159,916,565 of OZ018327.1, forward strand.
GTCATCTTCAGAGGTGAAAACCAAGTCGAGGATATTGTCTCCTCTCGTTGGCTCTCTCACCCATTGAGTGAGGAACTCGTTGTTCGTGAACTCCAGGAGTAGTGCGTTCTCGCCACAGGGTTCTCTGGTTTCCCAGTCAACTTGTGTGTTGAAATCACCCGTGACGATACACACTCTGTCTTCGACAAGTTCTTCTAGTAGCTGGTACAGATCTCTGTCCTTTTCAACGAGTTGGGCAGGAGGTCTATAAAGCACCAGGGTCCTGTATTTGGCAGGACCTATCTCTAGGTCAACACCTAGTAGTTCATGGTCGGATATGATGTTGCAATCCGTCGAGTTGAGAGTATCCTTGACATACAACATCACACCGCCACCCTCTCTGTCTGGCCTATCTTTCAGGAAGAGCTGGTAACCGGGAATCGTGAATTCACCTTCAAAATCTCGGCTTGAGGTTTTTATCCACGACTCCGTTATGGCCACCATCTCAGGTTCCTCTGTTACTACGGGGCCACGGAGCTCAAGAAACTTATTCCTGATTGACCTTGCATTGAACAGAAGAACTTTGAGGGAGTCCCCTAGTGTAGGACTCCCTACGCTCTTCCGTTTCCCGGATTCTCTGTTTTCGTGGTCACACCCTTTTTGACCACCTCCGAGAAGGTCGTTCCAGGAGTGACACGAGAGAGAGAGAGAGAGAGAGAGAGAGAGAGAGAGAGAGAGAGAGAGAGAGAGAGGAGAGAGAGAGAGAGAGGGAGAGAGAGAGAGAGAGAGAGAGAGAGAGAGAGAGAGAGTGTCACAAGGAAAAGAAGTACCCTAGAAGACCTTACGGTCCTTACGAGAGGGTACTTGTTACGAGTCAGGGACTCGTGAGCCTGTCAGCGAACCAGGACTTTATCCAGGCGCTTTTTCAACTGCTCCACAGAGTCGCTGTTCACGACTTCTGGCGGAAGCGCGTTCCACTCGTTGCAGATACTGTAACTGAAGAAGTTCCTGCATCTGTCCCGGTGATAACGCGGCAGCTCAATTTTGTAGCCGTGGTTTCTCGTTACGCCCTCGCTTAGTTGGAACATGTCCCCGTTGCCTACGTGGTCAATACCTCGGAGGATTTTGAAGACCTCGATTAATTGACCGCGCCGTCTTCGGGTTTCCAGTGAGAAGAGGTTTAGTTCTTCTAGGCGGGCTTCGTAACTTTTGTGCCTGATCGAGGGGATCAGTTTGGTCGCCCTGGCTTGTACTCGCTCCAGTCGGGCGATGTCCTTCCGAAGGGATGGACTCCAAAACTGGACTGCGTACTCCAAGTGAGGTCGGACCAGGGAATTAAAGAGAGTGAGAACGATTTCACTGTTCCGATACCCAAACTGTCGCTTGATATACCCCAAGATTCTCTGGGCTTTCTTCTCCGCCTCGATGCACTGCTTGGAAAACTTGAGGTCGCTGGTGATCACGACTCCCAAGTCTTTTTCCATGTCTGTGCTCTCGAGCGCCGAGTTTTTGAGGCTGTAGACGGCTTGGGGATTTTTGTGGCCGATGTGCATCACCTTGCACTTTTAGACATTGAACGGCATTTGCCATTTGTCTGACCACTCCCCGAGTTTCCTCAAGTCGGCTTGGAGTCTCTCGACGTTTTCCGCGTCTGCCACGTTCATACCTAGTTTGGTATTGTCGGCAAATTTGGAAATCCTCGCAGTTATGCCATCATCTATGTCGTTTACATAGATGATGAAGAGTAGGGGGCCCAGCACGGAGCCTTGGGGAACGCCGCTTGTTACCGGTAGCCAACCGGACGTTTGCCCGTTCACCACTACTCGCTGCCTTCGACTATGCAGCCAGTTTTCGATCCAGTCACCTACAGCTCCGGCGATGCCTAGCGCTCGAACCTTTTTCAGCAATCGGCGGTGGGGCACCTTGTCGAAGGCCTTCTTCAAGTCGAGGTAGATGACATCCACCGCCTTCTCCCGGTCGTGCTCGCTGAACACGAAGTGGAAGAATTCCAAAAGGATCGTTAGGCATGACCTGTGCCGCCGGAACCCGTGTTGGGAATTCCTCAATAGGTGGTTGGACTCGACGTGCTGCGTTATTTCGTCAACCAGGATACTTTCCATCAATTTTCCTACTACCGACGTCAGGCTGATCGGCCGGTAGTTAGATGGCTCGCTCGCGTTACCCTTTTTGAATATGGGGGTGACTTCCGCGTCTCGCCAGTCCTTTGGCACGCATCCAGTCTCGAGCGATTTCCTGAAGATCGAGCAGAGATGTGGGGAGACCTCATCTCGCACTTCCTTCAGCACCCGTGGTAAGAAGCCATCGGGCCCTGGCGAATTGTAGCGGTTCAAAGCGTCGATCTTTGAACGCACTGTCGTCTCTTCAAAGTGAAATCTCTCCAATTGCTCTGAGCCTTCGTACTTGTCGCGAGGCTCAGGAGTGGTGTTCTTCTCCTCAGTGAATACTGACGAGAAGTACTTGTTGAGGATGGTCGCATTCGCTTCGTCACTGAGCTCTAGCTCACCATCCTCTTTCACCGAGAGAGAGAGAGAGAGAGAGAGAGAGAGAAAGAGAGAGAGAAAGAGAGAGAGAGAGAGAGAGAGAGAGAGGCAACATTAGGTATCTCGGTGTGAGATCGATGCTTCAACGGTATATCGTGAATGCTTCTGAGACTAACGGTAGATGGGCGATGAGATGCTTCAGTCGTGTCGGAACTCGATCGTGTTGGTCGGTTTTATCCAGTGTCACGCAAAACGTCTGAAAAGAGACGGCCAAGAGGTGAGGTTTGTGTTCGAGCACGTTGATGAGCCTCTCTCACGTCCAGACGCAGAGAGTAGCACAAAGTGAGGACCTTATTTTCATATAAGAATATTGGGCAGATTTTTGACGCGGCACTGTGGGCTCCACCGCAATTGGCACAGCACAGTGTTTTGATGCATTCAGAATTGCAATTTACGCAGGAACGGGAGTGCCGACAGTCACGACCAACATGTTCAAATTGATTACAATTGAAGCAAAGTTTGGGTAGTTTCACGTAGGGTCTTACCGGGGCACAAAGGTACCCAATTTTAATAAACTGCGGCAGTTCCTAAAGTTCGAACGTTAAAATCAATGTGGCATTTGGGACTCTAGTAGAGCCTACAGTTTTAGTCACCCTGTGTACATGTGTGACGCATTCGGTACTAAGCTTGCTCCGAAGACGGGTGAGGTCGTAGTCCCTTAATTCATTTGAACAGTGGACAACTTTGACAAAATTCAGACATGAATGGGGTGAAACGGTTACGGGAACTTCGACCATCGAAGAGAGATTTCGCACGAGATTATGTTGAAAGTGAGATGACACCTCGACTACCATATCATCACTACCTCTTGACCACATCTGGTGGCGTTCACCACAGCGGGATTCAAATGATTCATTAACGTCAAACACATCCACTTTTGTAAGTGAGGTGTCAGATGACGAACAACTCGTGACCAGAAAGCGAAGATAGTGTAAATCTGGTTCTACATCGTTGGCATAGGGATCCAACGAGCGAGGGAAGGCTGAAAGAAGGGCTGAAGAACGTTTGGCACGGAAAACCTTACGAGAAGGGGAGGTTCTAGGTTCATGGCTAGCCATTACAAATCGAAATAACTTCACATTCTCCCTCGGGCCTCACCATCATGGACGCCCACAATGGCCCGGCGCTACTGCAACTCTAGATTCGATTACGTCCGGTATGTCCTCTTCGGAGAATAGATACGGATCCACCACACCATCTTTATTGACCGAAGAGGCTGCCCGAGTTCTTCTACGCACGGAGAAAATGGGCCAATGATAGATTTCTCCTTGGGCATCGGCAGACGAAGGAGGTGGAGATGCCCAACCTCCTCCGACCTCCATAAATGAACAATTCAGAATCAGTCCGAATAAAACAAGGAGAAGTCAGGTAACCGTTAGGGCCACTAGATAGGAGAAAGAAGAGGGAGAAATAAAGGGCAGTAAAAGAAATTAATAGGTGTGTGTGTAGGGAAGGGGGGTACTAAAAGTCTAGTTCACAGCACCAAGGGATTCCTGAGGCCTCCAGAGATGCCAGAGAAGTCCAGAACCTCTCTAGGAACAACCTCTGAAGAAATAAAGGGTCCCAGAGAGGGAGGGGGAGGGTATGTAATAGAGAAGTAGAGATAGGCGGGTCCACTAACGAGTAGGGTGGCTGATCACCTATTAATATCATCATACCCTGGTGCTAGGTAATCCCAGGATGGCATGCCGTCCACCAAGGCCCCACAGCTACTGGACCGAACGAACTCTGTACAGGTGGAAATACTCCTCCTGGTGCAAATACGGGCAGAAAAGGTTGAGTGGAGAGCCGTAATGAAAATGATAAATAATACTCATAAGAAATAATATTAAGTAATAATAAATAATATTAATAACACTAATAATAATACCAGTCATAATAACTAATTATAGTGAATAATAATAATAATAATAATAATAATAAATAATAGTATATCATAATAAAAACTAATACTAATATAAACACATCATACTAATAATAAAATTAATAGTACTAAATAATAAATAGTATTAAATAATAATAATGATATATAGCAATGCCCTCTGGGCATTCCTATAATAAAATCCTCCTGGGAAACTTAAAATATATAAATTATCATTTATTATGTATAGAATTCAAATCATTCAATTCTTTTTACTTAACTTTTGTCAATTAAATCATTCATGCAAATTGTGTATAACTTAATAAATAATTCATTCATTTATTTGAATTAACTTTTTGTCAATACAATCATTCAATTAATTTATGCATAACTTTTTGCAATTCATTTATTTTATGTAACCTTTAATAATTCAAATATCCTGTGACGAAAAACTGATTTCATTTAACGCACTGGTTCAAACCAACATACGTATTTCACTACTTTTGAAATAACACGAATTCTCTCTCTCATTTGCGTTTGTGTCACCACCCATTCCGGTTCAAGTTTACTTTCAATCAAGGTCAGTTATAAATCCTCTCACACTCATTCTCTGCAAATTGCCATACGAGAGTAGGTCCTAATTCTGGTTACTTCTCGCATTGCAGACCCCAATTCAGTCTATCATAGTCATTTTTATTTCACTTTTATTTCACTTCACATCCTAATTTACATATTGTTACTTTAAATCATATTTTACCATATCTTACATTGTATTCCTAATCCAATTTATCTCATTGTGCATTCGCTAATTTTGTGAATATATTTATTTTGTTTAATTGTTTTTCTTACAAACCTAGTTCAGAAAATTTATAAATTCATTTCTCGTCAGTCATAAGGCCCAAACATTAGCAGACGACGATTTCCATCTAAACTCAAAATTTATGGTAATGGTTTTCAAATAGCTATTTAGGCTGATTTATTAACCAAAAATAAATTCCATTAATAACCAAATACAATAGATAACATAATAATACTAATAAGAATGATAACAATAATAATACTAATTAATACTAATAAAAAGGTAAAAAAGAGTACTTAGTTGGGGTGAGGGGAAAGGGCGCCAACAACTTTCCCAGGCCCCATCATAGAGTTCAAGACAACCCAGTGACATCAGGGCTTCCCTAAGTGGCACTCTCTTCCAGTGGCATCAGGGCTTCCCTAATTGGCACTCCACTCCAGTGGCATCAGGGCTTCCCTAATTGGCACTCTCCTACAGTGATATCAGGGCTCCCTAATTGGCACTATTCTCCAGTGACATCAGGGCTTCCCTAATTGGCACTTTCCTCCAGTGACCTCAGGGCTTCCCTAATTGGCACTCAGGCTGGGAGGATGCGCAACTCCTCCAGATACTAAGTGTAAAGGCTACACAGGGTATCTCCCTGAGGGATCCTTCGTCTTACCACGGGGCTTTTAGGCATAGGGGTGGGTATAAGAACCACCACTAGTCGATACAGATGATTCTTTCAAATCGCGTATGTCGTAAAGGGTTTTACTCTGAGCAGTGGTTCCGGCTAGAGCCGCTGGGAAGAGGAGAGCAACGCTTGCTATCTCGATCTGAAAACGATGACTTGAAGGTATCTCTGGCATACTACTGAGGTTAGCGGTATGAGATCGGCGATGAAATGGTACTTGTCTCGGAACTCAAATGTGACTGTCAGTTTCTTTCAGCGTCGCGTAAAATGTCAGAGGAAAGACGGCCAAAAGGCTAACTTTGTGCTTGAGCACATTGGAAAGCCTCCCTCACTTCCAGAGTCGGGTAAAGCGAGGAACTCCTTTTCGCATAAGACGCTAAGGCAGTTTTTTGACACAGCGCTGTAGCACCACCGCAGTGTTTTGGCGCATTCAGGGCCATGGTAATGGGAATCATACTTCACACAAGAATGGAGGTGCTTGTAAGAACGATCAGCATGTCCAAATTGGTTGCAGTTGAAGCAACAGCTTGGTAGTTCGATGAAGGGACTTATTGGGACACAAAGGTACGTAGCTTTAATAAACTGGGGGTTCTGTCGTTTGAGCAGTTGGGACTCTAGCAGAGCCCACAGGTGTAGTCACCCTGTGTACATGTGTGTCTCGTTGGGCACTAAACTTACTCTGGAAACGAAGGAGATCGTATTCCCTTAATTCTTTCGAACGGACGACACCTTCGACAAAATTCATAGTGGGATATGGTTACGGGAATTTCGGTAATCGAAGACAGATTTTGGACAAGGTTGTTTTGAGAGTGAAATGACACCTCAACCACAATATCACGATATCTTTTGAACACATCTAGCTGGGTTCACCACATCGGGACTCAAACGATTAGTTGAAGTAAAACACGTCCACTTTTGCAACCGGAGTTTCAGATGAGGATCTCAAGACCCAAAAAAGTGGATATCTAGGTCTGGGTTCATATTGTTGGCATAGTGATCGAACGATGGAGGGAAAGCTGAAAGAAGAACTAAGGAACGGTTGACGCGACAACTCTTACGAGAAGGGGAAGTTTGGGTTTAAGGTGAGCCATAACAAACAAAATGAACTTCTGATTCTCCCTCCTGACTTCCCATCACGGAGGCCTAAAAGGGCCCGGCGTTACCGCAGCTCTCGACTCGGTTGCGTCCGATATGTCCTCTCGGAGAGTGGATACGGATGCACCGCACCATCTTTGTGGGCCAAAGAGGTTGTCCGAGTTCTCTTATGTGGGAAGAAAAAGGACCAATAATAATAATAATAGGTATTTATAATGCGCCCTTCAGGGCTGTTAGCCCTCCCAAGGCGCAGGTTGTGTAGATAAAGTTTACAGGGGAGAGAAGGCAATTCCGAAGAGATGAGTCTTCAGGAGACGTTTAATTAAAATTAGCAAAGGAGGGAGAGGATCGGACTTCGGCAGGAAGAGCATTCCAGAGTCTAAGAGCACAAACTGAGAAGGAACGGTCACCCATCGAGCAGAGGACAGAACGAGGAGTGTTCAGGAGGGGAGCGAGGTTAGACAGGAGTGCCCGAGGATGGTTTTGCCTTGGACATTGCTAAACGAAGGCAACGGAGACACCCAACCTCTGACCTTTATGAAGGAAAATCTAGAATCAGTAAAAAGACAAACAAACAAACAAATGTTAGGTAACCACCAAAGCCAACAGATAAAAAGAAAAGGGGAAATAAGGGCAGTAAAAGGAAATAATTTGGGAGGGAAAAAGGGTGTGATAAAAGTCTTGTTCGAAGTACCAAAGGACCCCAAACAAACCCAAGGTTAACCCCCCTCGCTATGAGAAGGCCAGAGCCTCTCTGTGACCAACCTCCGAAAAAAAGAAAAGGTTCTAGAGAGAAAGAGAAGGGAGGGGGGGACCCTACCCTAACCGATGTCAGACTTTCCTCATTGCAAAAAGACTTAGAATTCTTTCTGGGGACATAATCTAGAGACGAACCCCTTTCAAAATAATCTACTAGATTGGAGGCAAAAAAGAGAGGACACTATCAATGGGAAGTACCAGCGGTTTTCAGTGAGGACAATGGATATCAGCGGGAAATTGGTGATGTGGGCATACAACGAAATCGGAGGAAAGTTCTCGCCAACAGAAAGGCACCTCAGTCCGATAGGAAAGAGAGAGTACATTCTTCGCGGAGATTTACTGGCGAGGGGCGAAAAGCCCCTGTAGCAAATCGAAAAACTTGGTTCAGAATTCAGTCAAGGCACGAGAAGGACGAGGGTAATTCGGAGCTGTACACTGCACAGCCAAAGTCGAGTTTGGACTGGATCAAGGCATTGTAGATTCTAAGTAACGTGCAGAAGCCAGCATTCCATGAACTTTCGGATACATGACTTGGTTGAATTGACTGGGTAGTGACAATAAGGTATGAGCATCTAGTGGCGAAAAATTCGTTAATGCCCTAGAAGATAGCCAGCGTGGCACTACGAAGCGAAAATGGCCCGTGGATATCGTAGATAAATCGGAGGGGAACAGGCATTTAAGGAACTGGGAATTGGACTCTGCGTCAAAGGAGAAGCACGAAGCCACCGTCCCTCCATGATTGTACACAATCAGCATGTCATGGCTATGGACGGTAGAATGAAACATCCGAGGGGGCGCAGTCTGGCTTGATCACAGATGGGGTTACCTTACGCTAGGGAGATGGGAAACTTTCCTCTAGCAAGATTCGGTTGTACAGTTCTTGTAGGAAGTGGATCACCGATACGTGGGTGTTGAATAAGGTAGTACGGAATTCTGAAAATTTAAAAAAAGTTTTAGCACCCATGTGGCGACTGCTGGGTGCCAGGGTCAGTGGACCGACACGATGGACAAGATACAGTTTATCTATAGAAAAAAATCCGGTTATATGCATTACTAGAGCGAGCAGAGCAATGTGTGAGTGGGTTGTTTGATAAGAAAGTTGAAGCGAAGTGGAATGCTAGCCTCTCGGCAAACAATCCTTCGAATACGAATGAAGCACCGATCCTTAGTAGGCGTGTGTTAACGGGCTTCCAGGCCACGAACTCAGCGCCAGACATTGTTGAATGAGTGGGACATGGCAATCCCAAATGTAGGCCTTCGATAAGCGGAGAGCCTCTTGTAGAACTGCTCTTGCCAGGTCCATCCTTACCTTATATTGAGGGAGCCATGTGTAGTAGTATCGAAGAGTTGCGCGCATCTTAGCTTGAAGCCTATCTCTAATTAGGGAACGACAGTCAGTACGATTCGAACTACTACAGCGTATGGCAGGGACAACGACTTCACAAATAGATGCAACGCTACCTGGCCACCATCCACACCTAATATATCTTAGATTCGCTATAAAGAATCGAGGATCTCATCGGCGACATCTTTCTTCAAGGTGGCCAGAGCTGGGTTACCGAAAAGTAGCCGGCCAAGGAGTTTTACCAAAATTTAATATGGAGGCAAGAAAACAAGTCACACGCCAGTGGATTTAATAACATAAAAGTTCTATTACAACACACAAATCACTTCGGTTGCAGATACATTGTATAAATCATTACGTTAAATGATGACCAATCTAACAAATGTTTATAAGCTTTGCTCTGAGCGAGAGGAGGCGGGATCATAAGGAAATACGGATGGGGAGAGTGCGGGGACATTGAGAAAAATGGTGGCTTGGAACTGAACCCTTCTCATTTATGCTCTTAATTTATCTGTGGGAAGCTATCGTTTAACGTAGAATCCGAATAATAATAATAATCTACAGCGTATGTCAATGTCTGAAAAGTCGACCCGATGTAGCTTAACTTCGCTGTAATCAAGAGCAGTGTTTCCACTCGGGTAGGCTGCAGCCCTCGAGGGGCAGAGTATCAGTGGGTTAAGCCTAGATCTGGTGTTTTAGGGTGAGGAAGGCCATCGCCATCTCTTACGCGGGAGCGGTGGAATTTAGTACTAGTTCGAGTGTTCCAGGCAGCAGGCCATTATACTTAAGGATTTCCACATATGGAAGATGTGAATGGAATGAGGGTGAGTGCTAGGGGATAGCCTGACCCCTTGCTTTGTTGTCAGGAACCCAACACGTGACAAGCATATTGGACGAGACCGAAAGCTCTGGCACGGCCCGTTGGATCTCACGAATCAAAGGATTGCAGTCCGAGTAATTGGGATGATGCAGAAATCACACTTCGGAAATCCGTAATTTTTTTTTTTAATTTTATTGAGCCCATCTGGCAACTGCCTCGGGAATCCGTAAACAGTACGAATTCGGTGGTATGGAGTAGGCTGACATGACGGGGACAGGGGATGGGGGGCGGTGTTCTCGAATGGCGTAGTACAGTTTTGCTGTGTACAATGAACCCCGGGAAGAGGAGCGGGTCGGAGCGCTGTGGGAAAGATACGGCGCTGGACTTCTGACGTGGCGGACACGACACTTTCAGCGGCGACACGAGCTGGCATCTCCACACGCATCAAGCACAACACCGCTATCCTTTCCTTCGCCGTCTTCATAGCACAATATACCTTCTCTCCCCTATGATTTACTATTGTCCCGTGAGAGCACATATATCCACATACCCAGGACGAGGAACGCGTGCTCCATACCCTAGGGTAACGAAGGGTTCAACCATCGCTGGTTTGGTGTCTAAGAGCAATTCCTGGTGCATTTGTACTCAACACCATCATTCTGATCTTTATGCGCATTTCATTATCCGGCCCGGAGATCTCGTCCACAAAGCGAGCGACGGATTGCGCTACCTGACTATGCTGACAGGAAAACCGCTAGCTGGCTTCAAAGTGTGTGCTGCTGATGGAACGGGGAAGAGAGGATATCCTGTTTTTATTCCAAAAGAGGGACCCCACCTTCCCAAAGGACCACTGGGCAATGAAGCCTTTCCGCTAAAGAGGAACCTACAAGAACCTAGAGGCAACGGTCGTGCAAGAACTGGCAAACTAATGTGGGCGCCAATCCAAGAAGGAATACTTATTAGGGATACAATAGAGCGGTCGTTCGTGCCGTTGCAAGCTTTGGCGGAAGTCGAAAAATGGAAGCCAACATTACGGAAATGGGATTAGGCGTAAATGGAGGCGCGTGGTCTCCATCTCCGACATTAACTACGGGTCAATGTTTCGAGGCATATTCAGAATCACGGAAACGGACGGAGATCAAACAGCCAAACCATCAAGATTACAAAAGAATTTCGAACTTAAATTCGCAGACATATTGAGTTGCAAGACTTTTCTTTACTTTTTCTTAGTATTGGCTACAATTCCATCTTTCTAAAACTCGCATAATAATTTTTATTCCCCCGTTTAACGCTTTCTTTGAAATATCGTATGCAACTGATGTTAATTGTATTGGTTATTAATTTCACAAAAAATAATCATCTAAAAATGAGATAATATTTAATTTCTACTTAATTTCGTGGGGGAAGGCCACCTATGATAAACTTTCAAATGTGTATAATTTTTTTATTGTAGGGGGTTTAACACCGATCTGCACTCACTTAAAATGGCTTTAGTTCACAGTGGGGATCTACTGATTAACGTGGGTTCCGAAACGCAACTCCATCCGACGACTAGCTACCCCCGATGTGGCTTAAATTAGCTAAAATCGTGGGCGGTGTTTCCACTCGATGTAAGAATGATGTCGCTCAAATGCGACAAACATCGGGGATTTCCTACAAGGGCCGGATTATTTTCTCTACTCGATAGGAATCGAACCCAGTACCTAGGAGTGGAAAATCCAAAATCCTTATGCAGGTAAATACTTTTTTTTTTTTAAAGGCAACAAACAATCTGTTCAGTTTCCATATTTCCAAGCAAAAAGTGAAAAAACAAGGTCAGCAGACCTAGGTCGCGTGCTTTCAATTATTTTAACTTGCGACCATATGACCTTCAAAACTCTCAATAATTCCCAGACTAACCTGGGGAGGGCCTTGACAATTATATCAGAAAGAGAAATGTAAAACATCAGGCTTTTAATTTTCGTTAGAATCGGTCAAATAGTTACGATGTTATTGACAAAAAAAACTCAGAAAAGTAAAATGGTTACCACCCAACCGACGACCTACGGACCGACAGTCACTTATAAGAGTCGCATGCACGCGACTAAAAAGGTTGGGAACTATTTCTCTCTTAAGCAAAATGCAGGTTTAATAAATTGAAAATTCGCTTAAACTTCTTGGAGTACTTAAGCACGAGACTACTGCACCTACTGAGAATCATAAAAATTCAGTCTAGAAGCAACTTCTATATAGCATTTATGAACAATAAAAAATATACGAATAAATATTTCAATCTATCAAACCTTAAAAGACTAGGTAGCACCTGGGTAAGTTCTATTATTGATTAAGTTCAATGGGAGGACAAACAAACGGACAAATCTGCGTGAATCGTTCTAAAATGAACAAATTGGACGTCTTCAAAGTAGTTATTCAGTGTGTGCTTACCTCCCCTTTTTTTTAACAGTATAGAAATTATATCAGTAACAGCTTCATTATTACAGTCTTCCGGCGCAAAAAACACCTATAGTATGCGAGGATATTTATAACAAACACAACTGCGTCCCTATTTCCCCTAATAAAATTTACACAAATTGATACTTAGGATTCCGCTAATCTTAAATCGGGGGAATGAATTTATACTCTCGAGTGTGTTACAACGACTAACATTATGAGTTTAAGAAACCCTCAAAATACATATATGAATTTAAACAGCATTTTATAACTTCGCGCGGAATAAAATCAAAGATGGAATCACTGAAAAAGTAAATGACCCCCCCCAAAAATTCGACCAGTCTTTGATCAATGCCAAAATTAAAATTCAGCTTCTATAAAATAAAGGAATCAAAATTATAATCCCACGGGTACATCTTCAATGTTCTTTTGCTTAAATTCAGGTGAAGATCATCCTGAAGAAGTTGTTTGACAAAGATTCGAACACAGCAAATACTTAATTGATATAAAGATAATGAATCTAAAGGGATTTCCTTTTCTTCCTATAAGCCACAATCCTTGAAAACCGTATCAATAACATTTACAGAATAAAAAATGGTGTTTAAAAATAATCCCCCAAAAAACTGCACGATAAAAAGGGGGCCCTAATTACCGAGCTATAATGAAGTAAGTCGATAATTATCTCCAGTACAGAATGGTGAAAAGCCTTTTGCACCTTTCCCTCTGTATAAAATTATTTCATTGAAGATTCCCTTAATTTGAAAGGTCAGAGAGAAAAAGCAACAAAATAAGGCAATTATTCCGGGGGTTTATGAAATTCGCCCCAGCCATGGAAGCACTTCTGGAACTTCTTGGATTCTTTGCCTTTGAAGGTGCAGAGAAGCTTGCGAGGGAGATCAGGTTGTTTGACACGAAGATTCTGGATGTAGACCTACAAACATAGGTATTCAATTAAAAAAACAATCCATCATATCTGTATGTGGGGGAGGGCGAATTCCCATACCGTGTTCTGGCCCCGGGCGCAAAAGGCAACTAAACCCTGGGAAGTCTCGTAATCGAAAGGTTTTTTTTTCCCCTCTGCGAACGCAATAGCGGTAATGGGCAAGGATGCCCGGTACTCCGCCATCCGGCGATGGATGGCGGAGTACCGGGTAGTCTACCAGAAAGTGGGAGACCGTAAGCCTGACTCGGCATGTATTGCAAATGGGATGGGGCTCACGGGACATAAGATACCCGTGAGTTAGGTGAGTATGACAGAGACGGAGACGGGTCAAAACGACTTCTTTATGGCGGGAGCGATGGAAGGAGGATGCCCAGTACCCAAGGGTGGGTTTAATCTGGTGGAGCTTGGTGAGAGGTGGAGGATGCCCAGTACCCAAGGGTGGGTTTAATCTGGTGGAGCTTGGTGAGAGGTGGAGATTGCCAGGAGGCAAGCCACTGTGTTGACATTAGCTTTTTGAAGTGAGGAAAGAGGTTAGTATGAAGGATAGGAACAGGACAAGCTAGATCAGAGGCTGACCGCGCATTCGATCGGCTGCCTCATTGCCAGGAACTCACTCCTACTTGCGAGGGAAGCCAGCAAAAGGTGATCAGCTTTTGTGAGGAAAATGTGTCCTTGTGCAAGAGTTGACGGAGGATCTCGCGGACAATAGGGGAAGGAGAATAGTAGAGGGACAGTGCGGAAATCGCATTCCGAGAGTCCGAATATACAGGCCTGATCATAAGTATAGGACCAGTTGAAAAACTGTAAAAATGGACATTTCGCACCTTCAGATTTTTATAAGGTTCTGGGTGAAGTTTCGATATACTAAAATCTAAATTGTAGCCGAGTCAAACAAAGATAGTTTAAACAAATTAAAGAGAAAAGACAGTTTACTCAAATTAGCTGCTCCAAAGTTTAAGACCAATACTCTCAAAACCTAAAAAAAATTCCAAACAGAATTAAACCTTCAGAATAAGGACTCAGTAGTGAGTGGCTCCACCATTCTTGTTGATAACCTCAAAAAGTTCGACGTGGCATGCCTGATACGAGGGTTTATAAGAGCGACGGGAAAACATTACTCCAGGTGGTGAAGATGGCCTCACGAAGGGCATCCACTGTCATGAACTGATGTCCATTTTTGTAGACATCCCTGGCCATCGATCCCCAAATGTTTTCAATTGGGTTTAGATCAGGTGAACACGCAGGATAGTGTAAAAGAGGGACGTCATTCTCCTGGAGGAAGGTCTTTGTCAGGCTGACATTGTGAATTGCCGCAGTCTTGTTGGAAGACCTAGTCATCACAACACAGACGAGGGCCCTCCGTCGTGAGGGATGCCCTCTGCAGCATCTCTACATAGCCAGCCGCCGTTTGACTCCCCTGCACAACCTGAAGCTCCATTGTTCCATTGAAGCAAAAAGCCCTCCACACCATGATGGAGCCTCCACCATTGTGTCATGTGGAAAACGTCTCAGGTGGGATCTGCTTGTCATGACTAACGTTGGAAACCGTCAGGACCGTCAAGATTATTTTTTTTCTCATCAGAGAATAAAACCTTCCTCCACTTTGCGAGTTCCCATGTCTGGTGCTCCCTGGAGAACTCTAAAAGGGCAGTTTTGTGACATTGAAGCAGACGAGGCACTTGAAGCCGTTTTTTAAAATTTTCATGCCCTTCCTTCTGAGATGACTTCTAATGGTTATTGGACTGCAATCACCATCGGTGAGTGCCTTAATCTGACTTGAGGACCGTGCCGTGTCTAGACGGACAACCCTGTTGATCCTCTTACCTAGTGCTGGCGTAATTTTGGGAGGGTCTACCACTTAACTTCGCTGTTCCATAGCCCTCGGGATCTTTCAGAAAAATGCAAATCATTGTTTTACTGTGTCCAATCTCCTCAGCAGCAATGGCATGCTGCAACAGGCCTTACTTATGCAGTTCAACGATCCGACCACGTTCAAATAATGAAAGTTTACCCACTCTATGCATTATGACGTCTTAACGCCGTGAGCTCCAAACAATAAATGACACAGAATCTGAGAATTTGTGCAAATTTAGACTATTATGTGCTGTGGTCTTAAACTTTTGATCAGCTCATTTTAGTAAACTGTCTTTTTTCTTTCATTTATTTAAACTACCTTTGTTTGTCTGAGCTAAAATTTAGCTTTTAGTATATCGAAGCTTCACTTAGAACCTTATAAGTATCGGAAGGTGCGAAATGTTCATTTTTACAGTTTTTCAACTGGTCTTATACTTATGATCTGGACTGTATTATGAAGTCGTTGGAGGCTTGAAGACGAGTAATTAGAAGGGACTCCTTCAGGGCATAGAGCTCCGCGGTATAAGATGAACACCAGGAGGGGAGGCAAAAGGAGGAGGTGTATCGGGGCACCGTCTCCACGATGAGTTAAGTTGAGAGCAGGAACCATCCACAAAGAACCTCAGCCGGTGTAAAGGATTTGCTAGGAGACAGCAAGTGGGTGCATATCCTGGCAGGGGCCAGCATCCAGGGTGGGATCCCTGCGAAGGATATCCGGCAGATTTGAGGAATGAGGAAGGGGAGGGCAGTGAAGAGAGGTGAGGCAATTTTAGGGCGGTACCAATGGGCCTCAAGTGAGGGGTTACCTGTAACTATTGGAAAAGTAGGGGTAGAGGTGAGTCTCCGGGAGCGTATGAGAGCCTTCGTGGGTAGAAAGTTCCGTGGCTCCCTTAGGGGAGGGACGTTACAATTTGCCCGAAGGCTTGCGACAGGTGATTTTTTTTTTTAAGGGGCTATCTGGCGACTGCCAACTTAGGCATAAGTCGGCGTAAACAAACAGCCTAGTTCTAGGCTACTTTAAAAAAATTGAACAGGAAACAACAGTAAAAAGAAATAACAATAACAAAACAATAACAAAACACAACAACTAAACCCAGTTAAATGAAAGGGAGAAGGCCGGCCTCCACCAAATAGTCAACAAGTCCACAAGTCAATGTGCAAGCACTCGTCCCGAGTACAAAGGATAGGCGGTAGCGACCCCGCCCATCCCGGTACTGGGACAGGTAACGTGCACAAAGATCACCCAGACTGGGACATTCGACAAGAATGTGCCGAGCAGTCTGGGGGACGACGCAGTCGTCGTAATAGGGCGCAGGCGAGCGCTCCATCAAATAGCGATGCGTCACACGAGTGTGTCCGATTCAGAGACGACAGAAAGCGACCTGAAGCCGTCGCGGCATTGGGGGACAGGTCCATGGGAACAGTCGCGGCGCAATGGCACGCAGCTTTAAGTTCCCTTCGACCGTCTCCCATCTCCAAGCAGTCCGAAGAGATGCCCGTATTCCTGCCATGTAGTCGGTGTGAGGAAGAGCGAAACGCTGGTCCGGTCGCAGAGTCCTCGCGGACTCTTTGGCACCCTCATCGGCGCGTTCATTCCCCGCAATTCCTACATGTCCAGGAACCCAGCAGAAGATAATCTCGACATCTGCCCGGCTCGCCAAAACCGTGGCGTCACGGATATCGCGAACCAGGGGATGCGGAGATTCCAATGCCCCGAGAGCACCCAGGGCGCTTTGTGAGTCGCTATAGATCACAATCCGGGCTGCGAACCGGGCCTGTCGCGTAATCTCCCGTACCGAGTGGTGTATTGCCACCAGCTCGGCAGTGAAGACAGACGCAGCGCCTGGCAGAGCCCCGCTGACTTCAAACAGAGGGGATACGGCGTGGAAGCCGACCCACTCTTGGGACTTGGAGCCATCCGTATACACTGGCACGGTCCAAGCGTGACACGATGTGTGCTCCAAAAAGGTCGAACGCAATACTCCCGGCGCTGTACAAGCTTTGGGAGCAGAGGCGTGGCGACAAATAGCCAAATGTGGTACCCTCCAGGGTGGCGTCCTGGGCAGAACCAGGGGCGCCACCGGCCGGAGAGCTATACCTAGCTCTCGAAGGAGTTTCCTGGCCCTAAACCCAAAGGACTTAGGGTATGACTGGCGTCTCTCGGCGGTATTGGCACCATCGAGATCAGCTGCGGATGCAGTGAGAGCTGTTGGCGACTGGGGAAGGCGCCGGGCTCGCGCGTACAGGCAAATAATGCACTGTGCACGGCGTAGAGCGAGTGGAAGCATCCCAGCATGGACCAACAGGCTCTCAATGGGGAAAGTGCGGAAGGCACCGGTCGCAAATCGAAGGCCGATGTGGTGGATCGAATCCACCTCCCGCAATAAACGTTCGGCTGTGGATGCATAAAACTCGCATACGTAGTCGAGCTTTGAACGAACAAAAGATCGATAAAAAAGTAGGGCAGTAGCCCTATTAGCGCCCCAAGCGCTGAACGTCACGGAACGGAGAATGTCCATGGCGCAGGTACAAGAGACCCTAAGGCGGCGAATATGAGCCTCCCAGGTGAGGCGTCGGTCGAATACAGGACCAAGGAAACGGTGCGACTCCACCATATCCAGGCGCACCCCATTAAGAAACAAATCTGGATCGGGGTGAAGCCGTGGATGGCGGCAGAAATGCAGCACCTTAGTCTTGCACAAAGAAAACCGAAACCTGTGCGCTACGGCATAGCGAGAGACGCGGTTCAATGCCTGTTGGAGTCGACGCTCCAGAGTTGGCATCTGGGTCGCGCCAAAAGAGATCTAAAGGTCGTCCACGTAGAGCGTAGCGAGAACATCTTCCGGCAGCACCGAGGTGATGCCGTTGATGCTCAGGGCAAAGAGTGTGACACTGAGGACACTTCCCTGCGGGACACCCTCTTCCTGCTCCATTGGGCCGGAGAGGGCTCCCCCCCCACCCATAGGCGGAATCGACGATCTCGCAAAAATTCAGATATAAACATCGGGAGGCGTCCCCTCGACCCCATCGTGTGGAGAGTCTCCATGATACCGTATCGCCATGCGGTATCATAGGCCTTCTCCAGATCGAAAAACACCGTGGCGTAGTGCTGGCTACGAAGGAAAGCCTCGCAGACGGCCTTTTCCAGTCGGAGCAGAGCATCCGACGCGGAGTGGAACTTGCAGAAGCCGCACTGTGCAGAAGACGGATGGCCTCCGCTGTCCAGGTAAAAGGCTAATCTAACATTTACCAATTTCTCCCTCAACTTGCACACGCAAGAGGTTAGAGAGATTGGGCGGAAACCGGTCGGAGTAGAGTGATCTCTCCCCGGTTTGCGAAAGGCGAGCACAGTAGCGATTCGCCAGGAATCTGGGAGAAGACCCTCCACCCAGATCCTGTTGAACAAATCTAACAGAAAGGCCATATGCCTCGCTCACCCAGGTGTCGAAGCATGGCGTACGGGACATCGTCCGGACCATGCGCGGTGTCCGCGCACGAAGCGAGAGCGGAGCGCAACTCACTCAAAGAAAACTTGTCGTTGAAGGGTTCTCCGCCTCTGGAGGTAAAGTCCAGTCGGCGGCCTTCCGCGACATGACGACGTGCATTGAATGCTGGCGGAGCAGCATCCCAGCTAGAGAATGCGGAAAAAGCGGTCGCTAAGGATTCCGCCACGGACGCGGGGTCCGAGATTGCGGTCCAAATCTCCTGGAGAACGGGAAGGGGGTCCTGCGAGAACTTGCCCCGAATCCTTTTGACTCGCTTCCACACCTTAGCTAGAGGGGTCTTCCCGTTAAGTGAAGACACGTATGCCCGCCAAGAAGAGCGGCGGGCGTGCTTCGAAATATACCGGAACCTAGCCCTAGCCCGACAAAATTCAGCGACAGTGAAATCGTTCGGGCAGCGCTTATAGCGCATGTAGGCATAACGCTTCTGTTTGAGGGCCGTCTCACACTCGGCCGACCACCATGGGAGTGGTCGGCGTGCAAAACGGCCAGACGTCCTAGGAATAGTAGTCAGGCCCACGGCGATGAGGTTTCCGGAGAAGAACTCAACGGCCTCATCTACCGACCTAAACTCCTCGACTGAGATAGAGAATTCAGTCATATCCTGAAATGCAGGCCACCGCGCCCGCGCCAAGCACCACCGAGGTGGGCTCTCAGGCGGCAGTTGCCCTGAAAATGATATTTGAATGGGAAAGTGATCACTACCATGGAGGTCATCGACCACCCCCCAATCAAAATCAGGCTGTGCATCCGAAGAGCACAAAGATAGGTCAAGGCAAGAAAATGAAGCGGTTCTCGGACAGTGATGCGTAAACTCATCCACGTTTAGGACACCCATCTCAAGCTCTTCGATCAGATCGGCAAGGACTTGTCCCCTGGGATTTATGGAGTAATCTCCCCAGAGAGGATGCCTGCCGTTCAGATCTCCAAGCAAGAGATAGGGCCTCGGCAACCGTGCCACGACGCGGCGGAAGTCCCACCCGTCCAAGTCAACTGACGGTGGAATGTACGCAGAAATGATAGTATACCTCTTATCCAGGAGCAGCTGCACAGCCACTGCCTGAAAGGAGGTATCTAAAGAGAAAGGAAGAACGGAGACATTATGCCGGGTGTAAACCGCGCATCCCCCAGCCCGGCCATCCCGCGGTGGTGGGGTCGCAAGACCCTTATACCCCGGGAGGGCGGGCAGGGGGCACGCGCCTAGCATGGTCTCCTGCAAAAAGATAGCTAACGGGGAACGGGACGAGACGAGCCTCCGCAGCTCCTCCAAGTTGGCCCGGAGTCCACAGCAATTCCATGGAAGGAATATGCCCTTCAGGCCTAGCTCGGAGGAGACGCGGGTGCCCTCCTCGAACTGAAGACCCTCACGGGAATGGCAGTACGCTTCCCGGGAAAAGAACCCTGGGCGCTGTTGGCCGGACAAAGCGCTGATGGCGCTGTCGCCTTCGAGGACTTATTGGGGGAGGTTGGGCTCGCCATGCGAGTCTTTTCCTCCCTCCGCCTCGAAACCTTAGGCGGGCGTTGCGGCTTCGGAGGCGGGGGGCCCTCTTTCCGAGGAACCACCGTCTCCGTCTCGCTCCACCTCGGGGCGTGGGCGAAGGAGCCGAAGCTCCTTTGTTGCTGTCCTCCTTTCGGGGGACAGCTTTAGGAAGCCCAGAAGATGGCCTAGCGACCATCTTCAGGGGTGTTACCTCCTGTGAGTCTAACGATTCTGTGGAGCCGCGTGGCCGTTTCGCCTTACATGAAACAGTCACGCTGGGGGAAGATGGGGAAGCCCTGGTTTTAGCCGGGGCTGGGTGTGAACCCTTTCCCGCCAGCTTTACCAGGGGAGCGCCCAGGTTGAGTAGAGCCCGCAGAAGGGCTCCGAATGGGCACGGAAAGAACCGTGCTCGTTAGCCTGGATGGGCCAGGAGCAGAGGGTGCCTTTCTAACTATTGAGGCATATGACGTCCCAGGCAGAGCCGGGCGCGCCAGGACCAAGTCCTTAGCCTCGCGGAATGAGAGTCGATCCTGGGCCTGAACGGCCAGGATTTCTTTCTCAAGGAGATATGCACCACATTGCTTCGAAGAAGCGGGGTGCGGCTCTCCGCAATTGACACACTTGGCCACACACGATTTGGACAGATCGTTTGCGGCCTTGGAGCAATTTACACAACCTTCGAGTGACCCCGACTTTGCACGTCTACAAGAACGATTCATATGGCCGAAGCGGTGACAGTAATAGCACCGTCGCGGCAGTGGCACGAATGCCTTCACGCGGTAGCGGTACCAACCGGCACGCACCGACTCAGGGAGCTTGTCACAGTCGAACGTGACGAAGAGTGTAGGGGTGGGTCTCGAGGCCCCTCCCTGTTTTCTCATTACACGTTCGACCTTGACCGCCCCATGGTCGGCCAGCTCTAGGGTGATGTCCTCAATGGAGTAGTTAACGAGTTCCCACGCATAAACTACTCCTTTCACAAAGTTCATGGTAGAGTGCGGCGTCACACTCACCGGGGTGCCATGAAGTGTCCGAAGAGCACTTATCTTGGCCGCATTCGCCAGAAGGCTCCCGTCCGAGAAACGGGTCACCTTCGGCTCTCTACCAATTGCACTAGCTAATCCTCTCCTCTGATGGATCATGTTGCCCTTGGCCAACATGGTGCCATCTGTGGAGCGAATAACGAGGAAGCGTTTGAAGCCAGCGGACTCGAAAACGCCAGGTAACCTCTGAATGAGGGGCCCCGATGTCATCGAGGCTCCGCCCTGTTCACTTTTAGTTTTAGTCAGTGGCTCCGCAACCGGAGGGGCAGAGGGGCCGGATGTGCCGATCTTGGCTTGGTCGCTTGCCAAAGTGGCAGCAGACCCATCCTTCCCCGTAGCCCCTGCGGGTGGAGAGGAGCCCCGAGTCTTCCTAGTCTTTGTCTTTTTTGGAGAGGAGGGCGGGGAATGAACCCGCTTCTCACCTCCGCCGATAGGAGCCCCTAGACCAGATGGACCGGCCTCAGCCAGGTCCTTCCCCGAAATGGAGAAGGTTCTAGTGGTCGCAGGGGCACCGGTGGGAGGAGATCCCTCCCCTCCTTGTACTGCCTCGGAGCCCTCAGCCGTTCGAGGAGGACCTTGCATAGGGGCGGATTCGGGTTCGGTGCTTGGCGCCGAGCCCGGATTCCCCCCCATGGAAGGTCCTACCGTCTGAGGCTGGGTTTCCTCAAGGACCATGTCTATCACAGGAGGAAGCCTAGAACTAGGCTGTTTGTTTACGGCGACTAATGCCTAAGTCGGCAGTTGCCAGATAGCCCCTTAATTTAAAAAAAAAAAAAAAACTATCACAGGAGGGGCCTCCAGTTGGCCATCCCCTCCCAGGACATCGCAGGTCCCCTTGACAGCGTCACCAGTCTTTTGTGGGGAGGCACAAGCCTTGACCCCGGCAAGGTTTAATATTCTTGCTAGCAGGTCTTTTGAGGGAAGCGACCGAAGGGGCCTGGATTCCCTCTCCCCCCTAAGGGGGTTTGCCCTACCGAGCTGCTTACACGAAGGGCGGTCGGCAATGGGCTGCTTGCTGGCTTTCTTGGCAGTCCCCTTGGAAAGAACAGAGGGGACTGCCGCTGGAAGAAAGGAGGTGCCCGAAAGCACCTCCAGCGAAGGGGGGAGGGGGAGCCCCCTTCACCTGTAGGCGTAGGAGAGGAGTAAGCCTCCTCTCCGGTTGAAGAGATATGGAGGGTCCCCTTCGCAAGCACAGGGGGGGAAACCTCCATTTTTTTCTGTGGAGCTGCCCGAGAGCGGCTCCGTCGTTTGTACAGGGGGAGTTAAAGGTTTTTTTTGGTTAGACTCATCATTGGGCATGGTGACCCTCTTTTTATTACGGAATGCAACCGCTCATCACCTCTCGCAGTTGCCCGCACTGCAAGAGGTGCTTACAGGCCTGGCAGAGCCAGGCGCCGCCATTTGGGACCACCCCTCCCGCCTGGTGGCCTGGCAGTCCATCGGCATGGCGGCTCCACCTTAGACGCGGCTTAAAAATGGATAGAATATGAAGAGGAGAGGAAAAGGGATGTGAGGAAGGTATGGGTGGGGATGAATCAGGTTGTTAAAAAAAAACCATCCCGAACTTGAGCTCAGGGGTTAGGGAACATTGTCCCCTCCCCCCTCAGCCCCGATCCGGGACGGTTGGCTTGAGAAGAAGGTCAGCATCTACCCTGTGAAATTAGAGGCTGACCATTGAAAGTTGTGGGAGAGGTTGTATGAAAAGCGACGAAGTAGAGGAGAAATACAGGCTATCTGAAGGAAGGAAGAGAGGCTAAGCTGGGGCCGGACGGAGCGCTGGATCCCGTCAGCACGGCGGCCATGATGGCAAATCGCCGCGACCCTTACGGGGTTGCGACAGGTGAAGAGCGGAAGGCTCCAGAAACCATCCGCAGAGCGGTTTTGTATTGGTTCGAGACGTCGGAGGGTAGAAGGGGGCGCTGAGGTGTACACCTCACACCCGAAGTCGAGCTTGGGGAGAGATGGGCACCGTAAAGGCGTAGCAAGGTGCGGCGGTAAGCGCCCCAGTTAGTGTGGGAGAGAAGGCGTAGAAGGTTGAGTGTCGGGCGGGTGGCAGTCACAAGGTGTTCCATGTGAGGACCCCAAGAAAACTTCTCGTCAAGGACCAAGCCAAGGAACCTCACTGACTGCTTAGTTGGGGTCGGAGTCCAAGACATACGCAGCGGACGCTCGAGGGCCTGTCTACCTCGACGGCGGCGGAAAAGAACGAAACAAGGCTTAGGAGAAAAGGATAGACCCTTGGAAGACGCCCAATCCACGGCCGCAGTGACCGCGAGTTGGACCTGTCGGGTGACCAGAGATAGTGATTTACGGGGTAGTGAAGTGGTAACAGTATTCATAACGAAAGAGAAGAGGACACTCAGGACAGATCTCTGAGGGATTCCCTCCTCCTGTGGATAAGGAATAGATGTAGAGGAACCGACCCGAACTTGAAAGGACCGATCGCGAAGGAATCCCGAGAGGAAAGTTAGCATATAGCTGCGGAAGTTAAGAGAATGGAGGCTTTAGTGACAGTGTCGTATGCCTTGCGAATGTCAAAGAAGACAGCCAACAAGGCATTACGTTGTGAGAAAGCCTCCTGCTCGTCGTGGCTGAGGCGCAGGAGTGGATCTAATACACGGCGAAACTGGCGAAAGCCAGTTTGGCATACAGAAAAAAAAAGAGATTGTGTTTCGACAGTGAAGGAAAGACGAGACGCCACCATGCTCTCCATAACCTTACAGGGACAGCAAGTCATGGCTATGGGACGATATGACGAAACATCTGCAGGGTCCGAATTCGGTTTGAGGATTGGCACGATAGTGCTTGTAGGCCATGCCGTGGGAAAGGTACCATCAATCCAGATGCGGTTGTATAGATTAAGGAGAAAGTGGGCCGTATGTAGTGTGAGGAGGCGACACGGAACCGAGTCGAGTACCAGAATGGCAGCTCCACCTCTATCTGAATCACCGCGTCGCTGAGAAACAAAAGGGATCTAGCCTGAGATCCGAGGGACCTGGCGACCTCGTAGGATTAATTCCTGTAAACAGAGACAGGAAGGTTTATGGGATAAAAGACGGATGATACCCTCCCAGTTAGCCAGCAGACCACGGCAGTTCCAGTGGACTGCTGTGGGAGAGACAAAAGGACATGTGGGAAAAGGCCAGAGCGGGGATCTACCAACTCCGTGGGGTTGAGGATCCGGGCTTCCCAGCAAGAGAAGGGTGTTTTTTTTTTCAGTTTGGGGCTGGATTTTTTGATAGGAGAGGAACCGTTGGATAATGGTGGAGAAGAAAGAGGGATGGTGAAAATGGGGTTAAGGGGAAGGGGAATTGAAAGGAGGGATCGGTGGGTCTGGGTATTTTGGAGGGTTGGGGGGTTTGTTTAGAAGGAGAGGTCAAGCTGAAGAGCCTTTCAAGGGCTTCCTCAGACTCGAGAGCCTCCCTCTCTGGGAAGGGAGGAATAGGATAAGGATGGATCTCCGCGACCACAGTCATTTCTGTGGACCGCGGAGGCCTTTTCGCCCGTTCGGAAAATGGAGTCTCGATTTGAACAAGACGCTTCGGTGGGGGAGTAACAGGGGTGGCTGCTTGCGTAGACTCTAGTGTGGGGGAGGCGTTTAGCCTCCGGTGGGCCCTCTTAGGTGTCCGAGGAAACCTCAGAGTGGTGGGGGTGGGAACCACTTCCATCGCCGTGAGGGTGAGGTTAGCGACGCTGTCGCTTTATGAGATTACCCCAAACCTGTTGGACAGGTTTAGGGGCTGTGGTATCTGGTGAAGACCTTGCAGTCTTCGAGCGGGCGACATCAGCATAGGTCGCTCCTTACGGCCTGGTCTTTTTTAATACTCGGTCCCGAACTTCGGGACACTAAGGAAGGCGGTGTATCTTAGAGACTGAATCTCGGCCTCAAATTTATGGGTCGGGCAGGGCCTTGAGGATGCTGGGTGTCCACCTTTGCAGTTGGAGTAATGGGGCTCCGACATACATGGGGAAGGGTGGAAGGCTCCACCACAGATGTGGCAGAGTGCTGCGGGCTGGCGACACTTCGAGCTTACATGCCCGAATTACTGAGAATTTACATGTACTAGGGTCTCCGATCCCCCAGTACACTTGTGGTGATGGGCATAGTGCCTTAAAAGATAGAAGGAGGCGAGGGGTAGGCATACGCGCCTTACCAACCTTTTGGCTAAATCTATATACCTTTATGACACCCTGTGGAGAGATATCCTCCAAGAGGTCCTCAACAGGTTCACGGGCCAACCGTGAACCTCACGGAGAGCTAGCAACGATTCCGTGGACCCAGCTGAACGGGACTTTACAACCAAAGTCCCGTCAGCCTGGGGGCCTCAGGTCAAACCTCTCGATTCCGGTTTTCGCATGGAGCTCCTTAAATAGGCGCTCCCGATTAACCGGAAGAGAAGAGTTAGGTTCTGGTGTTATGGGGGCTATCTTCCACAGGGGAGGCTGGGTGACCAGCCCTGAAGGTAGCAGCGCTTGAAGAAGTAGCCGCTCATTTGGCTGCGATTAAGGAGGCAGCCGCTCCTGTGGCCGCGCTTGAGGAGGCGGCTACTCCTTCGTTTGTTTTTATTTTGTCATTATTGGCCATGGTGAGCCATGTTTTATAAAGCGGAAGCAAACGCTAAACACCCGACAGGGCAGCCCATTCCTGCTGAGCCCATAAGGGGCCAGTTAAGGCGTTATGAGCACTAAGACCAACTTGTTCGCCCGGTTACTAAACGTCCATTGCGTGTCGCGGAACCAGGACTTGAGTGTAAAAATGATAGTGATGAAAAAGTATAGCCGGGTGAGTGGGAGGAAAATGGGGAGGGTACTATAGGTGCAGGCAGGTTAAAAACCACCGCCCCTCACCGGAGCCGGGGAATTCGGGGATGCACCCATCTCCCGGTCCCGACCAGGGGCGAGTGGATATGAAGGGGTTAGGCGGCTAGTCTGCGAAAATAGTCACCCACCGGTCTCCCTAATGAGAAACGAGAGAAAGTAGATTAGGGGAGTTTGGAAAGAGGTAGAAAAGGAAGAGGGACAGTGGATGTTTTTAATAGAAAGTGGTGCGTTGGGGCCGGGAGGGCACGCAAAAGTTCCAGATGCAGCTGCAGGATGGTCACCCATCCCTCAACCGGCATCACCTTGTGGGGGTAAAGGTCAAATAAAGTTCCCTCCCCCTCCTTCTTTAGTATCGGGTGTTGGGGAGAATGAGGGTCAATCATCGCTGTAGGGTGTTCCCGCGAGAGAAAAGGTTATTTTTAGGGGCCGACGATTTCCACCTGGTGGCTGCTTGCACTCGCATAGTCGCCGAAATTACGAATCATTCTCGTATATATTTTAGCTTACGAATAAAAAAAACGTCCCGGAAAAGACGACCAACTCAAAACCACAACCAAAAAGTGTAAAATGCATGATCAGATGATGGAAAGAGGCTCGCTCCTTCAGGGGACCGAGCATCCCCACCCCGAAAGATATATAGAATTGAGGAGGTCCGCCTCCTCCCAAAACTTAACTATGCCACATTCCGGCGTGTACTAACCCGCCCCAGGTACTCTCAGTACCGGGTCAGTACTCTTGGTCCGCTGGATAGTGAAGCGGGCCAAGCAGGGGAAACAATGTGGTTTAGGGGAGTGATCCATCAACTGGGGATGCGTCCCAGAGGTAAAGGAAAAGACCAAAAGTCGTAGAAGCAATGGTAGTAGAGACACGGGAAAAATGGCGGCGCAATGGCAAGCAACATTAGATTCCCGTCAGCCATCTCTATCTCTTTTGCCATAGAGCCCATTGAAAAGACCTGATTCCCACCATGTAGTCAGAGTGGAGGAAGAACAAAACTGATGCGGTCCCTCAGTCATTACTGATTGTTTGGCGCCCTCGTTTCCTGCAATCCCTACACACGCAGGAACCCCGCAGAAGACAACCTCGATATCCTTACGGCTCGCAGTAGCGGGGGTGTCATGGATACTACGAACCAGTGAGTGCGGAGATTCATATGCCACGGGAAGAGTCAGTAGGCTCTGGGAGTCATTACTAATCAAAATCCTTTCTCGGAATCGGACACGACGCGTGCTCTTCCGTGCCGTGGTGTATTGCAACCAGCTCGTTCGTTAGGAGACACGTAGCGTCCGGAAGAGCACAGCCAGCTTCAATCAAGGGGTAAAGGCGTGGAAGCCAACCCCTTATTCGGATTTTGAGCCATCCACGGACATGGGGACGGTTTCGGCGAGACACGATTTGTACTCCAGTAAATACGAACGCAATACTCAAAGGTAGTGTAGAAGGTTTGGCAACTAGGCGTAGTAAACGTTCACAGGTAGTAAGTACCCTCAAGTGTGGCTTTCTGGAAAGAGCCAGAGGTGCCAGCGTCCCGACAGGCTACGCCGAGCTCTCGAAGGAGTTTCCTTTCCCTAAACCTGAAAGGGTTTTTTTCTTTCCTTTTAACGCCCATCTGGCGAGTGGCTTCAAGGGCACGAGTCGCCGCAATCAAGATTTCAGCCTAGGGCTAATCTACTCTAAAAATTTCCCAAAACAAACAAGAAGGAAGCACTCTCGGGCGTCGTGGGGAGGCCCGCCTCCCCCTGGCATAGGAACATTCGACCTACAACAAAGAGTCAAATAAAATGCAAGAGGCCAGCCTCCTCCAAAAAGTCAGATAATCCACAAGTGTGTGTGCGAGAACCTATGCCGAGTACAAGCGGTAGCGACCCCGCTTCTCCTAGTACATGGACATGTAATATCGTGAATATCACCCCAACTGGGATACTCAAGATGGTGCAGAACAGTCTATGGTACAACGCAGTCGTGGTAGTAAGGTGCAGGAGAGTGCTCCATCAAATGGCGGTGCGTCCCGCGAATGTGTCCGATTCGAAGACGACAGAAAGCCATCTGAAGCCATCGTGGCGTTAGGGAGAGGTCCATGGGAACAGTTCCAGCGCAATGGTACGAAACTTTAAGCTCAACTCGGCCGTCTCCCATCTTGTTTGCCAAGCAGCCTTACTTCATGTCAAGTAGTCGGTGTGAGGAAGAGCGAAACGCTGGTCTGCTCGCCCAGTCATCGCTGACTCTTTGGCGCCCTCATTTCCCCCAATTCCTACATGTCCATAACCCAGCAGAAGATAATCTCGACCTCCACCCGACTCACGGCACCCATGGCGTCACAAGGATACCGCTAACTAAGAGGGTGTGGAGATTCCAATACCCTGAGAGCACTCAGAGCGATTTGTAAAGTGTATCGGGGCAGTGTCAGGGGATGCAAACGGGGTAGAGTCAGGGAAGCAGGGTAGAGTCAGGAGATGAAAGGAAAGGGGTAGAAAAGTTAGGAAATCGGGGGAAGGGAGTCTAGGAGAGGGGAGGGATAGGGGTTGAGGAGGGTGGCGCCTTGGGAATTAAGTTTTGGGGAGGAAAAATAGGTGGGTGTTATCGGGTTATGGGTTATCCGATTTTTTCCCCCGCGTTATCGATTCATCAATATCGCCGATACTTTTGGTTCCAAACTAGCGATAATCGATAATTTCAGTTTTTGGTTCGAGTTTAGCACAGGGGCGAGCCGCCTGTGCCTTGGAGGCAGAGAAAGGTAGGTCAAAGCTGGGAGGAGGATCCTCAAAACCTATGAGGAGATGAAGGAGAGCCTCACCAGGTAAGAAACTAAGAAACAGTATTCAAATATTCTTACTATTGCATTATAAAATAACGCTATATATAGTCAATAATCAATATTGTATTATCATTTTCGATTTATCGCTTATCACCTTATCGGGCGATAAATTTATCGCCAGTAATCGATTATCGGTTATCGTGATACATTTTTTCGTTATCGAGCACATCTATGGGAGGGAAGGGATTGGTGGATAGGTTTGGGGGTTGGGGTTAGGGGCTTTGGGAGGGGGAACTGTGTTGTATGCACTTCCGCCACGCCATAGTTACGTTCTCCATGGGCGTTGGGGATAGCTGTGAAAGGTAGGAATCCCTTCGGGAGGGGCGACATGGCAGATTTATTTGGGGTGTGATACTTAGCAGGAGTAACTTAGGAAGCTAGGAGAATGGCATCCATATCTCTGAGTTAATATACCAAAATGAAACTAGAGAAATATAAATATTTTAAAAGTTTCTTTTTAGCCAATAATAAAAAATATATTATTTCTTTATTTTTCACCATCTCGATTACGTCAAACATGTTAAGAAGGTTCGCGCACCCTTAACTCTCAACGACTCTAGCGGAGCGGGCACCCGGCCGCCATTACACCACCGGCTGTGACGTCACACTCGCCGGCTGCACGGCTATGACGTCACGCCACGCCATAAACAAATGAACTGGGTGCAGCGTAAAACTGCGCACCATTATTACTCGGCCAGATATTAACGAAACATAAGCCAAGACAATTTTTTGTGGTTTGTTATTTTTATGTAGTCACAATAGTAATAGCTCGTACATTTTTTTTTTGTATGGTCCACTATTTAGGCCATGACACGAATATTTTTAGGTGCCGGCAAATTAACCTAATAAACAAATTGTGGTATAATTTGCACGCCTCAAAGGACGTGGTTCAAGAATTCAGACGTGAAGACGAGTGTGCAATTTCATTTCATTAAATAACGATTGCAAAACTCGGCTCAAACCTTAAACTAGGTTAGGTTATTTAATTTTTGAGATGAAAATTTGTTTGTTAGGCTAAATTGAAGCTAGTATTAGAGAATCTGCAAATGAGTATTCTTGTGATATGCCTATCTCAAGAAATGCTCATTTGCATAGAAAAATAAATAGCTCGTTAATAACAGCTTCAATTTAGCTTAAACAGATTTTCCCCTCAAAACTCCTGCGCTAAAAAAACAATATTTACCCCATCACAGACATTTTCACCACCTATGGCACACCAATACAATTCACTTATTCTAGAAAACCGCACACAACATACCAATACTCAACCAGGCAAACCCATAAACACAGCCAAATTCATACCGACCCATAATCCAAACCTCTTGAAAAACTAATGCACAAAACAATGGATCGAGAGACAATTCTTCTCACAAAAAACAACAAGGATTCAGAAAAGATCATCCTAACACAACTCTTCTAACTAACCTCATGCAGCACATTCAAGACTGTTTCAAAGGACACCCCACTCCCTCATACACAATCCGCAGCAATGCACATAAAGCCTTTGTCACAAGATCCACACACACTGGCTCATAAAATACTAAATATGTATTAACCTCACTAACGTCAAAAAATAGCTAACAAACTCATGTTAGGCAGACCAAGACAAGGTATAGATACAACATAAATCATGCCCTCCAAAATGCCATCCTCTCAACCTAAATTTCCAACTTATTTAGTCACAACATTCAACAACCACAATCCTAAATTATCCAAACAAACATTTCAGTAACAGGCAGCAACAAGAACACTACATAAACACACAATGGTTTACATAAAACAATGACAGCTTCTGACCTTACAACAAAACCACCACCAAACCTTCTGATTCCACCCCAAAACCCATAGCAATAAAACATCCACACTGCCCTCACCCACAGACACCCAATGACATTGATGCGAGTAGACTGCAACTTTGTTAGAAAACGGTTGATGATGATGATGGAAATACCAAAAACGTCTATATTTTTTTTTAAATAGGGATGACCAATAAGTGGACCCGTTGTCTTCAGTGGCTCGGACTTCTTAGAATAACCTACCTGAGCGCTCTTCAAGGCCAACTTTATTTCCACATCAGACGCTTTGGAGCCCAACCACAAGAAGACGTTAGCCCCGTCATCCAAAATCATCGTGTCATCGTCGGCCAAATCGTCCTGGCAGAAGTCGGAGCACTTCTCGGAGATGGCGAAGTATCCTTTCTCGTTGGAGCATCGAAAGAGGCGAGTGTGGCGCATGTACTCGGCCGACTTGTCATAATTCTTACGTCCGCCGATACCCACCCAGAAGAAATTCTCCGGCTCTTCTCCTTCTCTAACCACCTGTGGGTAGAGACGCGAAAGCCATAGTAATATTATTATGGTTCTGTCATAAGGACCTTAGGGACATACAGAAAATGGGCATGGCCGAAAGAAAAAAAACGTGGACCCCCCCCTCCCATCTCACTACAGTCCAGGGTTAGGGATGCTGTTGGCCACAGTCATAAAATTTTAAATTAGATATACTGCTAGTAACACATTATGTTGTGTATAACTTTGTAAAGAGTACTTTATATAGGAAAGCAATAAAATTATTTGATCTGCAAAATTTGAATTAATTCAGAAAGCGGAATGGCCAAGAAGGCCACCCCTTCAGTGCACTTTCCCCAGCCTATACATATCTTCCTCCATATCCTTCCCAACATACTAAGTACCAGCATTAGACCAACCCTCAACGCAGCTAAATAACAGCCTTGTTAGAGAAGTTCCGAATTTGTCTGTGTCAGCTCTCGTCAAGAATCGAGCTGAGTAGAGTGCGGTAACAAACAAACACATTTTCACTTAGAGGTTGTAAGGGACAGCCGAATGAAGGGCTGGATTAATATAAAAGGTTAATAATGTTAGATCAACCCGATTAGCCTTAAGTACTTGACCCAATTTTTAAACAAACCAACACAAAAATACAAACAAGAACTCTGAAGCAGAGTGACATAAAAGCAAGAACCGAAGAACAAATACCTACTTAAGATCTGGATAGGTTGGCTATGCGGAACATTCGGAGGAAATTGACAGCATCAGCCATGCACAAGTTTTTTTAATGTTAGGTCTTAATAGATAGCACGAAATATTTTATTTTTACGCCAATAGCGAAAATAAAAATTGGATTTACCCCAAAAGTGCATAAGGACACAATGAATCTAAAGGAAAAAGCGCACCAACTATTCAATGGGGCGGTGGTATAGGATACATAGAATGGGAAACTACTCTTAACAGCACCTCATTACAACCACGGCTCGAACAAGCGATTTATCCCTTCTAGAAGGCTTTACTGGTCATAAAAACCAGGGCTCACGACTCTCATGTCAAAGGTTGATTCCCTGAACTTTAGTGCGCAGTAGATATGCCCCTTTACAAATTATCTAAGGGAGCACGTCAATCATACACGATTTCCACCTCCCGCTAGCTGATTAGTTTATAATTCCTTAATAAAGAGCGAAGGTACAAGATAACATGTATTAATCAAAACACCAATACCTGTAAGCTGTATTTCTCTGGGTCAAACATCTCTTGTGCAATTTCCTCGCAGAGTCTGGCCTCTTCAGCGTCACTTTTCTCTCCCAACCATACGTAAACGATTCCACTGTCCTCTTCCTGTCCAAAAGGCACTTTCAGGATAAAGCAAAACTCGGAGTTGAGCGCCAAAGCATCGGGTTTGATTTGAATACATCGAGTGAAAAGAGGAGATCCATTCGATCTCATGTGGAAGAGTTCAGGAAGCGGTTGGGAGGGTTGGGAGGGCGCTGGCGTCTTTGCTTGGTGAGCTTTTCGCCTTTCCCGATGAATGATGAATTTTCTCTTGAAATGAGCCATGAACTTAACAGCCTCCTGCTGCTGATGCATCCGAACCACCTCTAGCTTATCTCCGAAAAGAGCTTCAAACTTCTTTTGAAGACTGAATGTAAATGTGAGCCAGCCCATATTCGAAGCTTGGCGTCCCTGCCAGAAGTAAACTACACACTGGAAATCATCTTCGGGTTCTGCTTCTTCCTCGCCATCCTTCTCATCCTCCGTTGGTTCTCGAGGCACCCAGTACCTGCACAGGAAGACATAACATTCACCCGAATAGAAATGACCAAGCTCAGCTTCGGGAAGCTTCACAAACTTCTTTCCTTCCAGTACAAATGTATCCATAGAGTCTAGGTCTTCATTCCACTCTTCCATACACTGTGTTGCTTCCTCTAAACTCATGGGCGCTTGTCTAGGAGTGAAAAGAGCCGAGAGGTCAACTTTTGTTTCTTGCTTCATAGCCCAAGCCTTCAAGTTTGCTCCCGTCTTTCTCACGGAATCGGCAGTTCTTGTGTAATCTACCTGAATAACGTCAGTCCATCCGTGGAATTTGTGCTTGAACACTTGTGGTTCCGTTCCTTCCTTGACAAGGGTAGTGGCAGCATGCGATGGCCTAATCAGCATCTTAAGCAGTTCTTGCGATAACTTCAATGCGGCCGCTCTCACTAACCGCGTAGACTTACGACCAATCCACACAAACACGTCACAATAACAATCTAAAATATACACATTCTTGGTCTTCAGAATCTCCTTCGTAAGCTTATTTTCAGGCACTTCTACTTGCGGAAGTTCCAAGTATCCCATGCCCAGTCCAACCTGATAAAGTTTGGGTATGACAGGGTGGAAATTCTCGCCCACGTGCTCCTCGATCTCTTCCTCGGGCTCAACTCCGTCCTCTTGTCCGAGAGCGCGCCAGAACTCGGGCCAGTCGTTGCTTTCTTGTCCCTGCGTGTTGATGATAATCTCAGCTCCCCCTTTCCTCTCCTCTTTGTTGATCTTTTCGGCGATGAGTCGGGCTTTCGTCATAAGCGTTTTCTTTGCCATCTGACCCTGCCACACGAACAAGACCTTGCCATCATCGACCAAGAAAACGTGACGCGGATCAAGTGATGCTGGAATGCAGTCCACTGTTTCAAGGTGTACCGTGGTTCCCATGGGATGAATACGATACATACGAAGAGGGTAATCCTGCGAAAGCATTAAGATCCTTTTAACCGAGTCATTAAGGTCTTTGAAGCCAAAACTTGAATTGAAAAAGGGAGAATGGCATAACATAGCTAATTCAAGGTAACATGTAGTTTTACGACATAAAATAATGTACACAACTGCCTACCAAAAAGATGGGATCGGGGCGCATCAACACCAAGGGAACTAATCACTCCTCACCCTTTTATGTCCTATCAAGTTCAAACCCACCCATCTTTATGTTTAATTGGTTCTTCATAGCAATATGGGGGAAGGATCTAGTTAGGTTCCTTCCTGGACAGATCCCCAAGCACGCCACATCACACACCCAATCAATGCACACTTACTATACAGCATATACATACTACCACAGAAGCTGGCCCTTTCTCATCTTGTTTGCAGATGTCCCCATGCACTCGCTGGGATCTTTGTCAATGATGACCTGGATCTCCGCGACAAATTCTGGGGTTCTTTTCATGTCAGAATGCTTTGAGTCTGATTGAGACCGAAGCACTTGGAGATATTCGCATTGGAGTTCCCGGAGTAAATATCAAACAGCACATACTGCCTTTTCCAAATTTTACGAGCATTGAATTCAGCCATGATACTGCTTGGTTCACAGACGACGCACAACTGAGTCTAGTATGAGATGAGGAAAGAACCGACCCCTAATGACACGCATGCGCGGAATTCAGATTTGCTAATGGCGACTAATTACCCAACGCACCGTATACTTTTAGCTCTCTCCTCTCACACTGTGCCAAAAGCGACAATCGACATTTCGAAATCCCTCTCACCTTCAGCCGCCAACACCAGGTCATCAGCATATATACCACCAGAGAAAACCCATACATCATCAATCTCACGCCCCTTCCCCCCATCCCCATAAATACCTTTGTCAGTACTCCATCCATAAAGATATTAAACAGCCATGGGACATAACACAACCTTTTCTTACATCCCTACGATGTCAAACCACTCACTCCAGCTATTTTTAACCCTTACACACACCTTACTTTCAAGATAAATACTCTCCACACCATCCAATAGTTTATCACTCACAACATACATTCTGAGGACTTGCCATAATGCTTCTCTACACGATCATAAGCTTCCTCTAGATCCATGAAACCACCATACACTTTACATCTCTCTTTTTCTTCAACTATCTTTTCTCAGTGCAAAGATTTGATCCACAGAACACCCCACACCCTCTCAACCCTACTCATTTTTTTACCCTCAACTCCTATGATCCTTCTTATATGTCCAATCAGAATTCTGCCATTCACTTTACCTACAAAATTCACCATATTCTGCTGTAGTTCTTGCATTCACTCTTTTCTTATTACTGCATTATTCCAGTTCTCAGGTATACTTCCCCTTTTAAGCGCTTTACAACACAGCCTAAAGACCCATTCCAGAACACAATCGCCGCTACATTTTAGCATCTCAGCGACTATATCATCTACTACAGCTTCCTTCCCATTTTCAGACCTTTCATAGTACTGACAACATCTTGCATATTTTATACCTACATTAAAACCCTCATCAAAGTATTCTCTCCATCTAATTTTGACCTAATCATTGCTCACAAGTGCCCTACCATTCTTGATGTTTACGCACCTATTCTTCTTCTCTTTGCTCCTTACCCTTCTTCCCTAGGGTGACTTATACCCTCAAAGGCAGTCACCAGATGGGCACTTCAAAAAATATCCTTCCTTGCAGAATAGCTTCCTGTTCCCATCGGGATCCTCATTCATCTTCCATTCAAACATTTCATTTGCTGCCATATAAATATTTAATCACTTGTTTCACTTCCATTTTTCATCACCTATGTATTCAACCACATCATCCTCTCACTCTCATCTACACTATCAAGCATTTGCATGCACAGCTCCTTTTTCATTTTACATTATATTTCCACCATTCAGCATTTCGCTTCCTCTTTCCTGTTCTAGCACCCCTACACACAGCCCTTGCACTACCTGCTACAAATCCCTTATATTTGTTCCACCTTTGCTAAATCTCCACTCTCACACTTATTTCCTCTATTCTACTCTCAAACTTTCTCACATACTCTCCCCTTTTCTCACTGATTCACAACCTTCCACTTTTGATTCTCCCTTCCTTTCCAGCTTCCACATATTCTCTCATGAAAGAACCCAGCAATTTAACCTTATGCAACTTTCACATCAAATACACCCCACGGCATATTCATTCTTACCAGGCACAGATCAATCATACTGTTAACCTCTCCCCATCTCCTTTGCCCACTCATGTGTATTTATGCACATTTGCAAAGAGAATGTGTTTACAACGCACATGTTTCTTTCGGAACAGAACCCAACCACCACCTCTCAATTTTCTTTCCAGGTGTACCAAAAGCTCCGGTCATTCCCTCTCTCATTCGATCACCTCTTCGTCCATTCATATCTCCTACATCCATCAACCGATACCCCTTCTCACTTTCATCTACCACTCGCCCCAATTCATTCTAGAGCCTCTCTTTCACTTCATTACAGGGTCCATACATTACAACCACACACTGTTTTACACCTGCAAATTTCAACCACCCACATAATTCTCGAGCTCAATCATTCATACCCAACCAGTGCATCATGCTACTCTTCACTCAAAGGCACTGCCACACCTTCTTTAGTCCCACTAACCTGATCTACACCTTTTCACACTCTTCATTCCCCTTCATGTTTTTCTCACATAGTGCAAGCATTTGTAATCTCTCTGTTTCAAAGACATTGACTACCTTCACTCCCTTCTCCCCCACCTGTTTTACACATAAAGGTGGATTAACCAGACTGGCTGGCGATGGGTTCCGACACTCCCAGCCATTACTATCTTTGTGTATGGCGCTTGTAGACCCTTATGGGGCTTCCCAGGCCATTGCGCCCCTATCCTGGCTTAGTCTCCTTTTACACACTACTCTGTTGCTATTTGTTTCTCACTTACGGATGAGACCAACATTAAAATTAGCATAAAGATCAACCTACGACTTAGCCAAGTGGAAAAACTGATTATTATTATTATAACAGTTAAGCCACATCGAGTGAGGCAAGTCGCGGGATGGAGAACCAATCTAGGTCACTTTCATGGGGGCTGCCATACGCTATAGGTAGCCATGGTTTGGATTCAATGGTAAATTGTAACCCCCGCGCCCCAGAAATAAAAGGGACCATAAATGACTGAAGATCGCTGAAAAAAAAATAACTTGACAAATCTCACTCACATAAAGATCAGAATGACAATTGCTGGCATGCCCAAAAGCACCATGGATCGGTCCTCAGTTGGGAGTGGGAAGGTGTCCGGGTAGGTGCTTTTGACACCCACCAGCCCCAAGGGGTGGGCGTGGAACACCCGTTCTGCGTCAAGGCTATGTGGATATGAGTAGCAGATCATCGGGTTTCCGAACGGAGTGCATACGTTATGTTGTGAAAGGAAATAATAGAGGTGTGATGACGTGTGTAGGAACTACCTGCCCCGAGCAAGACTAGGCACAGCACATCTGCCAACAGGCAGTCAGCTCGTGACCACGATGAAGGTTCATGTCCACCCCCGCTGGTATTATACCGTGCCTTTCGACCTTAGAAATCCAACGCCGAATCCACTCGGTAAGAGAAAGCTCCAAAATATCTGAACAGAAAATGATAGTTAAGGTAGAAACAAATGGTAATATGTGCAACCTAGAAAAATGGAATTTAAAATGGGTGGGGCGGACAAGGACCCCCTTTCCCCTAAAAAAACTCATTCTACAATGAAGATCAAATTACCATTTCTTCGACTGTGTAGAATCCGGACGCCGTACGGCCCCCTTCAATGTAGGTAATGTCATGCTGAAAAAGGAGGAGGAATTCGTCGGACTCATCGCCTTGTTCCTCTCGGTGGGTTCTGCTCTGGGCGCCCAGGTAGTTGCGAAGATTGACAGCGTGGATCGCTGAACAAGCCTTCTTGTCCAGCTATTGGAGGAGAAATGGAAGAGGTTGAGAGAATAAACATTATAGAACTACACTACAAGGAACACTACGAATTGATAAATTTCTTACACAAGAACATACACCTCATTCAAGAAGATATTTTTTTTTTAAGAGCTCATCTGGCGACTGCCTACTTGGGCATTAGTCGCCGTATTAAAAAAAGCCTAGTACTAGGCTACTTTAAAATCAAATTAAAAAAAAACAACACAAACCCAACACCAAAAATTTAAAAAAAGGGAAAAGGCAACGAGCAGGAAGCAAGCTCCTGTGTCGGGGGGAAGGTCCCCCCGGCGCAGGAACGCGCGAACTATAGGAGGAAAAAAACAAACAAAAACAAAACCAAAAAAAACTGGTTCAATAAAAGGGAGAAGGCCGGCCTCCCCCCAAAAGTCAAGTCCACCAGTCAAGGTTCACGCACTCATCCCGAGTACAAGGGACAGGCGGTAGCGACCCCGCCCATCCCGGTACCGGGACAGGTAACGTGGGCGAAGATCACCCAGACTGGGACATTCGACAAGAATGTGCCGAACAGTCTGGGGGACAACGCAGTCGTCACAATAGGGCGCAGGCGAGCGCTCCATCAAATGGCGATGAGTCACACGAGTCTGCCCGATTCGGAGACGACAGAAAACGACCTGAAGCCGCCGCGGCATTGGGGGATAGGTCCATGGGAACAGTGGCGACGCAATGGCACGCAACTTTAAGTTCCCTTCGACCGTCTCCCATCTTCTTTGCCAAGTAGTCCGAAGAGCTGCCCGTATTCCTGCCATGTAGTTGGTGTGAGGAAGAGCGAAACACTGGTCCGGTCGCAGAGTCCTCGCGGACTCTTTGGCGCGCTCATTCCCCGCAATTCCTACATGTCCAGGAACCCAGCAGAAGATAATCTCGACATACGCTCGGCTCGCCAAAACCGTGACGTCACGGATAACGCGAACCAGGGGATGCGGAGATTCCAATGCCCCGAGAGCACTCAGGGCGCTTTGTGAGTCGCTATAGATCACAATCCGGTCTCCGAACCGGGCACGTCGCGTAATGTCACGTACCGAGTGGTGTATTGCCACCAACTCGGCCGTGAAGAGCCCCGCTGACTTCAAACAGAGGGAAAACGGTGTAGAAGCCAACCCCCTCTTCGGTCAAGAAGAAGAACCCCCCTCCCCGTAACACCAATTCTAGCAATACACAACCGGAAGGTTAGATACCACACCAAGAGCAAATAATTTAATATTACACTAATACCACAATGCACAAAAAAAAACACTCCTAAACAATGAACTACTGCAAATACAATCCATGAGAGTCGGTCAGAAACCCTTAATAAACCAAGAAAACCTATGACCCCTCCTCCCCGCGCAAACTTCTTGAAGAAAACCATCAAACTCTACCAATCCTGGAAAACTCCTAATTTTTCTTTTCATCTGCAACGATTTCAATGCCCACCAACTATCTTGGGTAACAACGAGACCAGGTAGCCATGTGAATATAACATTTCACTTCTAGTGTCAATGCCAGGGTTCGATCCCAACACACACAGACACGCAACTTTGGCATCATGAGCTAGCAGCCTATTGGCGGATACCCTGAAACTTACGCCATGTGGAGAAAGTAGCTTTGCTCAATGCTCTGATTCAGAATCTTGCGGATGGAGTACTTTCATTCTTTATTGGGGTACTCATATCCTATACCACAATGTGAAGTACTAGTGCGCTCTCTGGGGCTACTCATCCCTATACTCCTAACGCGGAACTACAAAGGATTCAATGATCATCGGTTGGCGTCAAACTACACCATAACATTCCTAACCACGAACTCCGATTCAACCTCATTCCAAATCAAGAGAAAATTACACGATTTTCCTCCCCCAAGTACCCTCCTTAGACAGAGCACTATCACACAAACAAAAAAAAACAAGAAAACAAAAATGCATCCCTCACCACTGCAAGAGAACATACAGCCCAAATTTTACAAAGAAAAATAGATGGTAGTAAGGTAAGTTACATACACCATAAATCCCTTTTAAATCGGTTAGTGGTTATGGAGTTGCGGGGTGTCTTGGAGTTTCTAGGTTTCATGTAGAGGTCTTGCTAGCTTGGTGAATACTATTAAATTTCTAACATCAAGGTAATGGCTTCAATCCCATTGAGTATGGATACAAAACTTCAGCATTTGTCAGGGACAGTCTATTGGCAGATGCACTGTAGATAATGCCTAAGCATTCACAACACGCTATCATATCTACATACCCTTGACGTGGAAAGGGTGCTCACCCTTCTAGGGTCACAAAATACATCAGAGTGGTTTATTCGAACGACCTTTGATCAGAGCGTACAGGTTAATTACAGTGCTGGTCTGCAATCTGTGGTGAAGTGGAACTCTTTGCTTTGTCATTATAGTTTATTGTAGTGAGTGGATGAAAGATTAGGTTCCAGCCCATACTGGTAGCGTCTAGTCAAAGATGGATGTACTGCATGTCAGTGTAGATAAAGGATTACTAGAATATTTGTACCCAACCTAAAAAAAATTTCCAACCCCAATACCATTCATCACAAAGGACCAGAATCCTTCCACAATACGACTAAGAACATGCCTTTTGAAGGCATTGCCTAAAAAAAGAATGTTGTAGGACAAAGGTATAAATGGAAAGAGTTGATTGATATGAGGTCAGGTGGACAATATCCAAGGGTGAATGTCTAAATGTAATACAAAGTGCCAAAAAGGTGAGTAGTATCAAAGCAAACCTAATCTAAGCTATTTCATCTTGGTATATGTCACTATTCTGTCAAGCATTTCTCAACACTTTCTCCATCAACATTTGGTTGGCAAATTACAAAAGGAGAATGCAAAATAAAGAAAAAAAGAAAAAAGAAGAAGTTATTTTCAAGTTACCGTTGCCTTTTCTCCGATCCAAAAGTATATTTGCCACTGCGGGTTGTGCGTCTCATCCAAGGTAGTTTCGAGGATGATGTAACAGTCACCCTCATAGAACTTGCCATGAGCTGCTTCCTCAATCTGGTTTGGGAGGAAATTCTCAATTTCCCAAACGGTTAAGCCAGATATCTGCCCTACATCACGGTCGAAAAATTCTGTGTAATTCAGAGGAGGTCGTTCCAAAGCCTCATCCCATCGTTTCTGCCTGGGGTAAATCATAAATTCATAAAGGGAGAGTTTTTAATAGAATAAATGTCAAACATAACTCAAATCAACTAACACCTTTTAGCTTCTGTAATTATCATAGACGGTTCAAATGGAAGGCAATTTTTTTTTTTTAGTTCCCACCAAAGAAAACTGAAAAAAGTTTTTTTAAAACTTTGTCAACTTTTTTGTTTTTGAATGTACTAAAATCAAATGTTCTAATAATCTAAACCAATAATAATCAGTAAAAGCTAAATCTGGTGGATTTGAAAGATATGTTAGGACTTTTTAAGCTAGCAATATTATCTTCAATTAGGTTTGTTGTTTTTTTTACTTGGAACCCATACTTGTCATGCTGACAAATTAGACAATTTCTGTTCACCAAAGCTGGGCACAAGCAGCATAATAATTCATTTACGTGACCAAATTGATGGTTATAAAGGCATGTGGTGTGGTGTCTACTTCTGCCAGCAACTCAACATGAACAAGAAGGTCATGCTCCATCCGGGACATATGAAAGTCTTTCTTTGTTCCAGTTTCAATGCACACTACCCATATTGGCTCCAAACACAATCAGCAGACAATGGGGATAACATACACCATTGATTTCCTAAAAATAAACATCAGGGAAAATTTTCAGACACTCGCCACACTAAACATTACTGCTCAACCAATCAGGTAATCACTTCAATCTACCCTAATTGTATATCATCACCACATTGACTAAAACTAATTTTACTGTACTCAAGTATCACATGGAACACAATAGCAGACCTCCTCCACAAACCACTTTTCTATCATCGTAACATTCCACATTCCAAACCACACTCCTACTCGCCTTCACTGGAAATCTAATATATAAACTGCAAAAAAGCAAGCTGAACAAGCTCCGCTAAATTTTATCTTTTCACCTGAAATGCTAAAATTTTTACTTCACCTGAGAATCATTTCCCACAATTTTTCCTCCTAAGTCAAATTTAAGTTTAGAAAACAGATAATAGTCACTAGGAGCTAACTCTGGGATGTAGGGAGAATGGTTGATTTTTTGAAAGCTGCAATCAAGAATGACCCTCTTTGCAATTGCATCAGTGTGAAATGGAGCATTGTCATGGGAGTCTGATTCCCTGACTGTTTCCTATGTCAGTTTTCTTTAATGTTGTCCCTCAAATATGCAATAAGGAAGCAAAATGTTAAATTTACAACTGTTTCTCTTTGAAATATATCCTCAAAATACCTTCACAGTCCCTCCAAATGCCTGCCATCAGGTTTTTTGTCAAAGGTGACACACAAGCCTTTCTTAGGGCAACTTCACAGGGCTATGCCATTCCATTGATTCTTTTTTGGATAGAGGGTCATAGTACAGCACCATGGTTTTATCTCTAGTTACAATGGAATAAATAACATCAATTTCCTCACCTCAACAAAGATTTGTAAAAACTCTTTGCAACATACTATTGCATATTTTCTGGACAGAAGAATGAAGTTTATGCACAATATTTACCATTTCAATGGGGTGTTCACCAATGTCTCTATTAGTGATGATAAAACTGGCAATGACTCCATTTAAATAATGAGATTTTGAGACATGAATGTTGAGGCGTGAAAAAAATTGGGAATTAACAAGTTTTTATGAAATCTTGTAATTATATCATTATGAAGGAGACAACTTTTGAACCTACCCTCGCAAAGCAAAAACTATATGATTTCACCATCAACAACTAGCCTTCCTTAGAAGAAGCATGAAACTCAAAAACAATCAACAAAGCTAGTAAAAATTACAACACCCAGCCAAAGAAAAACATACAACCCAAATGTCACAAAAGGAATCTCAGATTGCATAAAAGAGAGAAACTAATACAAAAATGAGCATGAACACAACAAGAATTACATCATATCCAACACCTAAATACTCCCATCACCAATCTAATTGCAAAACAATAAATGGAAAATAGGAACCAATACACAAGCACAATAATTCATAAAATTGACTCAATGCTACCGGAGGACTCTATAGATAATATATACAATAGGGTGATGACTTTTTGACTTTTTTTATCAAAAATTATTTCCTGTAGCACGAATGAATGAACTTTTGCCTATTAATGACAAAAATTACTTTTATTCCATTGAAATATTAAAAAAGGTTACGCACAAACCACTTTGAAATGTAATATAGGCCATTTTAGCATTTTATGTGTGTTAAAAATATTTATATTAAATATATAAGTCATCAAACAGACTTGTGCAATAATTTATGTACCATAGAATTGTATAAAAATTTCCAGAATTCATCATGCAATCGCTTGGGCAATTTCTGTAGAGTTCCAGAATTTTCTTCAGCCATTTCGCAGGCGGTATATAAGCGAGATGTTGATATTATTATTGCCTTATTATAATTGTTGTGTATTTTCCAGCGTTTATTATAAAGAGATCCTGGTATTATTTGGTAAGCTACATTTAACTCTCTCACTAATTATATAATATAATAACAAATAATATTTTATTAGTGTCTTCCTTCTCTCTTATTTTTTATAATTGTAATTTGCTTGTTTTTTAATAAAATATAAAAAAAGCTCAATAACAGTTTCTTTAATTTGTTACCTATTTAATATTTAGGTTTATTTTCTATTTCAGTTGCTGAGTACAAAACAGGTCTTTCAAGAAGAGCTTTTTTAACACGGGGAAGAACAAGAAAACCTGGACAAATAACTTAGTCCAGTTTCAAACACCATCAAGAAGAGG
Source organism: Ceratothoa steindachneri (assembly GCA_963969495.1). Lineage (NCBI taxonomy): Eukaryota > Metazoa > Arthropoda > Malacostraca > Isopoda > Cymothoidae > Ceratothoa > Ceratothoa steindachneri. The sequence goes on from OZ018327.1 coordinate 159,960,212, forward strand.
CAACATGGCAGTTTATGAAGCACCCTTAAGTGAACAGAGTCGCATGCCCCTGAAAATCCACGTCGTTGGATGCTTCAAATTTCTAGAATCCATCGCCAAAGAACGGAGGGAGAGGATGGGCCTAATTGTTGTGGAGCTAAAAGCCCTATGGGGCAAAACATTGAACTTTCCGCATGTACCTGATCAAGTCATTTATGCAAAACTAGAAAACCTTCTAAAAGACTATGAGTACTGCAGAAAGAAACAAAACTTTAATTCTTTGAATGAACTGTTTGACGTGACCAAGGTGAATGGCAACTGGTTGTGCAAAGAAGATGAGAACCTGTATAAACAGCAAATTTTGACCAAAGGCCAGGTTGGTTATTCCACTGGTAAACCTGCTAGTGCCAAGACCATCCACCCATCCATCCAAGTGAAAGAAGGCAATGGAAGCGACTGCGTCCCCACTTTCCAGCTCAACACCACCTGATTGTTCCAAAACTAGCACAGACTCATCCAATAACAGCGAAGACAGTTCTTGGGAGGATGAGAATGCAGCATCAACGAGGAAAGGAAGCATAACCCAACAGGCTTAGCAAGACTTGCTACAAGCTCATAGCTGTCGTCCCACAGAGCAGCAAAGGTATGTCGCCAGCTTTCTGTTGAGGGCATTGAAATCCCAACCCCATCTCAGTCAGCAATCCACAAGGGTATCTACACGAGAGCTGCTAAGGTGAAGAAGCACTTGGTGAGCACGCTTCATCTGGAAAAGTGGAGCTTACACTTTGAGGGCAAATGCATTGAGGACTTTGAATATCAGGTCGTGGTCCTCAAGAATGAAACAAAAGAAATAAAGTTGGCTGCACTCAAATTGAAGAATAGGAAAGCTGTAAGAATTGCAAAAGGGCTCCAGGGTGTGTTAGAGGAGTTCAACCTTTGGAGATCAATTGTTATGCTAGTCACCGACACAACAAGCGTGAATACCGGCAAAAAGACAGGCGTTGTTGTTCGACTGCAACAAATGTTCAAAGATCAAGGTCACCACAAACCTTAGTTCATCAGTTGCTAGCACCATGTCCTGGATCGGATTCTTCACGTTGTCATGAACGATGAACTCCATGGGTCGACTAAATCACCAAACATAGAGTACTTCTTTGTGCAGGATTTGATGAGCAATTATGATATATTGAAAGCAGCCTTCAGCAACGGTAAAACTGAGATAAGGAAACAGGCAGCTGGAGAGATAGCATGAAGTTTCTCATCACCTACCACGTGTCTTCCATCACTTCACTGAGATGAATGAGGTCCCCTTTGTAAAGTTCCAAAAGATCCCAAACATCTGCAATGCACGTTGGAACTCTCGTGCCATTCTAGCCCTTCTTGCGTTCATTCTCATGCCTGACACCCGGAGCCGGCTGTGTAAAATCTTTTCTTTCATTTCTTACTCATGGGCTGACCATTGGTTCAGCACCGGCTTGTTCCGCGCTGAAGATTTTTATGGACTATCTGAAGCTGTGAATGAATACCCAACAGGTCTCAAATGCTTGAAAACCCACTGGAAAACAGATAAATCTCTAATCAATATTGCCCGAAGCAACCAGTGCTGTGAGTGTGCGGTCAAAGTTATGCAAGACTTGCACGGGTCCTGCCGCAACAAGGACAACCTATCACTGAGATTCATCCTGTCCAATGACATTATTGTAACTAATTTACTTCCTTGTGTGTTTGATGACCCTATATAATGTTATATATAAGTGACTCATAAGCTTGTGTTCAATCTTCTATATGATGCCAGTGACTTCAAAAACTGGACAAAAAAGTTGACAAATAAAATTTTTAAAATCATTTGGTGTGTGAGGTTTTTTTATCAGATCACCTTGAAAGTAAGATTTAATATAATCTTTAATTAATGCTCATCAAATTATGACACAAGGATATGAAGTTGTAAAAAAGTCATCACCCTAATATACAACACTGTTAACCCACACCCTCACAAAAAAATCACTGATTACCTGCAGCAACAAAATAAAACTACCAATTTTCATGAAACAGTGAAATACTAGCTTCCTAACCACAAAGAAAACTCGTTTGAGGCAAAAACATGCAAAAAAGATCATGTTTATTTACCCTCTCACCCTAGAAAATGGCCACTTGCCATAAAATTTGTCAGAAACTCAAAATCTCTGGAAATATATCAAATATACACCCAAAACACTGAAATCTCAGCCATCATCAATCACTCCCAACTTCCCCATATCTGGAAAACAGTGCACATCATACCAATACTAAACCAGGCAGGTCGGCTCCTAAACTAATTGATTATTATCCAAACCACTTGAAAAACAAATATACAAAAGAATGGGTAGAGATATACTCCCGTCACAAAAACAACACAGATTCAGAAAAGATCACTCTATCACAACTCTTCCAACCAACCACACACAGCACATTTAAAACAGTTTCAACAAACACCCTACTCCCTCATACACAATCCTTACAACCATCAACAAAAAGATTTAACACAAAAAATTATAAACACCAACCTCACTAAAAATAAGGTTAGCAAACTTCATCTTTAGCAGACAAAGGCACAGTCTATACAAAACCCATAAATCACACAATGGCTTCGCCCAGGATGATATTTCCTCACCCCTATTTTTTCAACCTATTCACAACATTCTATAACTCCAATCTCGGTGTATTGTGCTGTTATCAATACAACAATAATCACATTGGAATAATGGCAAATGAAAAACTGAATGACGGCCTCTGCATTATTTTTTTTTACTTTTTTAATTTTCTTTCTGGTGGCCCCCAGCAAGACATGGCTACAAATTTTTTTTACAAAATTTAGCCTATAAATAAATTAAAAACACAAACAACTTAAAATGAAACAAGCAAAACAAAGAAAGGTAAGTGACTAATCAGGTGTAAGAGTAATGCCCACTCCTCAAAAACTCAAACATGCACCCAACAGCTAAAGTACTAAATACAATGGAGGCAAACCTCTAAGAACTTGAACAGTCCACATTTGGGACTGCTCGAACCATTCCTGAGTACATGAGACAAGCGAGAGCAACTCTCCTCATTGAGAATGTGCAGTACAGTTTGGGGACCCAAGCAGCCATCACAATAAGGTTAGGGGAGTGCTCCAGTGTGTCTGATTCCGAGTTAACTGAAAATGAACTGAGCTTATCAAGGCATTGGGGGTAAGACCAGGGGAAAAGTCACAGCGCAATGGTATGCAACTTTAAGTTCCTGATGTCCATATCCAATCTTGTTTGCTATGCAGCTAGGGGCCTCACTTGATTCCTGCCAAGTAATAAGAGCGGGAAAAAGTGATATGCTGGTCCACTCGCCTAGTCCTTGCAGACTGTTTGGTTCCCTGATCAGTGTGCTCATTTCCTTAAATCCTTACCCAGTTCGCAGCATCACATATACTACAAACTAGGGAGAGGATGATTCACATGCCTTGAAGAAACCCAGTGTGCTCTTTGAGTCAGTACAAAATCAAAATCTGTGTCCAAGACTGATACATGTAATCTTTGGTACTGAATGGTATATTGCAACCTGCTCAGACATGAAGACGAACTGCCCAGATGAGTCAGGCTGGCTGCCATGAAAGCCAATCCTCCTCTTGGGATACAGAGCCATTTGTGCACACTGCCAGTGTGTGATGGATCGAGTCTACCTTCCGTGACTAGCAATTGGCTCCAAATGTGTAAAACTCACATCCTTATACTGGATTAAAGTAAACAATGGAGTGGTAAAAAGTAAAGAAGCCCCTCAAATGTTGAAAGGCATGGAATGAAGAATGTCAATGATGCTGATAGAAGAGAGCCTAAGGCTGTGAATATGGGGTCCCAAGAGGTGAGGAGGCATCAGCCAAAAACAAGAACAAGGAAACTGTTTGACTTTACCACATCCAGGTGAGGTGCTTTTAGGAGCAAGTCAGGGTTGAAGCGAAACTGTGGATGGTGATAGAAGTGCACTGCTGTAGTCTTGGGAAAAACCAGAGCCTGTACACTTCAGTATTGCAAGAGATGCAGTTCAGAGCCTGTTGGAGTCAACACTCTAGGGTAGGAATATATGGTACACCAAAGGGTTAAAAAGCCATCTATGTAAAGGGTAGTGAGAACATATTCCAGCAGCACTGAAGTGATAGCATTGATGCAAAGGACAAAGAGAGTGAGACTAAGAACACTTTCCAGCTCTATTGGACTGGAAAGAGCTCTCGCTACCAGTACAAGGAATCAATGATATCGCAAGATTTTTTCTTTAAGGGCAAAAGTCACAGCAATTACTTTCCACCCTAATAGTAAGCTACATTAAAAACCAAAGTAAAAAGCATCAACAAAATTAGCTAGTCTTCCAGAATGATGCTTATCAAAAAAGATCACCAACTGCCATTCCTAAATTTTTTAAATCATAGCTGCCATTGGCATTTAAGAAAATTCAATGCATCAAATATATCTTATTGCCTGCACACCATTATTACCCTTTTGGACATAATACTCTTCAAAATTTTGAGCTTCAGTTTTGATAAACTTTACATTTTCACCTACATGATACAGTGACAGAGTTGACGTAATATCAAGTTACTATCTGAACACCATAATACATCCTTCTAACTCTAGTACTATGGTATGATGGATTCAAATTTACAGTTATCATCCTTTGTCAACAAATTAGACTCTGTGATCGAGTCCGACTCCGGTGGTGTGTAAGATGTTGGGCCACCACGATGACCAGCAGTGAGAAATCACACAGATCATTGGTGCAGTTACTGGAATACTGCATACCGCTGAAAAGTGATGCAACCTCAAGGTGTTGCTTGGTGCATCCACCCACTCTCTCTTCCAACAAGTGTGATTGATCTCAGCAACCACCCATCTACTTCTCACCGTAGTTAGAGACAAAGAACAATTCTGGCAGGAAAACCTTCCATTCCTGCTTCCTGCCTTGCTCCAGATTGCCACAGGAACAAGTTCATCTAAGTTCCTCCAAATGGTGACAAACAAAAGATCATCCAAATGCCGAGACCAGAGACAAGACAAAATCTTCATGGAAAAAAGATAAATTCCAACCTCATTAAGTTTTTCTACAAGTTGCATATTTCCTCCAGAGAGAACAAGCATTTTTCACTCTCTAGCACCATTAATCTTCATCACTGCTACATCAGTGATGAAGATTACTAAATTTACCAGTGCATACAACGCAAAGATCACCCAGACTGGGATATTCAACAAGAATGTGGCGAACAGTCTGGGAGACAATGCAGTCGTCACAATAAGGCGCAGTTTAGCGCTCTATCAAATGGCGGTGCATCCAATTCGGAGACGACAGAAAGCAAAGTGAAGCCGTCGCGGCATTGGGGGGTAGGTCCATGGGAACAGTCGCGGCGCAATGGTAGGGAACTTTGAGTTCCCCTCGATCGTCTCTCATCTTCTTTGTCAAGCTGCCCGTATTCCTGCCATGTAATCGGTGCGAGGAAGAGCGAAACACCGTTCTGATCGCCCAGTACCCGCGGACTGTGTGGCGGCCTCATTCCCCGCAATTCCTACATGTCCAGGAACTCAGCAAAAGATAATTTTGACATCCACCCGAGTCACTAAAACCGTGGTGTCACGAACATCACGAACAGGGGATGCATAGATTCCAATGCCCAAAGGGCGCTTTGTGAGTTACTATAAATCACAATCCGGTCTCCGAACTGCGCACGTCGCGTTATCTCCAGTACTGAGCAGTGTATTGCGACCGGCTCAGCCGTGAAGAGGGATGCAGCGCCTGGCAGAGCCCAGCTGACTTCAGACAAAGGAGATACGGCGGGGAAACCAAACCCCTCCTGGGACTTGGAGCCATCCACATAAAGTGGCACGGTTCCAGCATGACACGAAGTGTCGTCCAACAAGGCCGAACGCAATACTCCGGGCACTGTACGAGCTTTGGGAGCAGAGGCTTGGCGAAAAATAGTCAAAGGTGGTGCCCTCCAGGGTGGCATCCTGGAGAGAACCAGAGGCGCTACCTGCCCGAGAGCTATACCGAGCTCTCGAAGGAGTTTCCTAGCCCTAAACCCAAAGGGCTTAGGATATGACTGACATCTCTCGGCCGCATAGGCGCCGTCGAGATCAGCTGCGGATGCAGTGAGAGCTGTTGGCGAATGAGGGAGGCGCCGGGCTCGCGCGTAGAGGTGAATAACGCACTGTGCACGGCGCAGAGCGAGTGTCATATCCCCCAGCATCAACAAATAGGCTCTCAATGGGGGAAGTGCGGAGGGCACCAGTCGCTGCCAGGCGAAGACCAGTGTGTGGATAGAGTCCACCTTACGCAATACACGCTCGGCTGAGGATGCATAAAACTCACATTTGTAGTCGAGCTTGGAACGAATAAAGGATCGATACAAAAGTAAGGTGGTAGCCGTATCAACGCCCCAAGCGCTGAACGTCACGGAACGAGGAATATCTATGGCGCGGGTACAAGATACTATAACGCTGCGAATATGAGCCTCCCAGGTGAGGCGTCGGTTAAATACAAGACCTGGGAAACGGTGCGAGTCCACCACTTCAAGGCACACCCAAATGAAAAAAAGTCTGGATCAGGATGGAGCCGTGGATAGCGGCCAAAGTGCACCACCTTAGTCTTGGCCAATGTAAACCGAAGCCTGTGCGATTCGGCAAAGCGATAGGCACGGTTCAATGCGTGTTAGAGTCGACGCTCCAGAGTTGGCATCTGGGCCGCGCCAAAAGAGATCGAAAGGTCGTCCACGTAGAGCGTAGCGATAACATCTTCCTAAAACACTGAGGTGATGCTGTTGATGCTCAGGGCAAAGAGTGTGACACTGAGGACACTTCCCTACGGGATACCGTCTTCCTGCTCCATTGGGCCGGAGAGGGTTCCTCCCCACCCGTACGCGGCATCGACGATCTCGCAAAAATTCAGATATAAAGATTGGGAGGCGTCCCATCGCCCCTATCGTGTGGAGTCTCCATGCGGTATCATAGGCCTTGTCCAGATCGAAAAACACCGTGGCGTACTGTTGTGTACGGAGAAAGGCCTGGCAGACGGCATTTTCCAGTCGATGCAGAGCATCCGGCATCCAGTGGAACTTGCGGAAGCCGCATTGTGCAGAAGACAGATGTCCTCTGCTGTCCAGAGAGAAGATAAATCTAAATTTACCAATTTCTCCATCAACTTGCACACAAATGAGGTTAGAGAGATTTGGCTGGGGTAGAGTAAGCTCTCCTCAGTTTGCGAAAAGCGATCACAGTAGCGATTCGCCAGGAATCTGGGAGGATACCCTCTAACCAGATCCTGTTGAACAAATCTAACACAAAGGCCATGCCTCGGTCACCCATGTGTCGAAGTATGGCATACGGAACATCGTCCGGACCACGGGCGGTGTCCGCGCACGAAGTAAGAGCGGAACCCAACTCACTGAGAGTAAACCCTTGGTTGAAGGGTTCTCCGCCTCTGGAGGTAAAGTCCAGTCGGCGGCCTTCCGCGACATCACGACGCGCATTGAATGCTGGCGGAGCAGCATGCCGGGTAGAGAATGCGGTTGCGAAGTATTCCGCCACGGACGCGGGGTCCGAGATTGCGGTCCCATTCTCCTGGAAAACGGGAGGGGGGTCCTGTGAGAACTTACCCTGAATCCTTTTGACTCGCTTCCACACCTCTGCCAGAGGAATCTTCCAGTTAAGTGAAGACACGTATGCCCGCCAAGAAGAGCGGCGGGCGTGCTTCGAAATATACCGGAACCTATCCCTAGCCCGACGAAATTCACCGACAGTGAAATTGTTCGGGCGGCGCTTATAGCGCATGTAGGCATAACGCTTCTGTTTGAGGGCCGTCTTGCATTCGGCTGACCACCACGGGAGCGGTCGGCGTGGAAAACGGCCAGACGTTCTACGAATAGTAGTTAGGCCCACGGAGATGAGGTTGCCGGAGAAGAACTCAACGGCCTCATCTACTAACCTAAACTCTTCAACTGGGACAGAGATATCCGTCAAATCCTGAAATGCGGACCACCACGCCAAGCACCACCGGGCGGCAGCGGCCCAGAAAATGATATTTAAATGCGAAAATGATCACTACCATGGAGGTCATCGACTACCCCGCACCCAAAATCAGGCTGTGCATCCAGAGAGCACATAGATAGATCGAGACAGGAAAACGAAGCGGTTCTAGTTAAGTGATGCGTAAACTCATCCACATTTAAGACACGAATCTCCAGCTCGTTGATCAGGTCGGCAAGGACCTGGCCCCTGGAATTGATCAAGTACTCTCGCCAGAAGGGGTGTCTATCATTCAGATCCCTGAGTAAGAGAAAGGGCCTCGGTAACAGTGATGCGGCGGAAGTCCCATGCATTGAAGTGGGCTGATGGTGCAATGTATGCAGAAATAACAGTGGGTATACCTCAAATCCAGGTGCAGCTACACAGCTACTGCCTGAAAGGAGGCATCTAAAGGAAAGAGAAGAACAGACATCATGCCAGGTGTAAATGGCGCATCCTCCTGCCTGGCTCCCATCCTGTGGTGGTGTGGTTGTAAAACCCTTATAGCCGGGAGGATGGGAGGGGGCATGCGCCCAGCATAGTCTCCTGCAAAAAGATAGCTAAGAGAAAACCAGAAGAGATAAGCCTCTGCAGCTCCTCCCAGTTGGCCCGGAGTCTACGGCAATTCCATTGAAAGAATATGCCCCCCAAACAAGATTGGGAAAACCCATGTTTTTGTTTTTTTTATACTAACCCACTGGCTTTGGGGGGTTTTATTGTTTGTTTGTTTTTAATAAGGAGGCAATAAGATCAGAGCTTCCCTGCAAACAGAGGCCAAATTATTGACAATGTTGGCATATATCGGGAAGCTCAGCATCTCCTGACCCAACTAAAACTGTACAGTACATGATTTGTATTACTTATGTTTTTAACCCAGTTCCAAGCTGATGGAACAAGGCTCGCAGATGCTGTCCACATCTGGATATCTTTAATGAATAATCCTGATTTGCAGCAGGATCATTAAAGCATCAAGGATAGGTTCAAGAAAGCCACAAAGCCTGTTCATTACTTTGCTTACATGACTGATTACAACTTCTTACTTAGGTAAGAATGGTTTTTGCTTTACATAAAAATAAATTATCTCAACCAAAATAATAATAATAAATAGTTAAACAACATCAAAACACTACCCCCATCACAGAACAGCATTCAATATAACCTCTCTACGAGTATGACATCAATTCTGAATTCTGCTGGGTTTAACTGAAGACCCAGGGTCTGCATTTTTTTTTAAAAGCCTATCTGGCTACAGACTAATACTAAGCTAGAATAAAAAAGTAAACAACACAAAGATAAAAAGAAATGATCAAAAATAAGCTAAGAAACAACAACAAATAATTTTAAAAAAAAACAAGTAAAAAAGTAACAAGAAGGAAATGCGCTCCAGGATTGGGGGTAGGCCCATAGGGTATAGTCTACAAAGTAAAGCAATCCTTTGCTTCCGCAACCTTTCTTTTCCTCTGGTTCTTTACTAACGACCATTTCATATGGCAAATTATTGTAAAACAGAGGTATTCATGCTTTCAGACCCAGTCTGACCTACAATTATGTGCAAGGGCACCTCTGGAGGAGGTTGCTATACAGGGTCCTTAACCCTTAGGTTTAGAAGGGACAGTATGACTTGAATGAAAGATGAAAAGATTCAATTAAAAACAAAGAAACAAGAGATTTAAAGTATATGTGGGATTTATAGGGAGAAATAGAGTTGTAAAGAATTTTTAATTCCACAGAAAAACCCTCTACTCACTTTTGCTGTTCTTGCGACCGTTCTTCCGTCATCCGATCCTTTTGCCGTTGTTTTTCTTCATCCTTTGCTATGTCCTTCATTCCTTTCAGAATCTTAGCTTGTTTATCATCCTGCTGATCTTTTCTGAACTGCCGCAGTCTCTTTTTACGGGCAATCGGATCTTTACTGGCTGAACCTTCACATAAGAAAAAGAACATCCAAAATTCAAAGGAAGGAAATAATGTCTATAGTAGATTCTAAAATCAAACTCTACCAATCTGATCCTTGAATTAACAAATCTACTGCAACTGCACACCTACCTTGATGTTGTATTAATGTGGCTGATAAACAAGCAGCTTGTGCTCCTGCATTCCTTAACTGAGTCTGCAATGAGAAGTCTATGTTATAGAATTGTATTCCCGAGCCCTGAGCCAGACCTCTTGGTTTGGGGGGCCACACAAGGTCATCATTTTCATCCAGTTGAAGTACCTCCAGAGACTCGGTAATGAAGTGAATTGCTTCTGGTAAGGTAACCAATTTGTTGGCATTCAAAATTAGCTTCTTTAAATTGGGACATCTGGAATAACCAAGAAGAATAAAAATCAGAAAGTTGAACAGAAAATTCATTGTTGATGGCTTCAGGCTTTCAGGAGAGACCTTCAATTGTAACCATCACAGCTCAACCAACCAGGCAACCCATTCAAAATAGTACTTTACCAAACAAAACCTTCTGTAAACCATGCATGAAATACCCACTCACTGCAGATGTAGACAACTCTAAGTTGCACACAATGAGACAAAGAGAGCCATTCATCTCCTCCAGTCCTACCACAGCACACTACACACATGGTTCACCAAAATCAGACTAAAAATAGCTCCAACCAAGTCCACAGTTACTCTCCTCACCAGTGACACATGGGAACACCAATAAACAACAACAGTTAACAATAAACATAGTCCACACACCCATAATTCTTGCCAAAACATACAACTTGTCAATTACATTCAAACAAAATGTGACAAACATAAAAAAACATGATGCATTTGCATCCCTCTGATGGATGTGACCAGCGTGAATGCCTGCCAAAATGAAACAGCACACCCCACACAATCAAGCACAATGGAAGACTGCATTGAACACAATCACACATGCCAACAATCCAATATAATACACACTGCTTGAGGGTCTCTGGAAAAACCCAGTACAAGTCATATCCTTCCTCAGGGGTACTCGGCCACCCAACTTGACGATCAGCAACAACAAAAGAGCTGAGTGGACTTAATTCACAACATACATAGAAAATACCCTATTCAACTTCATACAAGCCATTCCTTTTACCAAGCAATCTCACACCAACACAATTACCTGACAAGCAAGAAATATATCCCCCAAGGACATAGGGAGCGCTTCAATCCTAATTTGACACCAAAATTGACCTCATAAAAGAAACATAAAACCGAACCAACTCATTACACAACAATTTGAACATATTCATAAACTCAACAGGAAAATCAATACTTCACTAAATAAGAAAATTGGAAACAATAGCTTAAACAAAACCACAAAACAAACAGCAAATCCCTACACACAAATTTCTCCTTAACAGAAAGAACACAAAATTCCTAGCACAACTGAACAATGCAACCTGCACATGACCTACTACTCTAAAAATCTGCCAAGTACCCATGGGTTGTAATAATAGGAAAACACACAAAACCTAGGCAAAGTAAACACAGACTCTACATCTCAATCTCCAATTTCCTCACAAGAGAAACTGCAAATTTCTGCATACTATTGCATGAGGGTGTTTGTTTATCTGTTCTGTTAAGTAGGGTTTGTTTAAGTTCTAGTAGATAGCTTCGTGTATGTCTTAGTTACTAGTGTATGAGTTAGATAGTTACCCAAATGTTTTCTATAATTCAATGTTCTTTGTAGTCAAAACAAAGGGCGGAACAATGAGGTTAATGAAGGTATATTTCGTTATGTTAATGTGTGTGCACAGGATCTCTACTTCTAGAGGGAGATGTGGGAGAAGGGAGACAGATGTGATGCTGAAAGGATCATCATCTGTGATCATGTACATGGTTGAGCCTACACCACATTACAGAGCTACAACTTAGCCAAGTGGAAATACTAATTCCAATAACAGTCAAGCTAAACTCCAATGAGTGAAGCAGGTTGTCAAATGGTGCCCTGTTTTGGGTTGCCTTTATGGCGGTTGTGAAAAGAACAGAGGAAAAGAATGAGTCTGCAAAAGGCTAATCAATAGCCTATAGGAGACAGCTCATGTCCCAATCACCCAGTTCAGTCCCACCTAGCATTCTCATCCATATCAAATGACTAGTGAGCCTATTTAAATTCATCTACTACTGGTTTGTAAACCAATTTCTACTGATCTCTTTCCTAAACCTAAAATTTCCCAACTTAAACACATTGCTATGTATCCTATCCTGTTCACTAAAACTAAGAAACTTACCTATGTCTCCCCTATTATAACATTTTACCCACTGGAAGACTTCAATCAAGTCCCCTCAAACCCTTCTCCTTTCTAATGTATGGAGATTTAGTCTCCTAAGCCTTTCAAATAAGGTAAATTCCTTAACCCATGAATCACCTTAGTCATCCTTCTTTGCACAAACTCAATCAAACTAATATCCATCCTATAATATGGTGACCAAAATTGAGGCCTAACTAATGCCAAGTACAGTCTAAGATTAACATCCGCTCTCTTATTTCTTATACTCTTCCCAATAAACCCCAATACCCTATTCACTGTATTCCTAACACTTAAGCACTGCTTTCTAAGTTTGAGGTCTGAACTTATCAGGACACCTAAGTCTCTTTTGCATTCTGACCCCCTTAAAACTCTCCCATTAAGGTTTATAAATATTCGGTGAATTACACCTACCTATATTAGGTACACTGAACTTACATGTGTTAAATTCCTTTTGCCATTTCTCTGCACATTGGAATAGTTTGATCAATTCATCTTGTAATACCTCAGCATCAGAGTCAGACATTATAATGTCTGACTCTGATGCTGAAGTATTACTCACTTAGTATCAACAAATACTTGCTCAGGTCACTACTTATATCTGTTGAGATCAAGAACAACAGCCCCAACAATGACCCCTGAGGAACCCCACTCAGATCTAATCCCATCAATACTAATCTTTGCTCATGCGCTTTAACTTTATTAAGATTCCATCATTTTCCCCACCATTGACATCAAACTCAACAGCCGGTAATTGGAAAATCATTTCATCCCCTTTCTTAAATATAGGTATCACATTAATTTTCTTCCATTCCATTAGTACAATTTTAAGATCTAACAATTTTCTAAATAGGCATGCTAGGGGCTCACTTCACACATCTTTACATTCTTTCAAAATCATAGGTAAAATCTCATCAGTATCTGGTGCTTGACTAGATTTCATTTTATCTATTTATGAGTATCTCTTTTGCAATTAAAATATCCTCTAATTTGTCCTCTTCATTACCCCTGGGGCTAAAATTCCCCTCAGGTACAATTAGATTATACACTTTAGATACTCTTGGTTCGGATCTCACATTAAGCTCCCATTGAGAAATAAAAGGCCTATGAAAGAATGCGGATCGATAGAAAAAGTCTTACCAAATTCTTTTACTGCATCATTGATGCTTACCTCAAACGAACATGTATATCAAAGCAATTAATCCAGCCATCTTTGAACTGAATATATGCCTTACTTCTAACAAAAAAAAAAAATTTACCAGGCTCCACAAATTCTTAGAAACTGCCATAGCAGAGCCCTATCAACACACTTTTTTTTAAGATCCATAAACCCAGCAGGTAGACTCGGTTGCCTCAGCTCTCATCTGCTTTCTCAAACAGCTGCCCGAATGGAATGCAGCCCCTCCTCCCTCTCCTTCTTACACAATCTAAACCTAGCCTACTAACCCCCTATCATTCCTTCTATTTCAACACATTTTCCATATAGCTTACTGACAACACTTAGATTTATTCCTAAGTAATTCTTGCATTCCATTTTCACCCCTTACAAGAAAAAAGAAAGCTTTTTCTGTTAAATATTTGCAAGGGTTGAAAAATGCACTTTTGAGAGCATTGTACCCACAGTACACATTTTTGGGAAATTTTAGGGGAATGGTGATTAAGGTTAAAAGTTTTGCAATTAAAATCATTGTCAGCCTTAATATAGTTATCCCATTTCCTCATCTTTCTCCCTATCTATTTCCTTCCTCTACGGGTCATTCTTTGTTCTCCCCCCCACCAAAAATACTCTTTTGGATAACCATATTTGGTTTCTTTTATAAATTAAAATTTTTGTTATGTATTTGCATAAAATATCAAATTTACTTACCGACACAACCCTTCAGGAATCATCTCTAATTTGTTGTGAGCGGCAGAGAAGACTTCAAGTTTGCCTAATTTACCAATGCCAGAGGGAATGCCATCAAAATTCAGGAGATTTTCATTTAAAATTAATTGCCGCATTCGCTCAAGTTTGCAAAGCTGTGATGGGAGAGCCGTCAGTTGATTTCTACACAAATTCAGTACTTGCAGCTTACACCATAATTCTGAAAGGAAGAGAATGTGTGAACTGAAAACTTAATAATTGAAGAAAATGCAATTTCAATAACAACATTCCTTGGTAGTGGATTACTGAGACTTTCAAGCACTCAACATTTACCAGTTTCCCACAAATTGAGGTCAGCATGCATCAATGCCAATTAAACCAGTCTCCCCTCCCACCTCACTTATGCCCTATTATCCATTCTAAAGGACCTACATAGTGATAGGAAGCTACATGCTGTAGATCTTCAGTCAGTCGGGGCTCATCCTTGGGTACAAGGTGTCAAGCATCCAACTTCACAAACCACCTCCATGCAATATTGTTCACATCCACCTCAGTCAACCCATTCTCTCTCAAACACTCATTGACGTAATCAATGCATGTTTTAATTGGTCTTCCAATCCTTTATCACACTCTAATGCTCAATCAAATATCTTTACAAGTCAATTCCCATCCATTCTTTTTATATACCCGTACCACCTCAGAACACTGAGTCACAAGCTCATTCACACCCTTCTTTACCATAATTCTATTTTACTCTCACTATATTCACCTTTCACACACCAAACATCCCTTTCAAGTTGTACATTTGCACATCTCTCAATTAAGATCCTTTGATGTTCTTCCATACTAGAGTCTCTCTCTCACACGCCAACATTGGCACCAGCATACTCACACAGAGTTCCTAACACATTCCATACTCAAACACAACAATAATGTTCAAATTGTGCCATAAACTGTCCTAAACCTTGGGGTCGTAATCTGCATTATCAGTACCATTGTCATTTACAATGCATCCTAGATACTTAAAACTTTGCACTTGTTCAAGGGTGACACCTCAGACTATATCACACACCCCACACCCCTGCCCAAACCATTGCCTTATAGTTTTCTGCTTCATTTTTAGCCCCTCCTCCCACTCGCCCAGTCCAAAAGGTTAATTAAACTTTTCCAAATCACTCTCAACCACCAACAACAGCTCATCAATATAGCAACACAGTGAACCCATCCATCAGCATTACTCATGGCATCCCCCCCCCCTCCTATTTCTTTCATTCCCATACGTACTTCTCTGAGTACTCCATCGATAAAGATTTAAACAAACATGCTAACATTAGGCAACCTGTGATATTTGTGGTGGATGGCTGATGTGTGAATGGGGAGTATATGTGGGAGCCAATCTCCTCATTTTGTCCACTTAGGATTTTTACCACTTTACCTTAGTCTGTCCTTTTACCCTACTTTTCTTTGTTTATGATAGAGGAGTGTGAGCATTTCACTCAGTAGGGGCATTGGGATAGATTAGGTTATATTTAAAACAAAAATTAGGAGCCCATCTGCTGACTGCCTACAAAGGCAGAAGTCACTGTACTCACACAAGAGCAAACTACTAGGCTATATTAAAAAAACAATATGTAAATAACAAAGATACAAAGTACAAAGGCTAAACAAAACAATGAAAAAGAAAACAAAGCAAAAAGGCAACAAGGACGAAGCTTGCTCCGGCGTCGGGGGTAGGCCCACTTTCCCCTCCAGTACAGGAACAAGAGGCCTAAAAAAAACAGTGTCAAATAAAGTGGAGGAGGCCAGTCTCCTCCAAAAAGTCATATAGCTGACAAACCTCTGTGCACGAACAAGTCCTGAGTACAATGGACAAGCGGTAGCAACCCCACTCATCCCGGTACAGATAACTTGCGCAAAGATCACCCAGACTGGGACATTCAACAAGAATGTGCCGAACAGTCTAGGAAACAACACACTCATCAAAATAATGTGGAGGTGAGTGCTCCATCAAATGCTGGTGTGTCCTACCACATGTGTGTCCAATTCAGAAAACAATCTAAAGCCATCGCACCATTGGCCGTAGGTCCATGAGAACAGTTGCGGCACAATGCCCTTGGCAATCTCCCATCTTCTTTGCATATTAGCCTTTATTCCTGCCATGTAATAGGTGTGCAGAAGAGCGAAACGCTAGTATGGTCACCCAGTCCTTGCAGACTCTTTGGCGCCCTTATCAGTGCATTCATTTCCCATAATTCCTACATGTCCAGGAACCCAGCAGAGGGCACTTGGGGCGCTTTCTGAGTCACTATATATCACAATCCAGTCTCTGAACATGGCATGTAGTGTTATCTCCTGCACCGAGCAGTGTATTGAAACCAGCTAGGCCGTGAAGACAAATGCAGAGCCTGGCAGAGCCCCAATGACATCGAAAAGAGGCGATACAGCATGAAAACTGACTCAATCTTGGGACTTGGAGCCATCCATATACAATGGCACGGTTTCAGCATGACACTGTGTGCTCCAAAAAGGCCAAACACAATACTCCCGGCACTGTAGAAGTTTTGGTAGCAGAGGCTTGGCAACAAATAGTCAAAGGTGGTACTCTCCAGGGTGGCATCCTGGGCAGAACCAGGTGCGCCACCGGACTGAGAGCTATACCAAGCTCTCAAAGGAGTTTCCTAGCCCTAAAACTGGAGGGCTTAAGGAAGGTATGACTGAGGTCTCTCAGCAGGATAGGAACTATCAAGATCAGCTGCAATGCAGGAAGAACTGTTGGCGACTGAGGGAGGCACTGGGCTCCCGCATACAGGCAAATAATGCTCTCCCCAGCATTGACAAGTAGGCTCTCAATGGGGGATGTGCGGAAGGCACTGGTCACCAGGTGAAGAGCGGTGTGGTGGATCGAGTCTACCATCCACAATACATACATGCTTGTGGATGCATAAAACTCACACCCATAATCAAGCTTCAAATGAACTAAGGATTGATAAAAAAGTAAGGCAATAGCCCTATCAGCACCCCAGGTGCTTAATGTCAAAGAGCGAAGAATATCCATGCAATGGTATAAGACCCTAAGCCTGTGAATATGAGCCTACCAGGTGAGTCTTCGACCAAATACAAGCTCAAGGAAACAATATGAGTCCACCACTGCCAGGCAAACCCCATTTAGAATAATGTCTGGGTCAGGATGGAGCCGTGGATGGCGGCAGAAGTGCACCATCTTAGTCTTGGCCAAGGAAAACCAAAGCTTGTGCAATTCGACATAGCGAGAGACAGGGTTCAATGCCTGTTAAGAGTTGATGCTCCAGAGTTGACATTTGGGCTGCACCAAAAGAGATTCACAGCTTGTCCACATAGAGGGTAGCAAGAAAATCTTCCAAGAACATCTTCAGGGCAAAGAGTGTGACACTAAAGACACTTTCCTGCTGAAGCCACTCTTCCTGCTCCAATGGGCAGGAGAGGGCTCCCTCCATCCATACAGATGGCCTCCACTGTCCAGAAAAAGGCTAATCTAACATTTACCAATTTCTCCATCAACTTGCACATGCAGGAGATTAGAGAGATTGGGCGGAAACCAGCCGGGGTAGAGTGATCTCTGCCCGGTTTGCGAAAAGCGAGCACAGTAGTGATTTACCAGGAGTCGGGGAGGATATCCTCTACCCAAATCCTGTTGAACAAATCTAACAGAAAGGATATGCCTCGCTCACCCAGGTGTCTAAGCATGGCATAAGGGACATCATCTGGACCAGGGGCAGTGTCTGCACATGAAGCAAGAGTGGAAAGCAACTGACTCAATGTAAACCTGTCTTTGAATGGTTCTTCTCTGCAGAGGTAAAGAATAGTTGGTGGCCTTCTGCGATATCATGACA
This sequence comes from Ceratothoa steindachneri, assembly GCA_963969495.1. Classification (NCBI taxonomy): domain Eukaryota; kingdom Metazoa; phylum Arthropoda; class Malacostraca; order Isopoda; family Cymothoidae; genus Ceratothoa; species Ceratothoa steindachneri. Next base: position 159,978,199 of record OZ018327.1, read on the forward strand.
TGCATTGAATGCTGGCGGAGCAGTATCCCAGCTAGAGAATACGCTCGTGAAAGATTCCACCACAGATGCAGGAGCCAAGATTGGGGTCCCATTCTCCTGGAGAACTTGCCCTGAATCCTTTTGACTCGCTTTCACACATTTGCTAGAGGGCTCTTTCCCATTAAATGAAGACACATATGGCCACCAGGAAGAGTGACGGGTGTGCTTTGAAACATACCAGAACCTAGCCCGACAAAATTCACCGACAGTGAAATCATTTGGGAGGCACTTATAGCACATCTAGGCATAACATTTCTGTTTGAAGGCTGCCTCACACTTGGCGGGCCACCACAGAAGCGGTTGCCATGCAAAAGGGCCAGACTTTATAGGAATAGGAGTTAGGCCCACAGCAATATGGTTGCCAGAAAAGAACTCCTAGGTCTCATCTACTGACCTAAACTCTTAGACTGAGACAGAGAAATCAATTATTTCCTGAAATGTGGACCACCATGCCCGTGCCAAGCACCACCAGCCCAGAAAATGATATTTGAATGTGTGATCACTACCATGGAGGCCAGGTCATAAAATATCTAAAGATAGATTAACACTCCTACTTGAGGTAATGGCAAAAAAGATTGTAAATTGAAACCGATGCTAATTTAACGTACAAGGAACCCAAGGGAACTCAAAGGCATTAACAAACAATCCCTCCTAGTAATTTGGAAATCGAATAGGACTTGGGTGACAAAGCAGTTATTTGAAGAATGGGTCACTATGCATTTTTGTCCCACAGTAAAAAAAATACTGCAAGGAAAATAATCTAGATTTCAAAGTTCTTTCGATTCTAGATTATGCCCCTGGGCATCCCACCTCACTCAATGATTTAAATAACAATGTGAGGGTTATATCTCTACCACCAAATACATCTTTGCTGCAACCAATGGACCAATGAGTAATTTCTAACTTCAAAGCATATTATCTTAAATGAACTTTTGCTCAGGCAATTCAACCTACAACTACAGACAACTCGATCACTCTGGAAGAATTTTTGAAAAAAAATTTATATTAATTGATATTAAACAAGCAATAAAAATATACAAATCATGAGAAGAAGTTAAAGACAGCTCCATGAGAGCAGTCTGGCACAATCTTTTGCAAGAATGCCCAAATGACTTTTGTGGTTTCAATGATCCTGTCAAAAGAGTTATTGATGAAAATGCTACAATTGGAAAAGACCTTGGCTATGAATAAATAGATTCAGAAAATGTTAGAGAACTATTGGAATCACATTCAAAAGACTTAACTGATGATGATCTTCTTGGAATTGAACATCAATGTGCATATGAGGAAAATGAAAATGAAGCAAGAGAAAGGAAACGGCTCTTAAATAAATTTCAGTTAAAAAATTTGAAGAACTGTTCAATACATTTGAAAAAACAAAAGAATTCGTACGTGAGATCGATCCAGATGAAGAAATAAGCATGAACATTTATCGAGGGCTAGATAAGCAAATTGTTTATTATCACAAAATTATGGATGAAAGGAAAAAAGCTACAACTCTTCAATTGACATAAGATTAAAAAAAAATTAAAATTATCCTTATACCCAGGGAGGGTGGGAAGGGGGCACACACCCAGAATGGTATCCTACAAAAAAATAGCTAAGGGATAATGGGAGAAGAAGAGCCTCCACAGCTCCTTCCAGTTGGCCTGAAGTCCACTACAATTTTATTAAATATGCTCCTAGGTCTATCTCAAGGAAAAATGCAGAGGTCCCTCTTTTTGAGGATCCACCATCTCCAATACGCTCGTGAAAGATTCCACCACAGATTCCTAGGTCTATCTCAAGGGAAAATGCAGAGCCTCGAAACCTTAGGCAGGGGTCCCTCTTTTTGAGGATCCACCATCTCCAAGACACCCAACCCAGCCTAACTCTGGGTGTGGGCATAGGAGCCAAAGCTGCTTTGTGCTGTTGTCCTTTCAGGAAGCAGCTTTAAGAACCCTGGAACACTGCCTCACAACCACCTTCAGGGGTGTTGCCTCCTGTGATTCTAGTGACTCGGGAGAGGCGTGCAGCCGTTTCGCCTTACAGAAAACAGTCACACTGGGGGAGGGAGAAGCCCAGGTTTTAGCCAAGGCTGGGTGTGATCCAGCTCTATGGAGGGAGCATCCAGATGAGTAGTACCTGCAGAAAAGTTCTGCATGGGTGCAGAAACAACCAAGCCTGGATGGGTAGGCAGCAAAGGGTGCATTTTTTAAAATTGCTTCAAAGAAACAGGATGCGTCTCTCCACAAATGACACACTTGGACTTAAAAAATTTGGAGTTATGTGCGGCCTTGGAGCAACTTACACAGACCAGGTAAACCTGATGCACTTCTATAAGCACGATTCATATGTCCGAAGCGGTAGCAGTAGTAGCACTTCCACGGAAGTGGCACAAATGCCTTCATGTGGTAGTGGTACCAACCAGCACACACCAACACTCTTAGAGCCTGCCACAGTTGAATGTGAGAGTTTGTAAGGGTATGTCTCGAGGACCCTCCCTGTTTTCTCATCACACATTCAGCTATGACCACTCCATGGTTGGCCAACTCTAAGGTGATGTCATCTATGGAGTAGGCCACAAGTTCCCTCTGGTAAACCACCTCTTTTATGAAGTTCATGGTAGAATGTGGTATCACACTCATGGGTGGGATCTGACACATTTGCTAGAAGGCTCCTATCAGAGAAAAGGGATACCTTCAGCTCTCTACCAATCAAGCTAACCAATGCTACCATCAGTGGCGTGAATAACTAGAAAGTGTTTGAAGCCAGGAGACTTGAAAATGTCAGGTAGTCTTTCAATGAAAGGCCCCAACATAATCAAGGCTTTGCTCAGCAACCTTGGTGTAGGACTGGGAACCCCTACCTGGGGGCACCTTGTGGCTGTATGTGCTGATCTTGGCCTGGTCATTTGCTGAAATGGTAGCAGACCCATCCTTCCTCGGAGCCCGAGCGTGTGAGAGTAACCTTTAGTCATCTTCTTGCTTTTCTTTTTAATCCTCAGGTTCCTGAGCCATCAAGGATGGACTTGGGTTTGACCCCATGGAAGATTCTGCCATCTGCAACTGGGTCACCTCCAGGACCATGCCCATGTCAGGAGGGCTCTGTGTGGCCATGCCCCCTGCAAGCCACCACAGATCCCATTCACATTACTCTCCATCACAGTCAAAGGGGTGCCTCGATTTTCTCCATCCTCCCTGACACCTAGGGAGGAGGAGGAGGCTGTGCTTGGAGGCAGATCTCCATGCGTTTTCCTACTCTTGCTTTCAGTTGTTACCATGATTAGATTGAAAAAGTGGCCTAATGGAAAGTAGACACTATGACTTCCATATGGGTGGGGAGGTTAAGAGAAAAGTCTCCATAGCAACAGAAATTCTAGAATATGATCATTTACACAACATTGATGGGTTTTTTCAACCCGGCCAGCCATTTAGGTGAAATTGTCCTAGAACTTTAACCATAAAGGATAGTGACAGCGTAGCCACCTTATGTGTGTACTGGAGGAAGGTGAGCATAGGTGACAGCCCTATATACTTCATACCTAATACTTGCTCTAGCCAAGCGGACTTTCAGCCCTTGCACCAGGTAGGGACCTCATGGTATACACTGCCACTCAACTACGGCTCATAAGCACAACATCCGTGGATAGGAGAGCAAGTGCAGAAAGGGGTAGGAGGATATGTAATAAAGACAAGTAGAGATATGCAGGTGCACTAATGAGTAGGGTGGGTGATTACCCAATATTATCATACCCTAACTTAAACCATTAGTTGCCGGAGAGCCTTTATACATCCTCAATTCAGAGCTACATAATCGCTGGAAGGCCTTTTGTGGCCTTTCACATATAGACTTGTATACGCCCTGATTATTAGGATAATTTGTTTTTTTTTTTAAACTCTTATATTAGTGATTAATCATCTAAATAAAATACATAAATGGCTTAGGTTAGTCTTTCTTTCTTTGTAAACAGAGATTTATGAACAAGAGTAAACACAAGGCAACCACAAAAAAGGGGGCTGAATTATGGTTCACATCTGTGTAAACAGCCATTTTTTTATGACCCTTTCTTTTTGGGGTTAAATACACTTATGTTTTTCATCCAATTAAAACAAGGAAATGCCTTAAGTTAGTATGTTATTCAAAGCATACAAATAAGAAAGCCTATTTTGTCTGAAAAATAGAGTTTTATAGGTTAAAAATAGGGCCTGAGCCAAATTTTAAACAAATTTCAGATATAAAATAGTTTCTCATGAATAGAAGCAATGTTTTCTATAAACGAGACAAAATTTTAAAGCAGTAACTGATTTAAAAAGCATAAAAACCCATGAGAGTAGATAAATAATTATAAATAGGTAGAAGGTTATTAATAATTTTTAAATTATATCAATAGAGTAATTCTTTTCAATTAAAATGATATATAACTTGCTCTATAAAAAGGATTTAAATATTTTATTTTAATTATTTTCGATAACGGTATACCATTTGTAATTTTGCCCAGGGCAAGTTCGAGCAAATTACAGCAATGTTTTAAGGGTTAAACCCCCAAAAAGCACATACTAGCACCCACACAGTCATTCAGTCAAACACTACAACTGCCCACCAATACACTCAGGCACAATCAATCACACTTGAGAGGGACAGTATAAAGGGTAAGGATATAGAGGGGGATAGAAGAAGACCATGCATAACAATGAGACCATAAATAAAGTTTGAGGAGGGAAGAAAGGTATAGTAAAAATCCACTCAACAGTCCACTCTAATGAGTCGGCTGAGCCCTTCTCCAATAAGAAAACAGGGTGCACTCTCATGGCAAGGCTCTGGAAACACCACAAGCATGTAAGGGGTGCTGTGCAATTAATGGAAGTACCAATAAATTGTTTGTATAGTGTGATTAGTTGCTGCTTCTGGTGCTTTACAAACTGTAAATTTGTTATATTAGTCCTGTGAGACAGGTGAAACATATTGGGAAATGGATGAGGTGTTATGAGGGGGCGAGCTGGGGAGCTTGCAGGATGTGGATCTTCAGTTTTACCCCAAAGAGAATCCAGATAGATTAATTGATGATAATTCTAGATCAAGGGGAAGTAGTGTTGAATACCATTAATATGAACAGGTAAGTAATTAAAGGGCCTATATTGGAGTTAAATCCTAGTAAGTCATCTGGCCCAGACAATATTCATTCTAGGTAACTCAAAGAAGGTGTGGATAGTATTGCAGTAGCTCTTGAGAAGATATATACTATATCACTAGAGTTTGGAGAAATACCTAATGATTGGAAATTAGCAAATGTAGTGCCCATTTTTAAAAAGGGAAGTAAGGAGGACCCGAAAAACCTTAGGCCAGTAAGCTTAACTTCTATAGTTTGTAAAATTCTTGAGAAGATAGTTAAGAAGCAAATTTCTGACCATCTAGAGAGTGGTAGGTTAATAAATGATGCTCAGCATGGGTTTAGAAGAGGTAGATGATGTTTAACAAATTTACTGGATTTTTTATGGATTATGTAACTAAATAATTAGATAAGGGAGAGAATGTTGATGTAATTTACTTAGATTAGTCTCATAGGGACTAATTCACAAATTAAAAATGCATGGTATATGTCATTCATCCCAAAGGGTTGACGTAGTCCATGCCATGTAGTTGTGAGGGAAGAGTGAAATGCTGGTGCAGTTGCTATGGCTACCTTATCAGCACACTCATTTTTATAAGTCCCTACCTGCCCAGGAACCCAGCAGGAGACAATCTCAACATCCTCTTGGTTTGCAGCAGCAATGACCTCAAAAATACTGCAAGTCAAAGTGTGTGGAGCTTTCAATGCCTCAAGGCAGGGTGTCTACTTGTTTGGTGATTTTGAATTCAAGGACTTTTTCCGACTTTTTTAAAAATAATGAAGGATGGGTTTTAGCCATTGTTTTTTTTCCTTAAATTAAAAAGTGCAATGAACATTAAGGGACATTGATGAAGGTGAGGTATTTAAGCAAAAAATGGGTTATAAGCAAAGCATAACCAAAATCAACTCACCAGTGCAAAAAAACAAGAACAAGGTATCCAAGTGACAGTCACAGAAGTATAGCGAGCATCCATCATAAAATACAATGCATCCAAAGCATACATATGTTCACTCACATTAGTGAGTAGATTAACTTAAATATTACTAATAGATATTAAAAAGTATATAAATAGTGAATTGGAAAAATCATTTGAACAATCACTGGATGATTTATTTTTTAAATTCAAGGACCATCTCCCTTTTTCATCAAATTCAAGACACTTTTCAAGGAATTCAAGGGCAGTAGACACCCTGCTCAAGGGCACTTAGCACACCATGCAAGTCATTATAGATTACAAAAATGTCTCCAAACTAAGGAGACATCCTGGCAACTGCTGTGCATACATGGGTCAGTGTAAGAGGAGTGAAACTCTAGTCTAGTCACCCAGTCCTTGCAGAGTCTTGGCACAGCACATAATCTTCTATACTGAGTGGACTATTGCAACCAGTTAGTCTGTTAAATTATACTCAGCATGCGGAATAGCCATGCCAGCTTTGGACAAGAAGCCATCTATGTATACTGGCATACCCCCAGTGTGACATAAGGCTTCAAGAAATGTGAACACAATGATCCTATTGCTGTAGAAGCTTGGGAAGCACATGAATGGCAATGGTTGAATGTAATGAATCAAAAATGGAATTATAATGTATTTTTCAAAAGGGGTTTGTAAAAATATTAGGAAAAGGTGCCTACAAAAAGGTATATGTATTAAAAAAAGTTAAAAATAGATCAAACTTCATAGTATTTTGTTTTTAAATTTCCAAGTGAGGTTTGTGAGTGAAAATATATGGAAAGTACATTGCCTGTGTAAACAACTCTGGGCACTATAGACTGTGAAGCCATGCACTTGCCCAAAAGGCATTTTATATATACTAAGATCCACAAAAATATCAATGAACTCACCAATTTCAGTCCCAATCTGTGAAATAGAGTTGTCAGACAGATTTAACCTCTTGATGGACCTCAATGTATATAGGCATTCAGGTACAGCGGTGAGATTGTTGTGTGAGAGATCTAAATCTGCCAGATGAACTAATGGATCGAGATTAGAAGGCAAATTTGCAGAAGACCTTTGGCAATTTCGTAGATGAAGAGTTTCCAATGAAACAAGGGAAGTAAGTTGCCTGAAAAATTTAGCATTTTTAAATAGCTATGATGGGATATGACAAATGTGCAGTTATTTACTACATATTTTGAATAAAGATAGAATAGAATTTTAGGTAGTTTTAAACTAATTAATATCAATGTCAAGAATTAAGAAAAAAGTCTAAAGAGAAGTCAATTTTACAGCAGTTAAAGAATACATAGTATAGCATTTTTTTATTATTATAAAGGAAACCAGGCAATGGCTTGCGCTTCGCTACTAAGATTAAAATTTAAAATCTAAAAAAAAAAGCAGCCATGGTTAAATTTTTATCAATTTTCTGAACTTTGCCAATTATAATAATTTTAAAAAGGAACCCTAAACTAAATTTCTCCCCTTTCAAAATATCACCTTGCTAAAATATAGTTATAGAAGAAGATATATAAAAATAAATTTTCTGAACCTCACCATTTGTAATTCTTTGAGTTTTAAAAAAATTCACAAAATTTTGATACTTATATTTATTTCTGAACTTCACCATTTAGTTTTTTGATATTATAAAAGAATTATTAGAAATAACTTTGATAAAAAAACATAAGTCATAACAAAACTAAGATGAATTTATTATTCAAATACTCAAAAACATCCCCTACTTAAATTATAGAGTTACTGATGATGATGATGATGATAAAGCAGAAAAAGAAATGCAAATTGAATAGTTGAATGCTACTCTAAATTAAATAAAACAACTTACCTAAACTGAAAATGGGTCAATGGATTATTATTCAGTATAAGTGTATGCAGTTGTACAAGTCGTCTTATTTGAGGAGGAAATGTTTCCAAATGATTATTTGCGAGATTTAAATATAAAAGATCTGTGCAGTTTACAAATATCTGAGCAGGTAATTCTTCTATTCTGTTAGAAAAAAATTAATATAAATAAAAACTATAAACATACTTTAGTCTTAAGCATTATTACAAAAGCAAATATTTCTTATAAGTAAATTTTAGAATAAATTTGCTCTGAAGATTGAGGAATCATTCTTATAATTATTACCATACATGGCATTATTTCCCATTTTGTCTATAGCTGTGCCCTTCAACTTGTTTATGCTCACCACCCACTTTTAATATTTTTGTATGAAGCAAGTTGTCCCAACAAAATAAAAAATTCAACAAGCATTAAAAATTCTATATGGTACAATACATATATACACAATGCATTCCATAATTATATGCAAAGTACATTTCTGGCTATATATGAGCCAGTACTTATTCAGAAAATATACCTACCAATTAGCATGGTAATATTTCATAGTATACTATAGAATAGTAGAGATCAGGGCAATTCACTCATTGCTTGGAGTCTGATGAAACTAGAGGATTTATAATTCATTTTACCAAGTTCATATATGCATATACATTACCCATCAAATAATAATAGGTATTTACACTGCGCCCTTCAGGGTTGTTAGCCCTCCCAGCCCAGAGCATAGGTTGTGTAGAGAAAATTTACAGGGGAGAGAAGACAATTCTGAAGAGGGTCACCGATCAAGCAGAGGACAGAACAAGGAGTGTTCAAGAGGGAAGCAAGGTTAGACCGGAGTGCCTGAGGAGTTTGACGATGGGAGAGGACAGATGAGAGATAAGGTGGAGCCTTGAATTTTAGGGCCTTATAGGTGATAAGAAGAATTTTATAGTGGGTACGGAAGTGAATAGGTAACCAGTGTAGCTCCTGTAACAGGCATCAAAGGAGAGAACCGGGGGTGGCGAAGGAGGAGCCAGGCAGCATAGTTTGAACTAGTTGTAGGGGATGAAGTGACGAAGAAGGGAGATTCACTAGAAGAGAATTGCATTAGTCTAAGCGTAGGGTGATGAAGGCATGAATAGCAGTCTCAAGGCTTCGTCGATCAAAATGGGATCGAACACACGAGAAGTTGCGGAGGAAACTGAGGGAAGACTTACAGATACGATGGATGTGCGGTTTAAACGAGAGTTGCTGGTCGAAAATAACACCAAGATTACTAGCGGTATCAGAGAAGGCGACATTGGTTTGCCCAAGGTTAAGGGAGGGGAAGAGAGCTTTAGATTTCTCCACCATCGAAGCGGTACCAACAAGGAGAACTTCAGTTTTATCGTGGTTAAGTTTGAGAAAGTTGGCAGACAGCCATTCGTTTATGGAGGTGTAGGCTGAAAGGAGCTTGGTAATTAATTGAGAGGACACAGGAAATGAGGAAAGGTATATCTGAGTGTCATCAGCATGGAGGTGGAATGGAAGGACAGGCCCAAATAGCGAAGAAGGAAGCCAAGAGGAAGTAAGTAGATGTGAAAGAGGAGGGGACCAAGGACTGAGCCCTGAGGCATCCCAAAATGAGTGGGCGCAGGCTCAGAGGAGACGTTATCGAGCGCAACTGACCTGTGTGTTCTGAACTTTGAGTCAACCCATTAGTCTCTCTGAAGCCCCTCAATACAAGCTCTCATTAATACTAGACCTTCACAGTTTTGTCTGAGCTTAATTATGTTGTTTATAGCTCCCAGAGTGAAGATGGAATCTCTGCTCCCTTGACCACTTGACAGATTAAGGGAGAAAGCTTTTGATCCTATAGTCTGCACTGTAGGCCCCACCAACGTTACCACAAGTGGGGGCCAGACTTACAGTGAGGCTGTCATGAGGCACAGATCCCCCTGCAGATATTGAGCCTGGGAGGGCAAACTTGGGAGGGTGGGACCAGGAGAGGACATAATTTTCCCAGATGTAAGTTGCAGCAACCTTGCCCATGCTACACACCCTTATGGGGGTGCAAAATGAGGAAAAGATGGGCATAATAGAAAGGCGAAAGGGTGGGAAGAATGGAGCCACCATGTTAAAAACCCCACCACCCCAACCAGAGACAAGAGGGAGGAGTGACCTAACAACCTCCCTCTCTACCCCTTCTCCCTGGTCGGAGATGAACGGACGAATACTAGTTGGCATTGAAAGTGGCAACATGGTGGGAAAGAAGCTTGTAAAGAAAGTGGCAAAATGTTGAGAAAGAATAAAGCCAGGGTAGTCTCAATCTAGTTTGAGACTGCCAGAGACGCTGGAGATGCGAGGACATGCTGTTCCTCCAGGTATCACATCTAATTTTACACAAGGTACCCCTTTGCAGGGGACACAGACTCAAAAAACAAAACAGAACACCCCTCAGGTGACCTCAAAAAAATTATCACTCTCATTGACACTACACAACATTACAGCTGGAAGCGAGACTTTGAAACAACCACAGAAAAAAAACAACTCTGGCAAAAGGAGTTAGGGGCTGGGAGGGTAAATTGCAGGTGATGAGGTTAGGCAGGCATATAATTCTCAAGATGTCAGCTGTAGCAAGGTTACTCAAGCTACACCTAACATCCCCTTGTGGTTTAATTTCAAATAAAAGTAAATAAAAACTAACAAAAAAACATGAACAAATACTATTTGAATGGCAAAAAATAACAAGACTCAATGTCAAGAAGTGAATCAAATTCATGAAAAGTTGTAATTGAAATCATTATTTTTGAAACTTTTTGAACTGCAAACACTTTCAATATGTCATCATAATCATTAACTGCTTTGCCACAAAGTTGGGCTGGTGTACATAAAAAAAAGCAATTGCAAGAAATGGAAATTAAGGGATTCAACTTGTCAGAAATTAGTTTATCCCTTTAAGCCCTGAATAAATTTTTTAAAATGAAAAACATATTAATTATATTTATCGTTTCTATTAAGTGCTAAATAGTTAGTGGCAAACAGCACGGAAATCTGATGCAACCCTTGTGTGAACCTAAACAAAACGTGTATCATACTTGCTCGCTAGACTCCACACATGTAATTTTTCTAGCTAGAAGCCTTCATTTTCTATGTGACGAATTTATCACATATGGGCGCAATTGGTTATCCTGAAGGCTGCATTTTGGAACATAAGTGGTTTCAAGCAAAAGTTACTTCGATTAGTAAAGGTACTGCAACACTATAAATACTAATCTATTCTTCGTAATATAAAAATAATTGGGGACTTCTGAATAATTTAAATATAAAGTAATTTACCCCAAAGATATACATTTTTTGGTCTAGTAAACAAACAAAGCTACCTCAGTTAAGTTATTAAAGTATCTATATAAAAAAAAAAAACTTACTGGTTATCAGCCATATTAAGTACTAACAAAGATTTGGCATTTTCTAAACCAACAGGTGCAGCTTTTAATTTATTGGAGGAAAGATCTAAAGTTGTTAGCTCTTCTAATTCAAAAAGATCACTATTCAATCCGTCATGGGTAATTTTATTTTTTCGAAGGTTCAGTGTGCGTAGACAAGATAAAGCCCCCGGCTCTTTCTCAAAACTTTCTAACTTATTACTCTTGAGGGAAAGGTGTTCCTGAAATGAAAAAAAATCATTATGTACTTTTTCACTAGTGAAATGAGGCATCCCAAATGAGGTTTACTTAGTGAGAAAATAATAAAAGGCAAAAAATAATAGTGTAGACAAAAGATAACATATAAAGAAAGTCAATACAAACCAAACCAACTACAATGTAGGGTATTTCTTAGTTTCATTTAATGGATACTATATCTATATCAGCAGTTCTTCTTCCTCACCCACCCTTTTATATATTATATATATATATATATATATATATATATATATATATATATATATATATATATATATATATATATATATATATATATATATATATATATACCGATAATGGGTGGCAGGTCAAGTTGAATTTAACATGGGCGAATGTGTTTTTATGAAGAGAGATTCTAGAATTCTGAGCTGGGTGATGTTAGGATTAGAGCCCAGAATCTCAAAATTATTGATGTTTGCATCAACCTTACACTTTATAATGTGATCTCTTATTGGCAAGACTTCCTTACTAGAGAGAGACTTTCCTGTTCGGCAACTAATGCGGAGGTGTGCGCAAACCCTCAAGTGTAATGAGCGAATAGTACTACCAATATATGTTCGCTGGAAACATCCAGGGCAAGAAAATTTGTATACAATACTATTGCGCAAATAAGCCAGGGTTAAATCCTTGGTGCGGAAGAAATTACCTATTTTTAAATTGTTAATGAAGATTATTCGGAAATGTATTTGTGGAAAAAAAACTCTGAAGAACTTTTCAGTACCGTCTTGAAGCTTCCTGATTCAGAGGACCGAGATCAGGTAGGAGAACATATCGCAAGTCCTTAGGAACATCTATCTTTGCAACCTTTGGATGGAAGGAGTCACTGATGGTCGTATCCTTCCTACTGCAATTATATATATATATATATATATGGAAAAAAATTTCAAGACAAATTGGTGCGGTTAATGTATTTTCATTATTAAACAACTGACTCTACTTCAGGTAGAAGGTGTCCTTGAGTGCCAGCTCCCAGTTAGAGGACGAGGGTGTCATGCTAGCCCTGACTTGAATTAGAGTCAGTTGTCTAATAATGCAAATACATTAACTGCATATATATATATTATATATATATATATATATATATAGATATATATATATATATATATATATATATATATATATATATATATATATATATATATATATATATATATATATATATATATATATATATATATATATATAATATATATATATGCAGTTAATGTATTTGCATTATTAGACAACTGACTCTAATTCAAGTCAGGGCTAGCATGACACCCTCATCCTCTAACTGGGAGCTGGCACTCAAGGACACCTTCTACCTGAAGTAGAGTCAGTTGTTTAATAATGAAAATACATTAACTGCACCAATTTGTCTTGAAATTTTTTTCCATATATATATATATATATATATATATATATATATAATTGCAGTAGGAAGGATACTGTGGTGGAGCGAATGTGAGTGTGTGTAAAAGGGCCATTCTCCCACCCCTTTTCTCAGTACCCTCTCCCTCCCTCTGTAAGAATGTGTGTGAATGGGAATGGGTTTGTTTTATTTTTGTTTATTTTATGTATAAAATGATTACCATGTTTTTCTTTCTTTCCAGGCGTCATATTCTGGAAAGATAGTAGCTAATTTTGAGATATCACGATAATTAAAATAATATTGTACTTTGCTTAAAATAAACTTTTATCAAAGCGTCATATTCTGGAAAGAGGTAAGCTAGTCGATAAATTTACTCGGATAATGCCCACTTATTAGTTTCGCCATCCATGTATAAATAAATGGGTCATAAAAGGAGGATATATCTCTTCTACAGAGAGTGGAAGTGTGGACTGATAGCAAGAGGGGTTCTCTAGACGAGTGCTCCGCCCAGCCCTGAGACGGAGGGCTTTCGTGCCTCTCTAACCACCTGAACCGCCATACCTGCCTTCGTTGACAATCCTGCCTCCTTCTAAGTTAGCCTACGCCTACTACCACCCACCTCCAGCACACAAGTGATAGCGCGTGCCCCCTTTTCGTTCGGTTGTGGTTGTGTTTTTTTTTGTTTTGTGTAGAATATAAGTAAATTGTTGTATTCGCCGGTTATAAAATTCTTGTTTGGTATCGTATTTTGATTGGGGAATTTAGCCTCATTTTGAAGTGTGCACACTTCCCTAGTAAATATAAAATTGTTGTAAATATAAACTGTAACTATCATTGTATTTTTTTTGTAAGTAAAGGGACTGTATATACAATCCGTTTTATTCTCCCTCGATTTCTCACGTCCGGACAGTGTAGGAAGCGGGTTGGATCGATTATCGATTGGGATTAGAGATATATTTTCGGCCCGCTACATTTGGCGCCCGAATAGGGACATGAGACTTCGAAACTGGGAGCGTGACTGGATTGGATTGCAGTCCATACCCAATTAGTGTGACAAGTAGTTTGATTGATTTTTCCCTCCTCCTATCTTTTTACTAACTTGGGAACAATGGCTGTAGCGGAAACATTGAATGAAGAAGTAGTGCGATTGAGACTGGAGTTGAGAAAGAAAGAAGAGGAGTGTGAAATGTTGCGGGGAATGATGGAGGGAATGGAGAATAAAATAAAAGGGATGAATGAAAAGACTGATAAGATGAAGAAGGAAATGGGAGGCCGACAGGATCAGACGGACCGACGGATGCAGGACCTGTATAACATGATGACAGGGGCTGGATCAGTCCCAGGACCTACAACCCTGACCCCTGCTCCTACTGAAGGGACTCCGCTAAATGGAATGGATGGCAGTAGGATTGAGTCTAAAGAAGATACTGTGAGTGGTAGGAAAGGGGGTGAATGGAAGAGAGTGGAAAGTAAGAGAGGAAGTAAGCATGGTTCTAAGGTTAAGGATAGGAAGGCGAGAGGGAAGAGTGTGGATTCGCTATACTCAGATGAGGGAGAGAGTGACGGTATGATTGGAATGAGTGAGACCGAGAGTAGCTCTTCGGAGAGTGAAGTGAATGTGAGGAAAGGTATTTTGATAAGGGAAGTGCAAAGATAGATCGATTTAGATTGCATGGGGGAAAGAGTATGGATGAGTTCTTCGGGGATTTTGAGCGGTACTGCAAGCTCAAGTACCCGCAGAACAAGGGTCACTAAATGAGTGTTCTGGGAGATTGTTTGGATGGGAAAGTGTTGGAGTTCTTGCGAGTGATAACGAGTGTGGGAGAGCCAAAGTACGATGTAGTGAAGAAGAGATTGATTGGGCAGGTGAAACGAATGAAAGAGAGTGTGAAGTATAAGAGGGTGAATGAATTTGAGAAGGCTCGAATGGGGAAGAGTGAAAGTGTGAATATGTATGCACATAGGCTTGAGAGTATGGCAAGAACGAAGTATGGTGATGATGATGTAAATGAATGTAAACCACTCATGAGGAAGTTTTTGGACACGATCCCGCGAAAGGTGAGTGAATGGCTGAGTGGAAAGAGAAAGGAGAGAGTGAGACTGACAGGTGAACGGTTGATGTGGGAGGATGTGTTGGAACTGTTAGAAGATGGACGATTTTATGATGAAAGCGATCTAGAAGAGGATGGATGGTACAGTGTGAATGTTGGGGGTAAGAAGCCCAGGAGCTTTCATCCACCCCAGCAGTTTGTCAGCTACAGGGATGCCCTGAAGGCTGCACCAGATGGAGTGATGTCAAACTTCCTGGGCCGGCAGAATGGATGGGCAAATGGAGGGTGGTCGAATGGAAGGGGGCAGATGAATTTCAAGCGTGGGAACGGATATATGAGAGAGAAACCGAGGTATGTCCCAGCAAACGAGAGACCGAATGGTGGGAGAAAGATTGTGGAATGTCGTCGGTGTGGAAGGAAAGGTCATATGTTGGAAGAATGTAGGTGGACATCTGGTGCGTGTTTTGGGTGTGGTAAGAAAGGGCATATGATAAAGGATTGCCAGGAAAGTGTGAAAGAGTGCTTCGAGTGTAAAGAAATAGGCCATTTGAAGAAAGATTGTCCGAGGTTGAATGGTGGAGCAACTGGTGGGGAAAGTATGAAATATGCATGTGGTAATTGTGGAAAGGCTGGTCATTATGCAAGGATGTGTCGTGACCAGAGGAATGTATGTAGCTATTGTGCGATGGAAGGACATTCAAGTGAAAAGTGTTGGATTAGACTGAGAGCGCAAGGTGTGAATGGAAAGTCTGAAGCGGGAAACTGAATGGTAAGAGGGTACCTGCTGAAGTATCCTCTGGGTGCATGAGTGTGAGTAATGTGTTGGTAAGTCTGTCTAGTGTGAAAGTGTTGTCTGGTAGGAAGTATGAGTGTCTGAGTGTTAAGGTGGAATTGAATGGAATTGAGTGTTTGGCTTTAATAGATTCTGGATGCAAGGCGAGCTTGGTGTATAAAGATGTGTATGACAAGGTTAGTGAGAAAGCCCTCCTGTCTGAGTGCAAGGGTAGTTTAGTAGGTATTGGTAATAGGAGAGTGCCTGTGATTGGAATGATAAGGTCAGCTGTTCGAATGCATGGTATGATGATGAATGAATGTGAATTTTCTGTGATTGATAAGGTGAGTAGTGAGTATGGTGTGATTTTGGGGTATGATTTTATGAAAATGAATCGTATGGTTGTGCATCCTGCGAGTGATCAGATTGAGAGAAAGATTGGTAAAAATGGGGTGTATAAGTTGTATGTAGGGAAAGATGGTAGCGTTTTGAGGAGTGTGTTTACTGGTATTGAGGTGACTGCTATGGAGAATGTAAGGCTTGTGAAGGGTGAAAGGGTGTCTGTTAGAGTGAGTTGGAGTAAGGATGTTAGTTTGAATGTGAGTGAGAACACTGTGATATTGGATGGAAAGGATGCGTGTTATAAGGTAAGGCGTGTTGCTTGTGTGTTTGATGGCTTGATGAGAATGAATGATCCTTTTGTATGTGTGCAGGCGGACCCCAGTGTGAAAGGGCAGGTGAGGGGAATCCAAGTCGGAGATGTACTGGGCCACCTCTCCACTGTCAATGAGTAACAAGGAGTAACAAGGAAAGTAAGTACCCTAGGAGACCTTACGGTCCATTCAAAGAGGGTACCTTTGGACTAGCAATTGAGCGGGCACATGGCTGCTCAATTGTTTTGCGTCCATAAACGGCCACTTTTCAAGACTTTGTCTAGTCTTGACTTGAACTGGTCAACAGATTCACTGTTGACAACTTCCACTGGAAGTGCGTTCCACTTACCGCAGATACTGTAGGTGAAAAAGTTTCCACAAATATTGCGGTTGTAACGCTTCAGTTCAAGTTTGAAGCCGTGATTGCGCGTTCTGTTCTCACTCAGTGTGAAAATATCCCGGTAGTCAACATTGTCGAACCCTCGAAGTATTTTGAAGACTTCGATGAGCTGACCACGCAGTCTACGGGTTTCCAGTGAGAACAGATCTAACTCCCTTAGTCTATCCTCATAACTTTTATGTCGGATAGAGGGAATCAGCTTGGTTGCCCTGGCTTGTACGCGTTCCAATCTCGCGATGTCCTTTCGCAATGAAGGACTCCAAAATTGTACGGCATACTCCAGGTGCGGTCGGACAAGTGAGTTGTACAGGCACAGTACAATCTCCTGGTTCCGATAACCAAACTGGCGCTTAATATAGCCTAGCATCCTTTGGGCCTTTTTCTCCGCCTCAATGCACTGTTTCGAGAACTTGAGGTCACTAGTGATTGTTACACCCAAGTCCTTCTCAGTGTCACTCGATTCAATAGCAGTGCCCTTAAGGATATACTGAGATTGGGGGTTTCTGTGGCCGATATGCATCACTTTGCATTTGCCCACGTTAAAAGGCATTTGCCACGTGTCCGACCACTCCCCAATCTTCCCAAGATCTTCCTGCAGGCGGGCAGTATTTCCATCCTTTGCAACGTTCATACCAAGCTTGGTATCGTCGGCAAATTTGGAAATCTTCGCAACCATGTCACCGTCCATGTCGTTGACGTAGATGATAAATAGTAGTGGTCCCAGGACAGAACCTTGAGGCACCCCGCTAGTAACGGGCACCCACTCAGAAGACTGTCCATTTACCACCACCCGTTGCCGTCTGCCACTTAGCCAGTTCTCGATCCAGCCGGCTACCTTTCCGTCTATGCCAAGCGCTCGCACTTTCCGGAGAAGGCGGCGGTGTGGTACCTTATCAAAGGCTTTCTGAAAGTCTAGGTAGACCACATCCACCGCCTTGTCCCGATCGTGCTCACTGAAAACGAAGTGGAAGAATTCCACAAGGTTCGTCAGGCATGACCGTTGCCTTCGGAAGCCGTGCTGGGAACTCCTCAGTAGCAGGTTTGACTCTAAATACGACGTCACTTTGTCCACCATGATGCTTTCCATGAGTTTACCGACTATCGAAGTCAGACTGATAGGTCGGTAGTTCGACGGTTGGTTACGGTCTCTAGGAACGCATCCGGTCCGGATTGACATGTTAAAGATAGCGCACAGATGTCGTGATACTTCATCGCACACTTCCTTCAACACTTTAGGTAGAAACCCGTCCGGTCCAGGGGACTTATTCGTCTTTAGGTCAGCGATCTTTTTCTTTATTTCTCCTTCGGTGAAGTCCATTGCCTCCAGCTTTTCCCCCTAGTAGGAATCCGTCGGCTGGGGAATGGGACCACACTCTTCAGTAAACACTGAAGAGAAGTAGTCGTTGAGGAGGTTAGCATTTTCTGCATCTGAATGCTTTAATGTCCCCTCCTCATTCCTCAAAGGGCCAATCGTTCGACGGATTGGTTTACGGCTGTTCACATATCCAAAAAACTCCTTGGGATTCTCTTTACAGAGTCTCGCCACTTGGAGTTCCTCAGACCGCTTAGCCGCCCTTATGCTGGACTTCACTCTCCTGGCTAGCCTCCGGTATTCGTCAAAGTCACCCGAGATCTTCGATTGCCGGTACACATTTCTCTTCTCCCTAAGCAGTTGGCCGATTTCTCGATTAAACCACTTAGGTTGAACAGAAGACAGACGGGGGCATTTCAGAGGGATGAAACGCGATTGAAGACTCATGAATGTGGTTTTGAAACTATTCCACGAGTCTTCAACGGCATCGCACACTTCTAGCCTCACGTCAGTCAGTCCAGCTCGAAGGCTTGCAAAGTCTGCTCTTCTCAAGTCAAGTTTCTTTAATTGACTGGCAACAGACCTTACCTTCGGGATCTTGACGCTAAATCTAACTAGCTGGTGATCACTGCCACCGAGCTCTTCGCCTACAGAGATATCCTCAACGATATCATCCTCAGAGGTGAAGACCAAGTCGAGGATATTGTCTCCTCTCGTCGGTTCTCTGACCCATTGAGTGAGGAACTCGTTGTTGGCGAACTCCAGGAGTAGCGCGCTCTCGCCACAGGCTGCTCTGGTTTCCCAGTCAACTTGGCTGTTGAAATCGCCCATAACGATGCACACTCTGCCTTGAACCAGCTCACCCAGCA
The DNA here is from genome assembly GCA_963969495.1 of Ceratothoa steindachneri. NCBI lineage: Eukaryota > Metazoa > Arthropoda > Malacostraca > Isopoda > Cymothoidae > Ceratothoa > Ceratothoa steindachneri. The sequence goes on from OZ018327.1 coordinate 159,997,190, forward strand.
GCTGGTACAGTTCCCTGTCCTTCTCAACAGGTTGGGAAGGGGGTCTGTAAAGCAGCAGGGTCCTGTATTTGGCAGGACCGATCTCTAGGTCAACGCCTAGGAGCTCGTGGTCGGATATAACGTTGGAGTTCGTAGATTTGATTGTATCCTTGACATACAACATTACACCGCCACCCTCTCTGTCTGGCCTATCTTTGGGGAAGAGTTGGTAGCCAGGAACCGTGAATTCGCCTTCAAAGTCTCGGTTTGAGGTTTTTATCCACGATTCTGTTATGGCTACCATTTCGGGTTCTTCCGTCGCTACGAGGCCACGGAGCTCAGGAAACTTGTTCCTGATTGACCTCGCATTGAACAGAAGAACCTTCAGGGAGTCCCCTAATGTAGGACCCCCTATACTCTTCCGTTTCCCGGCTTCTTGTTTGTCGTGGTGGCACCATTTTTAACAACCTTCGAGAAGGTTGTTTGGGGAGTGACTCGGGCGTACTGGCGTACGTCCGCCTTCCCAATGGGCCGGACACTCCTTTGGGTGCGCTCCACGACATCCTGGATGAGGTTGGCTAGGAACGCCTTGCCCTTAAAGGAGAGGTGCACCCCGTCCCTTTGGTAGAGGTCTTTTCTACCATAGAACACGGCGTACAGGTCCACAAAAAAGACACCCTCAGCCGTACAGAGGTCTGCAAGGCGCCTGTTTAGCGACATGTTCCTCAAGTGGGCAGTCCGGCTTGGACCCCACCTCGGGAGCATCCCCACCACGACGCGTCTGCGGGTTTTCAGTCCACAGTCGTCGACAGCGCCCATAACTGTCCTCATAATTTCACCTGTAGGGCCTACCCTACCTCCTCTGAGGTAGAGGTCGTTGCCACTTACCATAAGGGCAACGACTGAAGTCTCTGAAATCTGAGACTTCTCAGCCTCAGCTCTTACCTGCATATTCCCACAACCTGGGATGCAGCTCACCTTAACGCTTGTGCGAAGGCGGGCCGCTAGCAGGGGCTTCAGACCCCGTGCTTGAGAATCACCAATAAGGGTGACTCTTGCACATTTGACTGCAGACGACTTAGTCTTTCCTTTCGGAGGCGACTTGCCGCTTTCCTCTTGTATCTCTAATTTTTTTTTCTTCTTCTTCTTATTCTTCCTCTTATTCTTCTTCTTGACTTCCTTTGCTATCTCTTCGTTTGTTTCCCGTTTCTCTTCTTCTGCTTCTACTTTCTCTTCTTCTGTTTCCAGTTTCTTTTCTTCTCTTTCTACTTTCTCTTCTTCTCCTTTTACTTTCTCTTCTTCTCTTTCTACTTTCTCTTCTTCTACTTCTACTTTCTCTTCTTTCTTCTTTCTTTTCTTCTTTTTGGCTCGTTGAGGAAGCCCTTCAGCAGAAGAAATCGGCTGTTGGACGTCCGGAGCCTTCTCGCCTGAGCATCTGCATCTCTCTGTTTTTAAGAGTTGAACTTCCCTTTTAAGGAGGGAGTTCTCCTCTCTCAGTTGAGCGATGCTCTCGCCCAGGCGCTTCTCGAGTTCGCAGAAGTCACAGACACTCACGCCATCTGTGAGTTCCTTGCAACTCCTTCCCCCGAAGTCTTCACTCCATCTATAGACTTTGCATATTTTGCAGGTTAGCTTTCGAAACGGAGGACCATTCTTCTTCGCCATCTTACAAAAATCTCGGACCATACGCATTAAAAAAGGGGTTTTTGGTTGTGATTTTCTCTCGCACTAATCTCATCCGCCTATTTCCAGGAGGTTTTCGGTCGTTCGGCGAACAGAAACCCTTTGATCAAGCACACCAACCCTAAGGTCTCCCCTGGGCCGGACGTCCCCAATCGTGCCGCAGCTCCCAACTGAGCAGCACGAGAGCCCCAGTGAACTGGTTCTCTGATTTTTCGACAGGGGTGCTTGAGGTGTAACTGTCTTCCTACTAAGCCCTACTAATCAACTAAAAACGGCCAGACTTGAGGCAAATAGTAAAGCTAAGTGCCCACGACTTCATCCGAGATCTTTAGCTGATCTGGCAACCAGCAAGGCACAAAAGCTCTCTCTCCAAAGATCAGTTGAGCCTTTATTCACCAAGTAGCGGTAGGTATGGACGATAGTACGGATATCAGGGTGAATGTTGCGAATGAAAAGACATGCGAATGGATGTATAATGAGGTGAAGAGCATGGTGGAATTGGATGGATGTTTAACTGAGTATGAAAGGGAGGATGTGTATCGAATGATATTTGAACGAAAGGGAGCCCTCAGTAAGGGTGATCTGGATTTCGGGGTTGCAAAGCTCCCGGAATTCAAGATTGTCCTGAAGGAGGATTCCCCAATCTATCAGCGGCCAAGGCATTTCCCACGTCCGGTTGCTGATGAGATTGAGGAGCAGTGCTTGGAATTGGAGCAATTGGGGGTGATTGAAGAGAGCGAGAGTGCATGGAATAGTCCAATTGTACCTGTACATAGCCGGATGGAAGATTGCGTCTGTGTGTGGATTATCGAAAGGTGAATGAAAGGACTGTGAAAGAAAGGTTTCCGATGTGTGTGGTATCTGAGTGTGTGTATAGTATGCATGGGATGGAGTGGTTTACGAAGCTGGATCTGGTACGGGGGTATTACCAGATGCCCATTGCTGAGGAGAGCCAGCCAGTAACTGCCTTCTCTTCCTCAAAGAGGCATTACCAGTTCCGGAACCTCAGCTTTGGGTTGGCTAATGCTCCCGGAGCCTTCCAGCAGGCAATGAATGTTGTGTTGAGTAAGTTTGCGAGTAAGAATGTGATTGCGTTTATAGATGATATTTTGATTATGACTGAGACTTTTGAGGAGCATATGAGATTGGTGAATGATGTGTTGAGAACGTTGGAGAGTGTTGGTGTGAAGGTGAAAGTGGCGAAGTGTGAATGGTTTGCGAAAGAAGTGGAATTCCTTGGGCATATGGTGAGTGAGAATGGATTGCGAAAATCATCGAAGTATGTTGAGAAGTTGCGAATGTTTCCTAAACCGGTGACTGTGAAGCAACTGAAGTCATTTTGGGGTTTGATTGAGTTTCAGCGAAAGTTTATACGTGATTGTTCTGGTGTGAGTAAGCCTCTGACTGAGTGGATGGGCAAGAAAGGTAGTACGGTTGTCAAGTGGAATGATAAGATGAATGAGGCGTATGAGAGACTGAAAGAGGCAGCGGCTGAAGATGTTGAATTGGCTTACCCAGATTATAGTGTAAATGCTAAAATGCTTGAACTGTATACAGATGCGAGTGGGTATTGTATGGGAGGTTTTCTGATGCAAGAGCAGCGTTTGAATGGAGAGAATGTCAGGCGAATAATTGGGTATGTATCCAAGGCTATGAATGTTGCAGAACGAAAGTATTCGATTGTGGAACGAGAGCTGGCTGCGATAAGATATTGTTTGAAAGTGTTGCGTCCATTTTTGTATGGTGTGAGGTTTGTGATAAAAACTGATCATCAACCTCTTGTGTATCTGCAGCGTATGAAGTGGGCTGATAGTAGGATTGCAAGGACTTTGGAAGATTTGAGTGACTTTGACTATGTGATTGAGTATGTGCCTGGTGAACGGAATGGAGTGGCTGATTTGATGTCAAGGTATCCTGGTACGAATGATGAAAATGTGTGTGGAGTGAGTGATCCTGAGTATTTGCCGAAAGGGATTATGAATGGAAAAGAGAGTAAGGGTGGTGGTGATTCCTTGTTTGAGAGTGTATGGAATGGTTTGCAAGATTTGAAGAGTGATGGAGTAGATGTGAGAGTGCCCGATAGTGTAGATGATTTAAGGAAGGAGGTAATGAATGAAGTGTGTAGGAAGCCTGAAAGCATTGGTATGGCAAAGGTGCAGAACTTCATGAAAGAATGAGAGCGATGTGTATGCAAGGGGTCCCGCCATTTCAGGAAGTGTTGATTGTAGTGAGTCGTTTGTATGGAGTGATTGTTTATGTGCACTTTGGTGGTGAGAGGCCGATTGTGTACAAGGATGAGAAGATGAAGGGTGTGAATCCTAATGTGGTACATCTGCAATGTTTGAGCGGTGTGCACTACAATTGGGTAATTGAAAAGTGTTCATATATAAGAGAGAAGAATGATTGTCTGGATGAAGATGAGTGTGTGTTGAGTGATGATATGGGAGTTAATGACAGTGTGGATATCAGTGCTGATGTTGGTGTGCTTGTTCCTTCGGTGTATTGCGAACATGGTGGACCTGATATGATGGAAGCGAGAGTGAAAGTTGGTGAAAGGTTGTTCTGTGGTTTGATTGATACTGGAGCGCAGGTGTCTTTAGTGAATGAGAAGATTCTGAGTAAGTATGATGAGTTTAAATGTTGCGAGCATAAACCTGTGAAGTTACGGATAAGTGGATTAGGGAATGGCTTGATAGTGGCATGGGAACAGGTTAGTCTGAAAGTGAGTTTGGCTAATGGTGTGAATGTGAAGCATGACTTTGTGATTCTGAAAGGTGAGCAAATGCCTTGTTGTTTCTTGCTTGGTGTAGACTTTATGAGATTGAATGATTTGTCTTTGGATGCTGATAAGGATCGTCTTATGAAAGGTGAATGTGAGGTGATGAAGTTGAATGAGTGTGCGAAGAATGTTGTCAAATTTTGTGGCATGATTGAGTTGGTCATGGATGATGAGAATGAGATTTTAAGTGATGATGATATTCTAGAGATGCAAGAGATGTGTCCTTTTGTTAGTGAGTTGAAGAAGTGTGTAATGATGCGTGTTGATTTGAATGAATGGCTAGAGTGTTTAAGTGATTTTAAAAGGTATGCTAAGGATTTTGTTGTTTGTATGGATGTTGTATATTTTGTGAGGCATGTGAAGGGTGGTGATGATATGTATGTACCTGTGATGTCCTTAGTTGGTATGATTGGTCTGGTGAAGGTTGTGCATGATAATTATGGGCATATGGGTAAGTTTAGCTGTGGGAGTGTATGAAGGAGCGTGTGTTCCACCCGTTTCTGAGAACTGTTGTGAATGATGTTGCAACTACGTGTGAAAGGTGTCAGAAGCGAAAGGTGCAAGGTGTGCAAGTGAAACCACCGATGTTGAAAGTTGATGCGAAAGAACCGTTTGAATTGGTAGTGATTGATTGTGTGTCTTTGCCGCGTACGAGTGCTGGGAATGTTGGTATGGTTGTTATGGTTGATCATAAAAGTAAGTTTGTGTATGCAGCGCCTGTGAAAGATAAAAGGAGTGTGACTGTTGCGCGTGTGGTTGAGCAGTTGTTCTTTCCTATGTGTGTATGGAAGCCTAGAAGATGTCTGAGTGATAATGGGCCTGAATTTGTAGGGGAAGTGTTTGAGCAAATGTTGAGAGAGAATGGTGTGGAGCATGTGAGAACAACTCCATATGTACCGTCTTCAAATGGATTGGCTGAACGGACTATAAGAACCTTGTGTGAGATGTTGAGAATGATGAGTACGACAGTGAATGACTGGGATGTGTGTCTGGGGAGAGTGTTGTGGGCGTATAATTCAACTGTGCATAGTGCAACTGGAATGTCCCCATGTCAGTTTGTGATGAATTTTGAAAGGCGAGTGAAAGATAGGTTTCGTTTGAGTGAAAGTGAGCAGAGTGTATGGCGTGAGGCGCATGAAAGGTTCCGTTCATTTGAATTAGGTACAAAAGTATTGAAGGTGAAAGAAGTGAAGGGTAGGTTGAATGTATCAAAGATGAGTGAGAAGTTTGATGGACCTTATAGAGTTGTGAGAGTTTGGGAAAATGGGGTAACGTATGTTTTGGAGAGTTTGAATGACGGCATGACTGAGAGAGTGCGGGCTCATCAGAGTCAGTTAAGGAGATGGAGAGAACCTCCTGACTACCTGGTGAGCCATCCGGTGTATGGACTGTGTAGAGAGAGAGGTAAAGTGCATGATGATGAGATTGAATGTGATAGTATGGATCTGTCTGGGAAAGAGCTAGTCTTAGTCTCGAGGAGTAGAAAGCGTACAAAGAAGAGTGAAAGGAAGAATGCAAGTATGAATGAAAGTAAGTCTGAGCAGAGTGTTTCTGGTATGGGGGATCTTGAAAGGGAGATTGAGTTTTTGCGTAAACAGGTGAGTGATCTGGCTGGTATAAGTAGACGAGTGAGTGAGCTGCCTGTGCCTGATTTTTCTGGTTTTGGGAACAGTATGAATGACAGTGTGTTTGGGCAGAATGAACCTAGTGTGGCTGATTTTTCGGGTTTTACAAATGGTAATAGTAGGGATGAGTTTGATGTAGTGAATGATGAAGTGGCTGATTTTTCAGGTTTCTGGTGGGAACCAGTCGAAGGGGTTTCTGGTATGCCTGTTGAGAATACAGGGGATGTGAGTGACCTGTCTGTTTCGCAAGAATGTACCTTGAGTTGGATGAGAGCTGTGAGTGAGGAGCTGATGAATGGGGGTATGAAGAGTGAGGGTTCTGAATGGAAGAGTATGAAAGAATTCTGTCGTGAGATGGGAGAACTGGTAATGAGGGCTAAGAGTATGGTTGATGAGATGATAAATAGTGACGATGAGACTGACAGGACGACTGACGAACAACCCCGACTAATTGCTACGTGTAGCCAGGGACCAGTAGAAGAGTGTGAATGGGTGCAGAAGGGTGCGATTGAGCACAAGTGGTACCGTGAAGAGTGATTGAAAGGGTTTAGTGAGTGGCTGGTCGAATGGCTTAAGGAAGGAGGGGTGTGGTGGAGCGAATGTGAGTGTGTGTAAAAGGGCCATTCTCCCACCCCTTTTCTCAGTACCCTCTCCCTCCCTCTGTAAGAATGTGTGTGAATGGGAATGGGTTTGTTTTATTTTTGTTTATTTTATGTATAAAATGATTACCATGTTTTTCTTTCTTTCCAGGTGTCATATTCTGGAAAGATAGTAGCTAATTTTGAGATATCACAATAATTAAAATAATATTGTACTTTGCTTAAAATAAACTTTTATCAAAGCGTCATATTCTGGAAAGAGGTAAGCTAGTCGATAAATTCACTCGGGTAATGCCCACTTATTAGTTTCGCCATCCATGTATAAATAAATGGGTCATAAAAGGAGGATATATCTCTTCTACAGAGAGTGGAAGTGTGGACTGATAGCAAGAGGGGTTCTCTAGACGAGTGCTCCGCCCAGCCCTGAGACGGAGGGCTTTCGTGCCTCTCTAACCACCTGAACCGCCATACCCGCCTTCGTTGACAATCCTGCCTCCTTCTAAGTTAGCCTACTACCACCCACCTCCAGCACACAAGTGATAGCGCGTGCCCCCTTTTCGTTCGTTTGTGGTTGTGTTTTTTTTTTTATGTGTAGAATATAAGTAAATTGTTGTATTCGCCGGTTATAAAATTCTTGTTTGGTATCGTATTTTGATTGGGGAATTTAGCCTCATTTTGAAGTGTGCACACTTCCCTTGTAAATATAAAATTGTTGTAAATATAAACTGTAACTATCATTGTATTTTTTTTGTAAGTAAAGGGACTGTATATACAATCCGTTTTATTCTCCCTCAATTTCTCACGTCCGGACAGTGTAGGAAGCGGGTTGGATCGATTATCAATTGGGATTAGAGATATATTTTCGGCCCGCTACAATACGACCATCAGTGACTCCTTCCATCCAAAGGTTGCAAAGATAGATGTTCCTAAGGACTTGCGATATGTTCTCCTACCTGATCTCGGTCCTCTGAATCAGGAAGCTTCAAGACGGTACTGAAAAGTTCTTCAGAGTTTTTTTTCCACAAATACATTTCCGAATAATCTTCATTAACAATTTAAAAATAGGTAATTTCTTCCGCACCAAGGATTTAACCCTGGCTTATTTGCGCAATAGTATTGTATACAAATCTTCTTGCCCTGGATGTTTCCAGCGAACATATATTGGTAGTACTATTCGCTCATTACACTTGAGGGTTTGCGCACACCTCCGCATTAGTTGCCGAACAGGAAAGTCTCTCTCTAGTAAGGAAGTCTTGCCAATAAGAGATCACATTATAAAGTGTAAGGTTGATGCAAACATCAATAATTTTGAGATTCTGGGCTCTAATCCTAACATCACCCAGCTCAGAATTCTAGAATCTCTCTTCATAAAAACACATTCGCCCATGTTAAATTCAACTTGACCTGCCACCCATTATCGGTAATAGCCACGACCAACCAGCTTCAGACCTGTTAATATTATACCAACAACAAACTAACCATAATCGTGTCCAATTTGGGGTAAATTCCTTAGTCATTCCCCTGACTCGCTGACAGCAGGTATGAATTTATTCCTCTCCTTATCTGTATAAATGTACTTGCAATTATTAATACTTTTAATTTTATAGGTTCACTATCTAAATTATTTTCCTTTTGATTTGTATCTAGTTTATGTTAACATTTGTTTACCTCACAAATTGTGTTTATCCCCTAAGCCTGATGATGGATTAGGTAATCCGAAACGTTGCTTGGAATAAATAAGAATGTCACTAATGGTCATATCCTTCCTACTGCAATTCAAATTACGCCTTCTTAGAAGCAACCTTGTTGAAAAAAAAATATATATATATATATATATATATAGCTTGACAAGTTTTAATAAAAAAAACAAAAACAAAATCACTCTTGTCCCTTCTTTCACAAAAAAAAACCCACATTAAAAAATGAAGTATGATGAAACTTTGGTTAATAATGGATGTGGTGAATAGTGGACACCAATGGGGAGACAAGGATATCATTTTCACATCAGAACATTCCAAACATTAAGATATCATTGTCCCACTTTTTGCGTTGGGCTAAAGCACACACATAAACAGCCTCCACAAAAAAGTACCTGATAGAGGCAGCCTGAAACCCACTAGGTTGGATTGGTCCTCACATGCAAACCATCCAACACAAGGAAAAACATGCATATGTGTGACAGATTGCCTACCACATCCAACATACTCTAAAATCTGACATCAAACAAAACTTAGGACGCATGTTATATATGTCTCTCCTGTAGAGGGCTTGTAAACAAGGCCAAGGTACAATCAAGTGTGCAAGCTGGCTCAACTATTACACCATACACTATGCTGTTTCCAATACGTGCATCACTCTCACAAAATTTCATTCACTTGTGCCACATGGATAATCCAGAGCCAACCACAACAAACCAAGCAGGACATAATTGCTGCTCCCCTACTAAAATCACAAACACTGCCCTACCTACACCAACACACCAGCATCACTACCAAGCCTAAATTGACTCTTGAGCCATCAAAACACACCAATCGACATATGATGTGCAACTAAAAAATGCAGTTCAAGAAATTCTGCATCACCCACAACATACACTTGGCCTTCATCTAGGGACCAAAACTAAGAACAAATACATCACAAACCACACTAAACATACTTTAGGCAAGACAGACACAGAAACCTTGTAAGCAGAAGCGTAATCACAGACATATAAGATGACATCCCTTCCTCAACAACTTCCACCATTCCAGAGCCTCCAAGTACACCTCAACAAAACAGACTGCACCTTCATCCTGTAGACTGCCTCCTCATATGGGAGATTTCAACAACCGCAAGGAAGTCCTCAAATTCCAAGACAAACCTACTAAACAAACTTCACACTGCACTCTCTCCTGACCATTATAAAAGATGCCCATTAGAGGACTAGAACCCCCCCCCCCACCAACCCCAGGCACTTATACTAACCCGAACAGGTGAATGGAACATCTTCATCAACTAAACAGGTGAATGAAACCTCTTCATCAATTTTATGTCATTTTTCGAGTTGCCACTAATAAGGGCATGGCTGCCCCTCCCTCCCAAAAAAGTTAAAACAAGTAAAATAATAATGAATAAGAGTGGAAACAACAGAGGCAAACTCAGTTGCCCCAGGAGAGGCCCACCTCCTATAGGGACACAAGTGTGGAATCAATTTAAAATAAATAACAAGGAAGACCACTTCCTCCAAGAACTCTATCCCACCACACCATATTGCGTGAGAGCCCACTTCAAGTAGCAGAGACAGAAGGCAGTGACCCCCAGTGGCTCTGATACTGTCTGAAGCTGATTCTAAAGTAGCAAAGAACTCCTTACAAATGAGTCCAGGAGAGCACTCCCATCAAATGGTGTTGCCTCAGGCGAGTTTGTCTGATTCAGAGACTGCAAAAAATTACTGGGCACCTGCTGAGAGGCATTGGGTGTACGGGCAAGGAACTTTAAATGCTCAGGCATCATCTCCCTCTTCTTTGCCATGTAGCTCAAAGGGCTGGCCATGCAGTGTGTGAGGAAGAGTGAAACATTGGTTAAGCGGATATGTCAGTGCAAACAGCCAAACCCTTTATCTGTGTGCTTGTTCCCAGCAAACTCCACATGTCCAGAGACTGGCCAGAAGACAATCCCAACATCCATTATCTAACCTCAACATGCAGTAGCCAGGATGTAATGAATGCTAAGAAAGAAGGGATACAGAGATTACAAAATCTGCCATGCTGAGCGGTATATTGCAACCAGCGCAGCTGTGAAGACAGCTGCAGCACATGAATGAGCCCCACTAATTAAAAAAAAGTATGGCACAATGTATTCTCCAAGAAATAGAAATACAATACTCCCTGTGTTGTGGAAGCTTTGGAAGGAGAGGTCTCAAGAAACATCCTCCAGGGTGATATCTTGAGAGGAACCATCAGCAACACTGGTTCAAGAATTATACTGAACCCTAGGAGTTATTTAGTCCTAAACTTGAAAGGCTTAGAGCATGGTTGGCATCTCCCAATGAGATTGGGCACAGACAAAATGGCAGTGAAGAAATGAAGCATTGAAATATGAGGCAACATAAGAGAGAAAAAGGTGCTCTGCAAGGACTTTTATGACACAAGGTCAAATAAAATTTCATGGTTTTAAGGCAGCATAAAAACCTTGCAGCATTAAGCTTCCAAAACTAGCAACACAGGATTGTAATTTCAAAATTACTTCACAGTTAACCCTTTCAGTGCCCGAATTGCCTTGTGCATAGATGGCAAACTTTTGTGACGAGACTTGCAAAATCCTGTAAATATTTTTTTTTAATTTCATCATTCATGAAAAGAAAATATTTTAAGTTTCAGTTCATAAAAACATGAGAAATTAGGTGCTATCCAATAAGTGTCCTTATTAATTAGCATGTTTGTTATTATACATTGAAATATCACCTCATAATAAAAAAAGCATTTCAATATGAGAACTCTAAGATTCCAATTCTTTAATGCTGCCCTGAGCTTTATGCCCTGAAAAAAAAATTTACAGGCAGGCTACTTTAGGCGCACACATCATATGTTCAATACCCTTGGTCTAGTACTTGATGAAATCAAGCCACACATCTCACTAGATACCCTCTAACAAGGTTTTTGCCCATTGCATTCAAGACCATACTAACCAATATTACTTAGCTCATACTAGAAGACTTGCAGCCCTATGCAGGACACTAATGGCAACAATTGGCATACCTAAGTATAGCCTTTGACAATGAACATAGTGTGTTTTGTCAACAAAGTACTAAATATCACACTTGAGCACCAACTACAAAAATAGCTTGACAACTTAAGCCAAGCCTGACCTGAAAAATTCACACTCGCAAGAATGATAAAAATGCCACACAAAAATGCAGCCTACACGGATCTGCACTCTAGCCCCCATCTTCAATCTTATCATCCATCACATCTTTCCCTTGCAACCCCAACTTCACAGATGACCACCATTCCCAATCAATGTTCAAAATACATCCAAGCAACTCTCGATTGAAAACTCTACATCACAATATTTAAATACTTCAATCAAAAGAATGAACATACTGCCTTTCATTCAGAACTTTCCTATATCCACAGCTCCGCTTCCCTTAAATAAAACACCACTAGTGCAGGGTGTGGCATGGGTATAGGACATTTCACACAAAAACGAGATGGACAAAGTAAGACAAAATTCAGCATGCACAAGAACTCACAGGAACCAAATTCAGGCCATCCAAGAAATCTGTCATCTTTATTTACAAACTACATCCACTCCACACTCAAGTATGCAATTATGGTCTAGGCACCCACACTTGCATCAACTCAAGAAAATAGACAACAAAATAAGGCACTAATCTTGCCAGGGATGCCTCAAATACCCTGATTAACTACCTAATATCATAAAAATAAGTTGCACCTATAAAAGACCAGCTGGATGATGTGGCAATTTAATTTGGGTTAATAAATCACTGTACTATTTCAATTGATTAAAATTGCCTTCTCCTTTCAGCCTCTTGGTGCCAGCTAATCGAGCAACTTCTGGTTTTGTGGAGCAGCGGCAGCCAGCCTTGACCCTCCGGCCTTCTGGTGACTGGAAAGAACCATCTTAAAGTGTGGGCATTAGAGAGCATCTTCAGTGCAGGAATTGAGAACAACTTCTCTGTCACCGACAAAGTAGTTGGAATCCATACGTTCCAGTACCCTGAGTGCAGAACACTTTGCGCCGTAGCTGCAACTCACACAAGTTGCAGCCCAATCTCCTAGGACGGGACCCCATTAAATGACCACCTCTCCCAAAGAACGTGGGCCCGCCTCCCCTTCCCTCTCCCTTATTTCCCGATTTATGTGCATTAATCCTTGAATTGGAAGGTGCACCCAGTAGTGATTGTAGGCAAACTAGATTTTGCAGCAATTTCTGCATTGGCCAGCAAATCTCTGCATATAGTATTTGTTTATTGGATCCTATATTTATTTGCAGGAGCAAATATCTTTGTAAGGCCATATAAATTGTAGATCAGTGTGTGTGTATATATACGCATTACCTCATGATTTTTACCCATATATATATATGTATATATATATTTTCATTGTAACACGTTTTGTTAAAAGCGACTGCTAATTTTGCGTTTGTGATTCTTTTTTCACATCTTTCAAATTGTCTTATATTTGCCTTTATGTCTGGATTGAGTCCATGTATAAGTTCTCCAAAGTTTATTATAGCGCAATTTCAAAATTATAGCGAGGGAATAGAAGATTTCTTAGGTAAAAAACACTTTATTTATCTGATGCGTTTCGTTACAACTCATAACATCTTCAGAGATACAAGAAAATACAAGAGAAAATTATAAGAATTGTTGTATATATCATGGATAGACGGTAAACGTACAGACAAACATAGAAGTCACTCAGGTAGGGTTCACTGGCAAACTCCTTGGCAGGGTGGGACACATCAAGAGCGCAGGTAGTATCCCATTTGAATTGAATTGAATATTAATTTTTGTTGTTTTTCGTGTATGTGAATAGCTTCTAGAAATAGTAATTGTTGCCGATCGGGTGCGGAGTCGATAATTTTAGTGTTCTCTTCTAACATTTTTCTGCTGAAAATTATTGCATGGTTTTGGCTGGTATGGTTTTTGGGGGGGCACCATTCATCAGGTAGTAGGTCATTCTTTGTGATAATTTTGTTTGTCATACCAATATATGAGTGGGGGAGGAGCTTACAGTCTCATATATTACATGGGTTCTTTGCTTAGGTTCAGGTTTCGGCCTCAGATTGTTTTTCATGATGAGGGTGGCGGTTGGTCTAGTTTGGTAGTATATAGTATGCGATATATTTTGTTCAGTATTCATAGGTTGTATAGATCGGTTGATAATTTCCTTGATTATCCTTTCGTCTGTTCGGTACTCCGTGTTCATGGTATTTTTTTAGAAGAGTTTATGTTGTTTTCTCTGTTATTGTTTCCGTTGTTATTCTCTTCTGTGAGGTAGAATTGGTCCATTTTCTTTTTGATAGCTGCCTGTATTTCATGGTTGCTGAATCCATTGTTGACGAGTACTTGTGTAGCTCTTTCTATCTCATTATGCGTATCTTTCCATGTATGGCAGTGAGTGAAGGCACGGTTTATATAAGCGTTAATTACACTTTTCTTGTATCATTGAGGACATTCACTCTCTGCATTCATGCAGAGGCCTGGATTGGTGGTTGTAACGTATACTTTAGTTGTGATTTTGTCATTGTTTAAAGTGGTTAAGGTGTCAAGAAATGGGAGTTGGTTGTCCTGGCTTCTTTCAATTGTATAATTGAGGGACGAGCATTCTTTAAATACTTGTTGGAGTGTTTGTATTTCTTCTTCCGTTTCTACATTAATGTAAATATCATCTATGTATCGGCAGTAGATGTGGGGTTTGGGTAGTTTGGCAAAAACTCTTTCTTCAAGGCTCCCATGTAAAAATTTGCAAATAAGACTCCTAGCAAACCTGTCTACTTGATGGTACATATCCCCATTAGGACCATGGAATGGGGCTTCTGAGGTGCAGGCTTGAAGGAGTTGTTTTAGGGCAGCTCTAGGTATGTTAAGAAGGGGGCAATTGTTCTGGTCAAAAACACGTTGTAGTATTATTTTAATTGTTTGAGCGACCAGAACATTTGTAAAGAGAGACTCCACATCCATGGAAGCTATAACTTATATATATATATATATATATATATATATATATATATATATATATATATATATATATATATATATATATATATATATATCATTATTTGGGGGGTTTAGGTTGTAAGGCAGTATATTCCTGATATTTATACTTGTGATAGGTCAAGGGTAGAAGTTTTTTTTATTATATACCAGTTTTCTAATAAAGTAATTTTTAGAGTAGCCCCTCATTATCCTCCCCTCAAACACCCGCCAGCCCTGTTGGAGCGGCAGGGATAGGAGTGCAAGTCACAATGCTGCCACCACAACCTGATTTAAAAGATATTTTTAATGACCTCAAATATCCTCTGCCACAAATTAGTGACAATGATCTGATTTTTGCATTATTTAAGTATGAATGGATGTCTGAGGCTATCTATATTATACAACTGAAGATGGTATGGTAAACTTCACACTGACGCTATCATAGTTGCATAAATAAATACGTTCCTGTAAAGTGACATTAACATGGAAGTCACTCATTATTGAGTAAAAATGGTTAAAATTCAATTTTCCATAATATACAAAACTTGAGACAGCCATGCCACTACATACATAAGATCTATACCATACTCCACAAACATGTAGTCCATTATCCACAAAATCTCTAAACCTATCACAAGCGCTCCTATATGTAGGTCAAAACTAGTTAATAAATGCTATTCCACTGGACAGCAATCCAGAATAAACATCCCTCACACAACACATATAACTCACCCCAGTGAAGCTCGGACACAGTTACCATCCAAAACATACAAACACTGCACTGACCTGAATAGTGCAGACATTTACACTTTCAGCTACCAGAGCTTTACATATTAACAACATGCCTGGCATTTGAATGCCTATGATTAAATCTAGAGATACATGGATTGATAGATCTGTGGGAGAACCCTGTCAAGTTGAGTTTTTTTAAAACCACAGACCTAGAGGTACTCTAAAATTAAACAATTTAATAACTTCTAATCATTACCTATTTAAAGCATTACACTTATTCAAGGAATTTACATTTAATGTACTATGTCCATGCATACAAAAAATGGATATGTTTCATTCAAGGAATTAACACAGAGAATTAATTGAGTAAAGAAACTAGTTGTTTTTTTTTAATAATATGCATTGGCGCAGTTAGGATGAAGAACATCCAGCATCAGCATGCCTGATGCAGAATGAATGGGGCAAAGAATTGCTATTATAACAGCAAACTATAGTGTTTAACAGATTAGATTATACAGTGGCCTCCCAATATAAAAATGACCTCTAATAATATTGTGGTAAACAAAATGTCTAGAATTAAGAGATCTTTTCACAAATAACATGTCTCTAAGTCTTACTACATGGTTGATTGAAAGCAGTTGCGCAGGTTTGATAGCCAGTAACCATTATCATTCAGTGTATTTGCTGCTAGCTAAGTTCCTTTTTAGGGATTAAGTCTATGTTGTCTTGTTACTATAGGTTTAAATCCTGTTGATGCTTTCACTGCTTCTGATACTATCCTTGTCCTTTAGAATAGTATATATAGGGGAATGTGCTAGGCCTATATTATATATTATCACTTTCACTTTCTTTTCAGCATCATAGTTGTTAATAATGTTCATTTTCATGTCTGTCTTGTAAATTATGTTAAGCATTTTACCAAAAGTGAAGCAGAAAATGTACATAGCTTTCAGACATCTACTTGGAGGGTGATTCTGATACCATGCAATTAACATAAGAACATAAGAACATAAGAAAAGAAGGAGACTGCAAAAGACCATACATGGCCTACACTTGGCAGCTCCTGTTCCAGTCAACACACAAAAGATTTCTTACCAGAGAAAAGTCATCAACATTATCACCCTTTACAGGAGTTCGTCAGATCTAATCTACAATATACTTAAAATGCATCCAGAGGATTATGTCCATTCATGCAACTGCAAAATAATCTCCCCACTTCTTAGAAAAATATATACATATGTACATAAAAAAAGTCAGTCCCATCTAGCAGCTTCATTCATATATTTATCTAATCTATTCTTAAAACTACCCAGAGAGGAGGCTTCTATCACATGTCTAGTGAGCCTATTCCATTCATCTACCACACGATTTGTAAACCAATTCCTCCCAATCTCCTTCCTAAACCTATACTTATCAAGCTTAAACCCATTGCTACGTGTCCTGTCATGTTCACTAAGTATAAGAACCTTACCCAGATCCCCTTTATTATATCCTTTTACCCATTTGAAGACTTCAATCAATTCCCCTCTGACTCTTCTCCTTTCCAATGTATGTAGATTTAGTTTTCTGAGCCTTTCACCATAAGGTAAGTTCCTTAGCCCACCAATCATCTTTGTCATCCTTCTCTGCACAGACTCAAGCAAATCAATATCCTTCCTATAATATGGTGACCAAAATTGTACTGCATAGTCTAGATGAGGCCTAACTAGCGCCAGATACAGTTTTAGAATGACTTCAGCACTCTTATTGCTTACACTCCTCCTAATGAATCCCAATATCCTATTAGCTTTATTCTTAGCATTTAGGCATTGCTTTCTAGGACGAAGGTCTGAACTTACCAAAATACCCAAGTCCCTCTCACAATCGGTCCTCCCTAAATTTCTCCCATTTAATTTATAACTATTCAGTGGATTATTTCTACCTATACTAAGTACACTACATTTGTCTATGTTAAACTTCATTTGCCATTTCTCAGCCCAATTGGACAGAATGGTGAATTCCTCCTGCATTACAACAGCATCAGAATCAGCCCTAATGGCCCTACCTAGCTTAGTATCATCAGCAAATTTACTCAGGTCACTACTTATACCTATGTCAAGATCATTAATATAAATTAAGAATAGCAAGGGACCCAAAACAGATCCTTGCGGAACTCCACTGCTAACACACCCCCACTCAGATTTAACTCCATCTATACTAACTCTTTGCAGTCTGTCACCAAGCCATGACTGAATCCACCTAAATATACTGCCATCGATCCCGTGTGCTTTAACTTTGCTCAGAAGCCGTAAGTGTGGCACTCGATCAAAAGCCTTACTAAAGTCCAAGTATAAAATATCATAGTTTTCATCCTTATCTGCTGCTTCATACACCTTACTATAAAAAGACAGCAAATTAGTCAGGCAGGATTTACCCTTACTAAAGCCATGCTGTGATTCTTTTATCAACTTATGCTTATCCAAGTGATCCCTAATATTCCTTGCTATAATAGATTCCATCATTTTCCCTACCACTGATGTCAAACTTACTGGTCTGTAATTAGACATATTTGTTTTATCCCCTTTCTTAAATATAGGTATCACATTGGCTTTCTTCCATGCCACTGGCACAATGCCACTCTCCAATGATTTTCTAAAGATGCATGCTAGGGGCTCACTTAACACATCCTTACATTCTTTCAAAATTCTAGGAAAGACCTCATCAGGACCGGGTGCTTTACTACTTTTGATTTTATCAATTTCCTTTGTCACTATCTCCTTTGTGATCAAGATATCCTTTAATTTCTCTTCATCATTACCCCGAAAGATCATTGACACCTCAGGTATATTTAGAGTATCCTCCTGTGTAAATACTGAGAGAAAAAAGTCATTTAGCATTCCAGCCATTGAGTCCCTATCACTCACTAATTCTCCATTGGAATCTATAAGTGGGCCTATTTTATCTCTAACCTTAGTTTTGTATAATTGATAAAAACTTTTAGGATCTTCCTTTGCCCTATTTGCCACTTTAATTTCATAATTTCTCCTTGCTACTCTAACTAACTTTTTAACATCTCTTGCTAGTTCATTATATCTCGGCCTTAAGTGATCCTCTCCATTTTTTATTTTCCTATAAATGCCCTTTTTAATGCCAATATAATGCTTAATTTTATCTGTCATCCATTTTGGGTCATTATTTTTAGTCCTAATCTCCTTATAAGGAATGTTAATCATCTGACCTGTAATTAATTGCTCAATTATTCTTTCATACTCCTCTTCAATTGTAATCTCTTCCTCCTGGTGATTATTGTCTCCACTAACTGATATCATTGAATCTATTCCTGAATTGATTTCATTGCCTGGTTTCTGTACAACTGCCTCCAGGTAAGTCCTTAGCCCATTATAATTTGCTCTTCTAAAGTCAGGAATTTTAACATTGTTCATGCTACTATCAATACCATTCCATTTCATCTTGAATCTAATTTCACAATGGTCACTATTACCCAAATTTCCTCCAATCTCAGTATCCTTAATAACTTCTTCCCTATTTGTCAGAACTAAATCCAGTATATTATTACCTCTAGTGGGTTCATTAATAATCTGCCTCAGAAAATTATCTTGGACAACATTCAAAAATTCCTCAGCCTCCTGATCACCCACAAGAGCTTCCCAGTCTATATTTCTGTAATTAAAATCGCCCATTATACACACATGCTTACTTCTACATGCCCGTTCAATCTCCTGCCACAGAAGATTTGAAGCTTCCTTACTAAGATTTGGTGGTCTGTATAATAATCCTATGACAAGCTTGTTTTTACCTTCCTTTACATTTAGCCATAATGACTCTGTGTTATCATCTAATTTAATTGTACTGTTTACACAACACTGGAGATTATCTTTAATATAAATAATAACCCCTCCTCCTCTCTTCCTATTCCTATCTGTATGGAACATGTTAAAGCCCTCAATCTCAACCTCAGGTTTAAAGTGATTTCCTGCCAAATCAAGCCATGACTCTGTTATCGCAATTATATCAAAATTCTCTTCACTCGCTAACGCTCTTAAGAGATCTATCTTATTCCTTATACTCCGACCATTTGTGTAGTATATTTTTAAGGTTTTTTTATTATTCCCATCTTCATTGCATCGTGCTTTTCTATTCCTAGTTATCTGCTCATTCACTTGTGCATTAGTCCCCCTATAACGCATCAGTATGCCCTCTCCCTTAGCTATTCCTCTATCTCTGCATCCCTTCCATTTCCTACACCTGCCCTCTATTCCTGTTATTCCCTTACCTCTAACAGCTTCTAGTTTCCCACCCGTAAGGACCTAATCACACTATCCAGCTCCCCCCATAGAACCTCAACACCTGCCCGACTAAGATGGAGCCCATCCATCGCATACAACCTCCTATTCCCGTAAAACCCTCCCCAGACATCTACAAACACCAATCCTAACTCCTCACACAGTCCTTTCACAAATTCATTCAAACCAATTGCACGTGACAACCATTCTACCCCCACATCCAATCTTGGAAGCACACCAGAAACAACACCTTTTACCCTGCTTTTACTCATCCTTTCAACTAACCTTTTATACTGCTCACGTAACTCACATGTACCCACCTTCTTTACATCATTCACTCCCACATGCGTAATCACAACTGCATCCCTCTCACACCCAGAAACCAGCCTATCATACCTCTCACAAACATCACTTACACCAGCACCCGGCAGACAAACTCTCATTCCCTTCCACTTGCTATCACTCAACTTCCTATCTAAATACCTAATCTGAGAGTCACCCATCACTAGCACCTCAGTCATTCTCCTATTCTGTCTTGGCCTAACATTACCCTCCCTCCTGCTCTCAGTCACACTACCACCCATCCTGCTTTCATCCACAATCACACCAGGCAAATCACTTTCACACTCTTCCTCTCTCAGGACATTGAATGTGTTAGTCAACCTAACAGGTTCTATGTCCCTCTCATTCACACACCTAACCTGTCCTAACTTATCTATCCTATCCATTTTCACCCACCATTCATCATCACTCACAACTTGCACACTGTTCCCAGTCCTAGCCCTATCTTCCACCCTCTTAGCACTAATCTCACCCTTCAATCGCACACTTGCATCTCTTCTCACCTCAAACACCAAATCATTCAACCTCTTACATTCCCCACTCAACCTCCTAACCTCCCCTTCCAGAAAACACACACGGCATTCAGTTACATTCACTCTCCTTTCAACTCCACATGCATCACACACCACATACACACTACTTTCAAACGGCATGCTCTCACCATCTATACAAACAGCCATACTCTCAGAAATTTACTAAGGAAAAAGTTAACACTCACCAAAAAAAATTCTTGCTCAGGATTGCTGCCAGTTATCTTCCCCAAAAGTATTAATCACTAATGTATTTATTACACAGTGATTGATGTATTAAATAAATACAAGAAAAACTATACACCCAAATCAGTATTATATCCCAATCTTACAATGAGAATCAAGAGCTTCCTGCAAGACAACCTTCCAGAACAAAGCCAGACAGCCCAATAAATTCAAATGACCACCTGGCAATATTTTTTTCATTATGTATTCATTTTTATTAAATATTAATTAATATATTATAGGCAATAGTTTTATCCATGACTTATATTTTAACTCAGAAATTTTCTAGATTGTTCTTTAGTTTCAAAAAAAATTTGTACATATAAGTTGATCTGTAACGTGCAAGAAGTTCAGGCTTAAATGCTTTGCTTGAATGAGTCTTTTGGGGGACTTTATTTTTCTTTGCGCCCCTTTCCTACTCTAAGCTATCTACAATGGTGCTGAAGAATCAGGAGGCCAGAGAGGGAGAATTTTAGTCCTTGAATAACAATTCCAGATGCCGTTCTCCTCAATCCTCAAAATACGCTCTACTTCTAGGAAGGGGCTTGTGTAGCATGTGAGAAGTTCAGGAGAGTGGCTTAAATGCTTTGCTTGAATGAGCGTTTTTTGGGACTCAGGATGGCCGAGTGGTTTAGGACTCTTGCTAACGGCTGTCCAGCAATGTGGGAGGTGCATACGAAACTCGTTTCACTACTTTTCTTTATTTTATTTCTACTATAGATTTTCAATTTTAATTTTTAGCAGGAGGAATAGCTACTGGCGCATAAAAACAAGTAAAGCAAAATGAAATTATTAGAGCTAGTTTCAAAAGAATTCCAATAGTCTTTTTTTCTTGCCTTTAGGCCTAGAAATAAGCATGGATGTGAAAAAAGATACGACAAAGAGTAAATTATCGGGATATGTACTGGAAACCTTTTAATTTTTTTTAGACCAAAACCCCATTGCCAGATAGGACATAGGCCACAGACTGAAGGTTTGCATGATAAGCACAAGCCATGTAAGGAGTGGTAAAGCTGCTCCTCTCGTTAGATTTATATTAATGCTATTTAAATAAGAATGTTCAGGTAATTTAATTTTAAGCCAAATTTTGCAATTTATTATTGCGCTCTTGGTGTTTAAGAACATTAGTAGACAATTTATGTTAAATGCAACTTGTGGAATGAACTTTTTATATACAAATGATTTCCTGGAATAAATTAAGTTCATTCTACTGGGATTGACTATATATGGTTAAAATTATATAAGTGTAGCCAAAATACAGAAGCAATACTACAATTATCAATAGAAAAAATCCCAGCATGGATAAACTGGAACTTTATTTAATAAATATCTCAAAGATTAGCCATGTGTAGAGGTATTGGAAGGCAAATTTAATTTAGTGGTAAAGTGAGCATATTTTAAAACCTGTAAAGAGTGACTGACCAATTTCTGAAGCGCTCCAAGTTCAGATGGGATGAGACAGAGCCCTGTGTTGTTTGCTTTCAACCAGCGGAGGCTTGACATTTCTTGTACGGTTGGAGGTAACCCATCTTCCTAAAGAAAAAAAACAAAAACATTAAGCAACTAAGTACAACACCATCCAAGAACCTAGTCTCTATTATACAAATAATCCTGTTATTAACTCTTGTTCACAATTCTACTGCATCATGCTGAATGCCAATGCCTAATTAATGGATTGTTGTTAAGATAAAGAAGGAAAAATGGAAGACAACATTTTAATTGAAAGAAAGGAAACTGATGTTCCAGCAATGGCATTTTCATTATTAGAAAAGATTACAGAAAGATAAATTGTAGTTGCTCCTAGCTTCCAGGAGCAGATGGCATCTTTGCTCCCTCTGACAGCTTCTAGCTCCCAAGGAGCAGATGGCATCTCTGCTCCCTGCGACCACTTCTAGCTCCCAGGGAGGAGATGGCATCTCTGCTCCCTCTAACTGCTTGGGAAATTATGGAAGAAAGATTTGATCCTACAACCTGTGAAAAAAAAGGAAGAAAGAAAGAAGAAGAAGAAGAAGAGAAGAGCTTGCTAAGCTATCAGAGGGATAAAGGACAAAATGAGTATACCCTATTATTTTCATCAATGTCATTAGCCCTACTTCTCATTAAAAATGGACTTGAAAATTAAACCAAAGTATGCTAAACATAAACAAAATAAAAAGAAACTAAGAGGGACGAAAGAAAAAATCTGAAGCAAAATTTAAATTTTTATATCAAAAAGTAAATTGGCCACATCAATATGGCAAGATTTTCATACTGGAAATGCATTAAAGAATTATCTCCTGTAGATTTCCTAAGACTGTACCTATTAGTCTCAATATAAAAGGTAGGCTTGCAATAATAATAAAAAAAAACACACACACACACACTGAAGAGGTTCCAATCAGATGAGTATTGTAGTGTAAGGATATAAGAGGATTGATTAGGCTATGGCACTGTTGAGAGCAGCAATTTATATGATGAGTTATCCTCTAAAAATTGAAAGCAGAAAGCCAATGCAGGTATATAATGAATAGAGCAGTAAGGAGAGGTCTGTAAAGAAGGTAGTGAAGGACCTCCTGCAGGTAGTGACTGGATGAATACACAACTACAGGAACTGGTGCTCAAAGGGTGGGCTGTGCCCCAAAGTTTCAGTTGTAGCTGGGGCATTATCTTGCTACACCATTCCACACCTGGAAAATTTGGAGAGCCCCCTGGGATAGTGTGTGTGGGTCTGGAGGAGGGGCACTTCACAACTAGAGGGGTAGCCGCTCGGGGATGGCTGCCCAAAAGGTTGTTATTTTTAAGGTTTTTGTTCCCATTAGAGCACAAAACCCCTATTTTTATATACACAACAAATGCTAAATGACGACCCCAGACTGAGCGCATAAGGAGTATGGACAAAAGATGATCAGCGACCAACATGCAAAAATTAGCCATCATTCAAGAAATGCGAGGAAGAGGCAAAGGAAAAGGTCTAGACTACAGCCAAGGTAGGCTCATTTATTAGTGAATATTTTGCTGTAATTCTGTGTAATATCTAGTTAATAAGCTTAATAAGATTGAAGCAACATTTCTGTAATTTGATATTAGGGTTTAAAGGGAATTAAAGCAGTCAATTGATTAAATTTACATGTAATCTCTGTCTTCATTAGATTAGGCCTAATTCTGTTTCATTTCTGCTAATCTCTGGATTTGAGGGGGTTGTGCTTGATCAGTTACATATAATTACTTCAAAAAATCTCATTCTTAAAATATAGGGTTATGGAGCAGCCCCCAAAAACCCCCCTGCTGCCTTGTAGGGCTACCTCTTTAGGTAAAAGCTAGAGGAGGGATAACCTCGATAATAAAACCAGGACTGGGGGTGACTATAGATGAGCACCAGCAGACCGGTGTCTCAGCAGCACCCTGCAGCCGAAGATGAAGCCTGGTCGTCTTGAGTCCTCTCCTGCCACCAGGAATCTTCTCCCC
Organism: Ceratothoa steindachneri; assembly: GCA_963969495.1. Lineage (NCBI taxonomy): Eukaryota > Metazoa > Arthropoda > Malacostraca > Isopoda > Cymothoidae > Ceratothoa > Ceratothoa steindachneri. Next base: position 160,021,113 of record OZ018327.1, read on the forward strand.
TTGGTCAAGATACAGGTCTGAAGTGAGCACGCCTTCTTATTCATTTAAATCTAGTGTAGGTTTGATGGCCTCAGCAAACCGACCCTGACCAAGGTCGGAGACCGCCCTAAGAACATCTGTCATCATCGACCTCGATGGACCCCTAAGCTAAGTAAGCTAAGATAATTGCTTTGAAAAGTCCAAAAGGAACTAGGGCATAGTTTTTTCCTCTGAAGGTTCTGGTAATAAGGTTACTCCTTTTTTGAGGGCTGTATATCCAGGATTTACTCCAGTAACTTTTTGTTGTTTTTATATTTTTTTTTTTTAGAGCTGGAGAGAAAATGAGTGAACTGGTTGCCTCTTTAGATGGGGTGAACATTATGAGTGTAGTGGATATATATAGTTTGTGATACGGTGGGGTTGAAAGAAAGCTAATTGCTTCGGAGTGCCTGATATCTTAGGAGTACAGTGTGGCTTTGGGAGAGGAAATGAGTCATATGATAAATGCATGAGGTTGGAAGATTTGGTGGAAAATATGAGAAAGGATATGTGCCAGGGCTAAGACTAGGATGGTGGGTAGGCAGTCCTAGTGTAAGGACTGGAGTGTCAGAAATGAAAGATGAGAATGGAAGGGCACAAAATGTGGGTGAATGCATTATGGAATAACAGATTGAGTGCACTGAAGGAGGAAGTGACAAAGTGATTTGACTGATGATTTTAATGCAAGTCTAAATGAGGGTGTGGCCTTCATTTTTCACATCTATAAAAAAATTTCAATTTTAATACCCCAGAGGTCAAATCTTGACCTCTAAAACTGATAGTATTGTCTTTTTCTAATTCTAAATATATATACTTTTATATAATTATGACCATTATTACCCTAGTTATGGGTCACCAAATGTTAGTGACTTCAAAATACCTGAGGTCATATTTTCTGAACCGTTAGTCGGATTGACCTTAAAATTTCAGAAATGGGTTTAGGGCCTGAAAACTTCATAAACTAAATTTCAGCAAAATCTGAGAGATGAGAGTTTTAATTTGCAATTTTTCTGGTTGATCTCACAGAAAATGCCCCAGGTTCCATGTCCCTTATACTCTCACACCTAAGCTGTCCTAACCTAGCCTGTTAGCGTTGGTACGGATCGGATGTGTTCTCAGCGAGCTCTTTATTCAGTGACAGGTTTTTTATGGGGGAGGGGGTAATCTATTTAAGTTTGGGAAGATAGATAATATTGAGTAAGACAAAATATTCAAGGAATTTTTAATTATATTTTCAATTAAATGGTGAAATAGCTCCTGTTTGTTTACGTTTTATAGCCACCTAATTTTGTCCCCTTTTTGTCTACACTTTTCTTGATTGCTTAATTAAAAGGTTTTGAAAAGTTTTCTCAGTATGGCTGTTGCTTTGGATGAAATGAGTATGCTCGTTGATATAAATAGTGTGTATGTAGTTTGTGAATTTTATGGTGTTGAAAGAAGAGCAAATGTACCTAAATGCCCCTTGTGTAGTGTGATTCATGTAAATGTGGCTTTGGTAGAGGAGTTGAGTCAGTTGCATGATGAGTGCAAGAGATTAAGTGAGTTGGTGCATGAAGTGAGAAGAGATGCGAGTCTATACATGAAGAATGTGGCTGGGACCAGGAGGGTGGACGATAGGCCTAGACTAGGGACTGGAGAGAAAGAAGTGACTGATGTAAGTGAAGATGAATGGTGGGTGAATATGGATAGAATGGATATGTTAGGACAGGTTATGTGTGTGAGTAAGAGGGACATGGAATCTGTTAGGTTGACTAACAGATTTGATGCCCTGAGAGAGGAAGAGGTTGAAAGTGATTTGTCTGATGTGGTTGTGGCAGAATGTGGAATAAGTGGTAGTTTGAATAAGAACAGGAGGGAGGGTGAAGATAGGCCCTAGGGGGACTAGGAGGATGACTGAGGTACTTGTGATGGGCGACTCTCAGATTAGATATTTAGATAGGAAGTTGAGTGTGAGCAAATGGAAGGGAGTGAGAGTTTGTTTGCCAGGTGCTGGTGTAAATGATGTGTCTGGTGACTGGGTGTGAGAGGGATGCAGTTATGATTACGCATGTAGGAGTAAATGATGTAAAGAAGGTGGGTTCATGTGAGTTAGAAGAGAGGTACAAAAGGTTAGTTGAAAGGATGAGTGAAAGTAGAGTGAAAGGCGTTGTTTCAGGTGTGCTTCCATGATTGGATGTGGGGATGGAATAGTTGTCTTGTGCAATTAAACTAAATGAGTATGTGAAAGGCCTGTCTGAGGAGTTGGGATTGGTGTTTGTAGATGTTTGCAATGGGTTTTATGGGAATAAGGCAATGTATGCATTGGATGGACTCCAACTAAGCCAGGGGCTGGGGTTGACGTGTTGTGGCAGGAGTTAGATAGTGTCATTGGGTCTTTGCAGGCAGGAAACTAGTTACTGATAGTGGTCAGGGAAATATAAGAGTACAGGATGGGGCAGGGAAAGGAAATAGATGCTGAGGAGATAGAGTGGAAGGTATACATTCTAAAAGAGGTGCTTCAGGGATAGGAGGGGTGAGTTATCTTTATACCAATCAGGGTTATGATATGTACATTAGTCAAAGGAGAGATAGGATGGGTGGTGGGTTGATTATTTACATCAGAAATAGCATTTCTTCAAATCTAAATAATTCTATAAAGCAAGAAGAAGTTGAGTCACTGTGGATAGATATTAAGGTCAGTAAAAATAGGATAATACACTTGATAGACTTTTACAGACCACCCGGACAGACTGACTGTATTGATGAGCTAATGATCAGGGAAATAAGGAAAGGATGTGAAGCAGATACAGTTATTCTTGGTGACTTTAATTTAAATTCTGTGGACTGAGAAAATATGACAGGAAGGGATAGAGCATGTTGTAAGTTTATAGAATGCTTTGAGGATAATTTTTTTACTCTACTCAATTTGTTAATAAGCCAACAAGAGGTGCCAATATCTTGGATCTGGTTCTTTCAAATGATGATCACTTGGTTCAGGAATTGACTGTTGGGGAAGCATTGGGAAATAGTGATCATCAGATGGTTTGTTTTAACTTGGGAATAGTGAAAGGTAGAACATCGACAAACTCCACAAAAACTCCAAATTTTTAAAGGGGAGATTACAATAATTACGAAACTTGCTAAATCAGATTAGGTGGTATATAGAATTCAGGGGGAAGAATACTTATGAGATGTTAAAACACTTTTAAGACTATACTAAACATGATCCAGGAGCAGTGTATTTTAATGAAGGCTATTAGGAAGAAATGTAGGAAGCCATTGTGGTAGAATCATGAAATAGCTAGGAAAATTTCTGAGAAGAAAAGGGCATACCAGAGATTACAGAGAGAAAGTACTTTTGACAATTTAAATCATTATAGGTCGACCAGAAATGAGCTAAATAAGATTATTAAGAAGAGCAAAAGGGTGGCAGAAATTAACTTAGCTCAAAATAATAATAAAGATCCAAGAAAATTATTTGGCTATTATAGAATTAATAACAAATCTAACAGTGATAAAATAGAGCCTATTAGATATGAAGGGGTTTTGGAAGAATCTGATGAGGAAATAGTAGATGTTCTTAATGATCATTTTTCTTCAGTATTTACACAAGAGAATCAAGATAGATTAATTGATGATAATTCTAGGTAAAGGATGTAGTGTTGAATACCATTAATGTGAACAGGAAAATAATTAAAGGGCTTATATTGGAGTTAAATACTAGTAAGTCATCTGGCCCAGACAACATTCATTCTAGGTTACTCAAAGAAGGTGTAGATAGTATTGCAGTAGCTCTTGAGAGGTTATATACTAGATTACTAGAGTTTGGAAAAATACCTAATGATTGGAAATTAGCGAATGTAGCGCAATTTTTAAAAAGGAAAGTAAAGAGGAGCTGAATAACTTTACTAGATTTTTATGGATTATGTTACTAAACAAATAGATAAGGGAGAGAATGTTAATGTAATTTACTTAGATTTTAGCAAAGCTTTTGATAAGGTTCTACATAGGAGACTAGTTCACAAATTAAGAATGCATGGGATATGTGGTATAAAGTTTTGAATTGGATAACTGAATGGCTGAAAGACAGGAAACAGAGAGTTGTGCTGAATGGGGTTAGGTCACAGTGGAGGGACGTTATCAGTGGCATACTTCAGGGATCCATTCTAGGCTCTTTATTATTCATAGTTTATATAAATGATCTTGGGGAGGCTGTAAATAGAAAAATGTCATTTTTTGCTGATGAGACTAAATTGGCAGCTGTAGTTAAAGAAGTTGAGGGTAGCTTTAAAGTGCAGAGTGACTTAAATAAGTTATTAGCTTGGGCTCACAAGTGGCAAATGACTTTTAACCTTCCTAAACCTATACTTATCAAGCTTAAACCCATTGCTACGTGTCCTGTCATTTTCACTAAGTATAAGAACCTTACCCAGATCCCCTTTATTATATCCTTTTACCCATTTGAAGACTTCAATCAATTCCCCTCTGACTCTTCTTCTTTCCAATGCATGTAGATTTAGTTTTCTGAGCCTTTCACCATAAGGCAAGTTCCTTAGCCCACCAATCATCTTTGTCATCCTTCTCTGCACAGACTCAAGCAAATCAATATCCTTCCTATAATATGGTGACAAAATTGTACTGCATAGTCTAGATGAGGCCTAACTAGCGTCAGATACAGTTTTAGAATGACTTCAGAACTCTTATTGCTTACACTCCTCCTAATGAATCCCAATATCCTATTAGCTTTATTCTTAGCATTTAGGCATTGCTTTCTAGGATGAAGGTCTGAACTTACCAAAATACCCAAGTCCCTCTCACAATCGATCCTCCCTAAAATATTGGTAAACATGTAGATTGGTGGCTTGGCTGAAAAAGTGGATTTTTGTTTATTTAGATTTCGTTCACCCCTGCCCGAATATTCATGTGCGTTTGAGTCCTATTTCAAATATACCCAGTGCCATTATTTTTACCAAAATACCCGAAAATAACCAAACAACAAACGCTGTTTACTTATGCCATTTTTATTACAAAAATTCTTGAAAATAACCAAATGAAAAACACTGTTAGCTACAAGAATAAAGAGGTTATACTTAAAATCTTATAACCGCAATTAAGTAAGTAAACACTGGAATAGTTTGCCATGGAAGATGGTAGACAATCCAAACTTGAATGTATTCAAATGCAGATTACATGATTTTATGGAGAGGGAGGGTTAACTTTGGGGGTATACTGGACTCCTTCCTGTGGATGCAGTTTTTTATTATATGATTGATTTGGATTTTGACGAGTCTTGATGATGATGCTTTCTGGGTAATTGTGTAGACGATGGCCGGATCCTAGGCCTAGCTTTTTGGGCTACTTTTTGTTGTTACTTTTTTAGAGATGAAATCGAAGAATTTTATGGTTATTTTCCTTTTTATACTGGGGGGGGCTGTGCCCCCGACCCCCCCCCCCCCCAAAGGATTGAAACTCAGGGTCATCGCAGTGTTATCCCCGCGGCGAGCCATACCCAACAACAAGCCTACGCTTGAAATAATCGCATCCGGCCATCGTCTACACAATTACCATTATGTTATGTTATGATGTATTTGAATTTTAACCAGTCTTGATATTGATGCTTTTTGTTTTTAATACATTTTTGTGGATGGTTCTAATTGTATATTGTAGATGCATGATCTGACACAATCCTATGGATGCATTTTGTGGGTGGGTTTTGACAGATGCAGATGACCTTTGACAGGTGCTGTGGCTTTTGTCATCCGTGAGATTATGTTATGTTAAGTATTACAGGATTAGTCTAAAACAGGTGCACCATTCTTATTCAATATTACATAGAATTTGTAACCCAAGTCAAGGCAAAATTTCAATTGGTGGTTTATCTTACATATTAGTTTTCAAGTTTACAAGGTAAATAAATTGATTAGAACTAACCTGAAAATCATTTCTTGTAAAATCTATTCCACGAACAAATGGTAAAACTGTCCCTGCTGCAGCCATCTTATGATAAATATTACTTTCTACAAATATTACTAGACTCTCTATACCCCCTTTTTTACAATTTATTTATATTTTTTTCTGCTTAATGTGCGACATTTGATTATAAATATTAAATACAACTCTCCCATACCCAGCTCAATACCTAAGTAAAAAATATTTATATATACTTTTTATAACAGTAGCGTTGATTGGGGCCGTAAGGAAGTTTCAATTTACCCATACCCTTGATATTTAGACAAAGCTTCCAGTTTAATTGAGGCTTAAATTGCCTAGTAATAAAGAAACAAATTAATTTTATGACCAATCTTCTTAGCATAAACGTGAGTTCTAAAGCCCAAAATGTCTCAATGGGAAAAACCATTATGATGAAAAAGACAAAATATACAGAGCAAGAAATTTGGTAATAGCTGGTGTCCAAGAGCAAGACACTGATGACCTTGATGAAGGCAATGCAGCTTACCTAACGTCTGTCACCCGGCTTTTTGGTTTTATGAAGTTGGATCTAGAGAGCTACAAGATCACAAGCAGGTCTAGACTCTATAGGGGAAAGCACGCACCAGCGAATGCAAACAAGGATAGGCTGTTCTAGGTGGGACTTGGGTCGGCGGACATAGGGATCTTATTGGCAAAAGCCTCACTTAATAACATAATAAAAGAAGGAGACTGCAAAAGACCATTCATGGCCTACACTTGGCAGCTCCTGTTCCAGTCAACACACAAAAGATTTCTTACCAGAGAAAAGTCATCAACATTGTCACCCTTTACAGGAGTTCGTCAGATCTAATCTACAATATACATAAAATGCATCCAGAGGATTATGTCCATTCATGCAACCGCAAAATATAATCGGAAAGAGCTGATGATCCGATGACAAAGAATGTAAGAATCTTCTTTAGGGACAGGTCAAAGAAAGAAAGAAAGGGAGGAGAGAAAAGAACTTTTAAAGAAAGCTCAAAATAAGAATGCAGAAGAGCAGGACAAGGATTATAAGTGGCATGTAGACTTCAATACTAACGAAGTGTTTCAAAAAAGGAGGGTGAACAGAGGCCGAAGCCCTTTCGTCTGCGAAAGTACAGATAAGGGGCCAGGAAACCGCTCACATCAAATCCAGACATTTAGGTGCCTATATACGAACATAGACAGATTGAGCAACAAGATTGCGGAACTGGAGACGCTAGTGAATTAGGAGGACCTGGAATTAATTTTTTAACCGAAACGAAGTGCAACTAAGAAACATTAAACTCGACCCTCTTCAGCATGGATTGTTATACCATTGTGAGAAAGGATAGACCTGAACAAAATGGCCCTAGAGGAGGAGTTGTAATACTGGTTAAGAAGAACCTCGTAGTAACAGAAGATCCAGTAAGCAGCCTAGTTGACCATGACGCACAAGAGTCGGTCTGGTGCGAGGTTAAAGGCAGAAATGGTAAGGATCTAGTTTTGGACACTATTTATATAACCCCATCCTCACCTGCAGAAAATAATTACCGTATATGTGACTTACTGAACATAAGCGAAGATCTTACAAATGACAAGATATTATTAGTGCGTGGTGATTTTAACTTTGGAAATATAGTGTGGAAAGAAAATAGAGTAACCAATGGCTCCCAAGGCTATGGCCAGTGTAGATAGATGGGAGTTGGAAAGGGGCAAAGAAAAAAAATAATAGCGTAGGCGAGTTGCGAACAGCTTCCCGCGTCGCTGGACCACTGTTAGCCAGCGGAGAATCCACTCGGCCATCCTGAGTCTCAAAAAAGACTCATTCAAACGAAGCTTTTAAGCCGCTCGCCTACACTTCTCATACGCTATACAACCCCCCTCCTAGAAGCGGAGGGTATTTTGAAGACATGAAGAGAGCCCGTTTGGAAATTTATCCAAGGGCTAACGCTCCTCCCCCAGAGTCTGAGCACCATTGTAGATAGAGGGGAGTAGGAAAGGGGCAAAGAAAAAAATAATAGCGTAGGCGAGATGCAAACAGCTTCCCGCGTCGCTGGACCACTGTTAGCCAGCGGCGAATCCACTCGGCCATCCTGAGTCTCAAAAAAGACCCATTCAAACCTAGCTTTTAAGCCGCTCGCCTACACTTCTCGTACGCTATAGCCAGGCTCTAAATTTTCTTGAGGCAGCGAATGACAACTTCTGAACCAGAAAGTAACGGAATGGACACACCTAAGAGACGACGATAACTCATCAAGCCTATACCTAGTGCTCACAAGGACAGACAGTGAAGTGGAGGATATTAGATACCTGGTACCACCAGGCCTGAGCAAACATGCTGTCATTTGCTTCACGCTGACAGTAGACTCAAGGACCAAGGAACACGCAGGATTAACACCAAAATTGAACTACCACAAAGCAGACAAAGTGAAAATGAGAGAGCTGTTTGGTCCAGCAAAGTGGGTAGAAGCGTTTTCTAATAAAAGTCTGAGCGAGAAATGGGACATATTTATAGATAACTAAAAAAGAATTGTGAAGATATGTGTGCCTACCTACAAGAACAGACCTGGATGTATCAAGCCAAAGCGGATGTATAAGGGGAAGGTCTTGAAGGTTGCCCCTAATTATGGGGGAACCTTGAAGGTAATCGTGAGGACAATCCAAGAACCTTGGAAGGGGGACGCTGGTTGCCAGTAATGGGGATAGATTACCGAGTTTTCGCGTAATCTTTGGCAAGGACTCCAGTTGATACAAATGCCCCTGTTGATTTGCGTTGCACTTCCTTATTTCCCACGAGAGTGATTTGTTGATTGCTATGGGGTGCCCTAAGCCGAGGAGAGTTATGTAATCGCGAGGAATTGCGATTAACGAGGAGAATGCGCAACGGCTGTTTTCCCAATTAATAAGGCCTTGAAGCAAGAAGGTTGAGGAACGTCAGGATATTGAAGTCACCAAAGCAAAAGTAGAATTATTATTGAAACTAGGTCTTATTGCACTTTACAAAAGTTCTTTAATTAAGTTTTAAGTTCTAAGTTATTACATAAATTAAGTTCGATGTCAAGTGCGAGCAAGGTCTAAAGGAGGCCGGAGGAATAGAGCCTTTAAGAGTTACACCTTAGTGTCTTCGTTATATACACGACTATATACAAAGATGAATTACGCGAATCCGAGAGATCGGAGTGAACGATATATGAAGCGATATATTGATATATAAAACAATAATGTAATTAGTCTCTTTGTTCTGGCTTCACACAGTTATATATTCAATTTAGGCCACACCCTACAAGTTCCTCGTCCAACTAAGCCACACCTCCCTCTTATGCACCGGCCTGTTGATTTGGCGGTATTAACATAACTCGACTTTTGATTGGCTACTGCCGAACATATTGATAAGTAAGGCACTCCGACTATTGGGTAAAATTCTCTGTGGACGGTGGCATGTTGTCATGGAGACATCTTCCTAATCTGGTTTCTATTTTTTTAATAGTGATAGCTATCCGGTTTATTCTGGATTCTGCCTTGATTATAATATTTGCTTAAGATTGTCTCGACCAACTCTAACAAAGATAACTTTGCTCTGTTTACTACTGTGTGACATTCTCGTAAACGGGGCTAACTTTACCCTCTTTCTCTCTCTCTCTGTACTTTATGTGTGTAGCGACTACCGCGTGTGGCCTATTTTGGACGTACACGCCGGTCGCTACAGATGAATAGAAGAATAGAAATGTAAATAAGAAGGAACAGGAAGCGTGGAGAAAATACAGGGGGAGAAGGAACACACCTCACCGAGAAAAATACAGTAGTGCAAGGAATGTGGTAACAAGGGAAGTAAGGGCAGCAAAATATGTATACGAACGGAGAGTGGCATTGGACGCAACTAGAAACACCAGACACTGTTGGGTTTACGTCAGATCAAAGACTATTGCCAAGGAAACCATAACCAGACTGAAGACCCATAATGGACACATAACTGAGGATGACGGGAAGATTGCCCAGAAGATGAACAAGGCATTCAAAAGGGTATATGTGAGGGAAGATGTAGGTCGACCAACAATACATCCAGATTCAGTTTTCCAGGGACCTAAACTGCAGGAAATTTTTATCACGAGGGAGTGTGTTAGGGAAAAAAATGAGAGGACTCGATGGCAAATAAATGCCCACTGACCCGACGGAGTGTCACCCCTAGTGATAAAAAAAGTTCGGAAATACTGTGCGACCTAATACTGAACATATTCAAAACATCCCTGGAATCCGGAAATGTACCAAATGACAGGAGAAGAGCAAATATATTGCCAATCCACAAAAAAAGGCAGTGAAATAGACAGCTGGGCGTTGGGGCAACGAGTTGTGACTTTGCCACACTATGAATTTAGAAGTCGCAAACGTTTTGGAAAAGTCGGAGTAAACAAAGTCGCACCGCCAATTTTCCGCGACTTTGAACAGGAACAAGAGTGATTGTTTTTTGTTTTTTAAGAAATTGCCGCGGCTCTTTTAAGCCAGTTTTAAAGCCCGATTTGGTTAAGAATGTCAATTTTGAGTTGGTAACAGCTAACTTTATTTTTATATGATTTTTAACTTTCCTTTTACGATAAATGAAATTATTTACATTATATGAGACTGACGTTACATGAAACTACCTAAACGTACCCCCCAAAATTTGTTACTCTGAATTTTATTATAAATTAGTAAAATTACATACACTTTTCAGGCGTGTTATGCCTTGTGGAGTTCATCGTGCGAATTAATCTCATTTTCTCGTATTTTAATATGTGCTTATACTTTTCTTGTGGCTAAGACGAAAAAAATACTGTAAAGTGTAAGAAGTAATTAAAATCTAATAGCATTCTACCTTTAACATGCCTAAAATTAAACAATCTGAGTAAAAATTGGACCATCGTACGTAGACTAGGCCTTGGTTCTAAATTTAGAGATCATATTGATATAGCCTATTAAATTCACATGGTTTTATCTTTCTTTAAATCCATTAGGCCACCCTATAAGCTTAGAAAATCGCAATTGTTTAGTAACTTAAACTGGTGAAGGTTAAGAGTGATGTCCTTCGCCGATCTGAATCTCTTATTTCATAATTTCTTTCTTTTCCGACGCACCCTGTGAGGGGTTGTAGCATGGGTGTTTTTCCCTAACTTTCTTCTTGTAGCTTTTATTGTAGCTTAATTTATTACTAGTTACTGAAAGTTCTTGTAATGTTTTTGTTATTTTACAGATTATTGTAAAAACTGAGGGATAGACATAGATAAGTTTGTGACAAGAAGCGGGGATAGGAGCAAAGGTTTTCCTGGCGACAGTGCAGCTAGTAGTCGCTTCAGGCGCAGCACTGCTATGCTAAGTGAGAGCAGTTACAGGGATAGCCACAAGCCTTTTTTTTGTACCTGAGACTGACCGTGAAGGATGAGGAGACAGGGGAGGCTGGCAACCAGAGCCAGGAGGGCAACGAGGATACCGTCAAGGAGCTGAAAAGCTGCTTGGAGACTTTTGAGAGGTAAGAAGATCGCCACGCCGCTATACAAACAAACAAACAAACAAACAAACAACTTTATTGCGGATTTCGGTGATCCATAAAAAAAAAAATACAAAAAATAAATAAATAAATAAAAATACATTACAATTTTGAAGTATACCACTATCTTACTGCTAGTACTTATTCACCTATTTACATGAACTGTCAATCTACTAATATTTAATATTGCCGGATTAATGCAATGGGTAATATTTATCGTGTGAGTAGTAATTTCAGAAAGATACCTACAGTCTGAGTGAAAAATACCAGACACAATTTTATTTGAGCTGCTTTCTAACATATTTATAAAATCAATTACAAGTTTTCTGATTACTTCTTTAGGCGAAGGTATATTTCTACATACATACATCGGACTAGCTCTACAATACTTAGGTTTACCACACAGAATTCTGAGACAATTGTTATAGGCAACAATAAATCTACTATGGGTAGCATTTGCATAATTCCACCATAGATGAGCTGCGTAAACTGACTCACAATAAGACCTAAACAGTTTAATTTTTACACTTTCAGTACAATGTCCGAAATGTCTTTTAATCATGTTACTTTGTCTATACAGCTTTGTACGCTGGCGTTCTATATCTAATGTGTCTTTGAGATCATCACTAATTATATGCCCTAAATACTTTATATTGCTCACTATTGGAATTGTATCATTTCCTAGCTTAAAACTATCATATTTACTACATTTAAGAAATTTAGACTTAAAAATTAGCACCACACTTTTAGAACTATTAAATTTGATATCATTTTTTATCCCCAAATCATTACAAAAGTAAATTAATTTATTTAGACCACCTGCAGATGATGCAATTAGTGCAATGTCATCTGCATAAATAAAATGATTCGTTTTTGCATTACCTATTATACAACTTACTTTAATTTTGCCTAATTTTATGGATAAATCATTTATATACATACAGAATAGGTAAGGAGAAAGAATTCCTCCCTGTCGAACACCATTACTTACGGTAAAGAAGTCAGATATGGTATTTGACCATCTTACACACATTTTTTGAGTAGCATACCAGTAACTAATTATTCTTATAATATATGATGGAACCTTAAATTTACTTAACTTATCTATTAGAACTCTGTGATTTACTCTGTCAAAAGCCTTTGACGCATCCGAAAAACAGGAATATATATTGCTATTAAGACTATTATATTTCAATATCATTTCTTTTAATGAGTAAATACATGTATCTGTACCATGATTTTTCTTAAATCCAAACTGGTTGTCCGTTGTTAAGATAAATGATTCTATTCTACTAAGTATGATTCTTTCTAAAATTTTACTACAGATACTAGCTAACGCAATTCGCCTATAATTGGATTTTATAGTTATACTTTGACTTTTGTTTTTAATAATAGGTATTAACACAACAGACAAGAAGCTTTCAGGTAAGACTCCATGTACGAGACATCCAGTGAGCCACATAGCTAATAATGGAATAATTTTTGCACTGCTAAATTTAATATGTTCAGCTTGAATTCCATCCAATCCACAACTTTTATTTACATGAAGTTTTCTTATCATGGTTGCTACCTCTTCGCATGATACTAAAACCTTTTTATAGTTATCAGAGACTGCATAATTGTTGTCTAAGGATAGTGAACTATCGTGCAAACAATTAAACAGTTCCCGATAGTGTGTTTTCCACATGTTACAAATATTTTCAGCTCCTGAATTACCTTCAATTTCATCAGGTGGACTTAATTTTTTGTTATGCACTTTAATTTCTTTCCAAAATTCTATTTTATCTACTTTCATATTAAAGAGCTTGCGGGCTAAAGATTCCTTTTTTAGATTTTCTTTATTTAATTTAATAAATTTAAGTGCCCCTTTAAATCTGGCTTTTGTGGATTTTTTCAGATGGAAAATTGGACCACTTCTAGGTTTGCTTACTTCTAACCACAGAACATAAGCCTCTCTGGATCTCTCATACAATTCCTGACAGTGTTCATTCCAACCAGGCCGATTGTACTTCTTATTTTTATCTGATGCACTTTAAAATACAATTTTTGATGTCTCAGAGAGTGCAAAAATTATGTTATTATAGAAAGAAGTGACTTTTTCCATATATTCATTATTTCTACAGTTCAAATTTTTACAACTAAAGGCCTCGCTTGGAATTTCCACATTCTCGAGGAACACCCCACTCATGTTAGTGTATTCATCTTTTTTATTTTGTGGCACCTCATCCCAAAATATCCTATAGTAAAGTAACAAAATTAAATGTGAAAATTTAGTAAATACACTTCTTTTCATGATTTAAAGATTTATAAATATTAAATTTAAATATTTAAATTCAACAAATTGTCATTGAAACATTTCTATCTCTTTCACTTTCTATGTCTTTGACAAATTTGTGAGGACTGATGAGAAGGTGGATGGGAGTTCTCTCAGGAAAATCCACAATGGCCTTGCTAAGTGCCCACATTCTGGCTGCAAAGGAAAGAATGGGTTTACCGAGAGCACCCATACCAGGAACCACCTCAAGCAGCATTGCAAGAATGTAAGTTTAAATAATTAGCTAAGTTTACAATAAATAACTGGCGCCGCTAGTCCTGCTACTTTATCCAAGTTTTAGCAAAGAAAATTAAAAATTTTATTGCAAAGCTAAAAGTTAATATTTTTATATTAGAGCACAAGGACCAGCTACCTCAGCTATCTGCCGCCATTGAGGGGCTCAACAAGTGCGCCCGCTTCCAGTCAAGGGAGAGTAAGGCCCACAAACAGCGCCAGATGTGCTTGGAAGAAAGCTTCAGGGCTGAGTTTAACCAGGAGAGTGCCAGGCCGTGTTACACCAGGTGAAAAAAATTCAGAGAAATAATTTTTTAACTAGTAAAATAACGTTTTGATGTTTTAAAACATTATTATTATAAATTTAACATATATTATTTTTTTACATATTTCGTCTTTAGGAGGTTCATTGCGACAATGACGCCAGTAGCTGTAGCTGACCATCCTAGCACCAAGAGGATGTTCTACCTCGTCAACCCTGAGTTCCAGTCCCCCTCACGGAGGACTATGGGCAGGGACATTGCCAAGCTGATGGAAAGGGGAGGGATCAGGTAGTCAACCTGTTCTTCTACCAGAAGTAGGTGGCCACTACTGCCGACAGCTGGATAGCCCAGAACAGGATCCTCTTGGGGATGACAGTCCACAGAATTGACAGGAACACCCTTAAGAGGTGCCATGCACCTCTGGCGTGCAAGGAGGTGAAGTTAAGAAAATTAAAAAGTTAAATTTTGTCATTCTTTACCTTAGGCGCTAAAAGCTATAAGTACCTATGCGGTATAAATTTATTTTATAAACTAAATCAATAATTATTGGCTTCAAGAAAGACAGACGCACCAACACCTGGGGAAACTCATCACAGAGATTGACCAGGACTTTAGCATCCATGGCAAGGTGGTGGCCACCATCTCGGACAATGGTACCAACTATGTGGCCGCCTCCAACACCTTTGGCGAGGCCAACTAGAACCAGCAGGACCTTCCTGTGCACCCTCAGGACCCGGACCTGCAGGTTATGGATCTCCGGGTGCGCCTGAGGGCTGAGAGGGACAACCCAAGTCTGCCGCCTCACCACCGCTGCAGGTACTAACAATAGCGGCATCTAGCATAATATATTAAGAAATAAAGATTGAAATAATTTAACTAATCTTTGAATTTATTGAATATTTAAATATCTTATTGTTTCAGCGCCCACACATTCAATCTGTTGGCGACAACAGATTTTAGGGATGTTCAGGGCTATTGCAAGGGGAAGGGGGGGTCAGAGGGGAGGAGGACCACAGCCAAGACCCAGGCCCTGTGGAACCTCCAGAACAGGTCCCCAGTCGTGGCCAACCAGATCAAGTAGGCCGCCAAAAAGAAAAATGAAGACTGCAGTAGTGACTAGGTACTATTATAAAATTTAAATTTAGCATAAGAAATTGTTGGCGATTATATAAAATTGGATTTTGTAAGTTTCTGATAGTGTATTTAAATAAAATGTTTTATTTCTACAGATGGAACCCGCTCTATGATTGCATGATGGTCCTGCTGGAGGTCCTGAGTGTTGGTGACAAGCTGGATGCCATCAACATCATCCTGATAAACCAGCCGAAGGGAAGTTCTCCCATCACAGAGGTGGACATTTAGGTAAGCATACAGTAGCGCGTTAATAGCGATCGCTATTTTAATATTTTTACTAAGAAATTAAATTTTTCTAAATTGAATTATATAAGCTTAGTTAACTAAACAATATAAAAATGTTCATTTTTCATGTCCTCAAAGAGTACAAACTGGTGATGCATCCTGTGGCGCAGTGCCTGGACATGCTTCAGGGGGAGAGAAAGGTCTACGTGGTCACCCTCCTCCCCAGCCTCTGGTTGATGAAGGCCAGCCTGGAGTTGCATAGCCAGAATGGCGACCTGGTTTATGCCAGGCCCCCTGGTGCAGGCCCTGTTCAGGTGCTATGAAAAGAGGTTTGGTCACCTCTTTGAGGATGACGACCTCCTTATGACCACAGCCGTCTACCCCAACCTCACCCCAAGGCCCTGGAGAGCAATGCCCCTGACAAGGTGGAGGAGATTAAGGACACGATTACCAGGAAACTAAGGGCCGTCATCAAGCCCAGGGAGGAGGAGCAGCTGCAGCGTCTTCCTGGCCAGCCAGAAGTGCAGGAACCTCCGAACTTGGAAGCCCGCCTCGTCAACAAGTTGTTTTCAAGAGGCCCGGCCAACCAGCAACAGAATGTGAGGGAGGTCCTGAGGTTAGTCCATGGATGAGTGGATGCCCTCTAAAGGCGAACTGGCCTGGTCCCTCTTTCCCTACCTGCACGGGGAAGTGTGGGTGAACTTATTAATTAAGTAAAATACTACCCCCCCCCCTCCCCAGCGCTGCAGCTGTGGGGAGGCTATTCAGCATGGCCGGGAACGTACTCAGGGACAAGAGGTCCTCCCTGGATGAGGTCAACTTTGAGGAGCTTGTGTTCCTTAAAGGGAACGTGGACTTCCTGGAGGAGAAGATGGGCCAGGGGGACATGGAAGAGGAGGATGACCTGTAGATATTAGTTTATGATGTGTTTTAACTAAAAAAATAAAAAATAATAAATATTTTTCTGCTTTATAAAAGCATGTTTCTGTTATCGCGCAAAAGTTTACTTTGTAATTTAGCAGAGTCGCACCGGGATAAAAAGTCGCAGTCGCAGTCGCAGAGTCGAGGGTCGCACTGGCGGGGGGGGGGGGGCAAAAATAGGTTCGCAAGTCGCAGTCGCACCAGATCCGGGGCAAAGTAGCGCCCAGCTATGAGAATAGAGCCCCTCAATTATAGACCTGCCTCACTCACCAACTCACCAGCGTCAGAAGTAAAAGGAGCTGCCGGACCAACATGTTATGTTACCTTGATGACCTGGTAAATGCGGTGGTTGATGGTCTGTGTGTCAACGCTAATTATCTGGACTGCGAGAAGGCCTTCGACAGAGTTCCACATCACCGACTTCTCATAAAGTTGAAGGCAATGGGCATAGATGGTGGAATTTTGGCTTGGATCAGGAATTTCCTTGGAGAGAGGTACCACCGGGGCAAAATTAGAAATGCCAAGTCTGATTGGCTATCGGTGGTGAGCGGAGTTCTCCAAGGGTCGGTGCTAGTCCCGGTCCTCATTTATATAAATGATCTCGTGATGGACCTTGAATCGGCAGCCAACTTGTTTGTGGATGACGCCAAAATCTACTGGACTATAAAGACGGAAGCTGATGTAGATGCCCTCATGAAAGATATGGAACGCCTGGACGAGTAGCGTAAGAATTGGCTGCTGTCGTTTAATGTGGAGAATTGTAAAACAATGCACATAGGACACCATAACTAACAGACAGACTACCAACTGAACGACTGACAGCTGCAGAAGACCACGCAGGAGTGAGATCTGGGCATCATAGTGTCGGCAAACCTCAAGTCCTCAATGCATGTCTCCAAAGTAGTCGCTGAGCACATTACTGTGCTCAGCGGGGACATCATATTCCCTATCTACCGAGAGGGGACATGATAGAGACCCGCAAACTGATCCAAGGGTTCGAAGATATCCCCTACACCAAGTTTTTCCAACTGAACACCAACAACTTGAGCGGCCACTCCCAGTAGCTAGCAAACCAGAACATTAGAGGACAACCTTAAAAGGTAATTGGTTTGTCATAAGAGGAATTGATTCCTGGAATGCACTCCCAGAGAGTGTGGTATAGCAATGCCTCTACGCATTCCTATAATAAAAACCTCCTGGGAAACTTAAATATATGTATACATCAATTATTATGTAACATTCATATGCAATTATTTTACTTAACTTTGTCAATTTAATCTTTCAATTATTTTACTTAACTTTTGTAAATTAAATCATTTTATGTACAACTTAATAATTAATTAATTCATGTATTTTACTTGTAAATTCATTTAACGTACTACTGTTTCAAACATCATTCTTCCAATTATCATAATTCACGTCATTTTAAATTAATACTATCCCCTATATTCAAGAGTGAAGAATTTCCTTTATTTCTCAATTATTTTTCATTTCACATTCCTGTAGTCGTGAATAATTTCCACACACACACTATACGTGCACACAGCCACTTCCCTCACGTCAACACATTCATTCAACTAGCACGAGTATACATAAAACAGTGACTATGATGGACCAAACACACCAACTAAGGACATCAGTTAGCGGCCAACCTGATCATGACCAACCCTCTGCGCATAGACAACCACATGCCTACCTCTCTCTTCCCGTTATGATCCTGCAAACCCAATTGCGTGGTTAGAAGTCTCGTCCCTTCTCCTTAAACTACAGAAAATCACCGAGGAGGAGAAGGTAGCAGCAATAATCCAACGGTTGCCCATAAGTACCTTTATTCAGTCCAGGGAAGTGCTAATTAACGGGGAACAGGCTGGCGTTATAAACCGCCTGAAGAAGGCTTTCCTCAATAAATACGGTAGGTCCCAAATAGATGACCCGAGAGAGCTCCCGAATACTCAGGAAATGGGAGATAAGAGTCATACTTCTTTTTTTAACTCATCTGAAGGACCTTATCAGGGTAAAAGGTGCTCAAATCGAACTTTTTAGCCCTCTCCTCACTGAATTTTTCTCGAGAGGAGTCCTTGAGGGAATCAGGCCATTAATCCGCACATAAATTGTATAAAAGTCCTTATGTGAATTGGGGCAACGGCCAAACTCACGGCCCATTTAACAAAGCCTCAATTTCTCAGGTTCGAGGCGCATCGAGCTCCTCTGACGAACGAGCCGAGCGTTCAAGGGTTCCATCTTCCCTATCGAGAGACCTTGAGGCTTCAATACGGAGGATGGAAGCCGACATCCAGCGGTTAAAGCTGCAGGGGGAATCGCAGAACGACCACAGACACGGGTTTGACGATCGAAGGCGCAGATCCCACTCTGGTTTACGAAAGAGAAACCAACGAGGGCATCCCGATGCAAGAGGTGAGAGACAGCCAAATTTTCGACCTCATTCTTCCAACTATTTTCACCATCTTCCACACCATCAGGGCCTATGCTGGTATCATCAAAGGTACGGGTACACTGTACACAGCCTTGTAGCTACAGTTATGCTTCTTCGCATACTGCGCCAAGTAGTCTCCTGTAGCATAACGTTTTCTTTTCCCTCTATACCAACTCGGTGGTGCTGGTATAGTGGTAACTGCCCCAATAATAGACACATTCGAAGCACGTTATGACAGATACCTTGGTATGATTAACTAAGATGCTGGCTAACTATTCCAAGAGGTGGGGGTAATACAAGAAGTCATCTTCTTAATTCCCGTATATCTATTCATAGGTAAGCTATACGTTCTTTCAGACACTTTGGATATATGGATTATTCACATTACAAGATAGAATGAGACAATCAAAAATATCTAAAAAATGAGCACTTTGTACTTTCATAAAGTATGTAAATATGGGGCAGCTTTAACCAATGTTATAATTTATTAAGTTATAATTAATTAAGTTCATAACTAACCTGTGTTTCTTTTTTTAGGTTTGAATATTAAATAAAATTAGAAGATAGTTTTCTGTAATGTGCGATGGTGTGCATAATGTATGAAGATGAAGATCTTGCGGTTCCTCTACTAACTGAATTCCTAGGTTTGTGAAACCAACATTATGACATTTTTATTAACTCTTTGTTTGTGAAATGTACATGTGCTTATATTTGCGTGTGCTTATGTGAAAGTGTGTTCATTATATGTATTATTTTTTTGGTATACTTATGTTCTGTAGCCTTCCTTAACCTTTGATCTACTTTAATTTATTTCACTAAGAAGAATGGAACGTGGTCTTCGTCTTGATCGTTTGGATGTTCTTCCAACTGCACCAGAAGCGGCAGATGTATTTAAACACTGGTGATTGTTTTCACGAGGTATAAAGCGTCAATTGGAGGTACAAAATATTCGTTTGGGGGTCTCCTAACCAATTCAGTTTCTTCTAAAAATTTCGAGATACTTTCTGAATGTACTACTTTCGACGATGCTCTCGCTGGTCTTAAATGCGTCCTCATTCAACCTGCGAATGATGTCGTGGTGCGACACAAACTCGCGACTCGTAAACCATCAGATGGTGAAGCGATTCATGAATATGTACCTGCTCTTCCAACATTCAGTTTGAATTGCAATTTCCAGGTTGTGAATGCCAAAACGTATAGAAACGAGTATATTCGAGATGCCTTTATTACTGGTCTTTAATCATCAAAAATCTGAACGAGACTTCTAGAAAACAAAACTCTTACATTATCTTCAGCTGATAATCAAGCGAGAGCGTTAGAGATTGCAACAAGGGATTCAGAGACCTATGCATCATTCACTTTGGTTCTGTAACTTCAGTAGAATCGCATGAGCTGGGCTTTGAATTGACTGTTTTAATCCTAATACTGAAGACTCGAATTATTCTGTAGCTCCTTTGCTTCGAAAACATAAAAAAAATATTATTACGGAAATTCTTTGCACCAGAACCGTGCTACCTGTCCGAGAAGTGATGTTACTTGCTTGAAATGCAAGAAAAGAGGACATTTTTCGAAGGTATACAAGTCATCTAAAAATGAAGTCTCAGGATTAACTTCCAATCCCGTTTTCGCTAGTGTGCCATCAATTTTGAAAAGGTCATCTCTAGAAGTGGAGGCGAATGGCTGTGTTCTCACGGCTCTTTTAGATATCTGCAGTTCCGAGAACTTCATTTCAAAAGATGTTGCGAACTACTTTAATTTCCATCTTGAAGGCGCGATATCTATGGCCTCTACAAATTTAACATCTCTTATCGAGGAATGTTGTGTGATTAGCATAAAGGCGAAAGTCGTGAGTACCGGACAGTACGTTTGCTTGTTTTATCTGAATGTTGCGTTGACATTATTTTAGGAATCCCCTTCCTAAGTAAACATTCCTCCTTTAACCTAAACTTTGGAGGTCATCAACTTGACCTCGAAGTTTGCTCTCTGGCTTCTATGATTACGGATCCTCCAAAAGTTTTCACCAACTTATCATCTGATTGCAGTCCGGTCATTAAGAAGTCACGCAAATTTAAAACGTCTGATTCTGAATTTATTCGTTCTCAAGTAGCATACATGCTCAAGGAAGACATCATCGAACCGAGCACCTCTCCCTGGCAAGCTCAAGTTCATGTTGTGTCGTGTCGAAACAATCAAATTAAGGGTTAGTAATTCACTATTCTCAGATGACTAACAAATATACTTACTTGGATACGTATCCATTACCTAATGTTGAAGAATTGGTTTAGATATTTAGAACCATCGACCTAAGTAGTGCTTATCATTGTGTTTCCCTTCAACCTAAGGATAAAATTTACACTGTTTTAGAGGCGGGTGGGAGGCTTTTTCCATTTAAACGCTTAAGTTTTGGTCTAACCAACGGAATTGCCTGCGTCCAGAGAATTATGGAAGATTTCATTCGTAAAAATAATCTTGAGGACACGTATGCTAACCTAGATGATGTTACTATTTGAGGCCGCACGCAAGCGGAACATAATAAAACCTTAACTAAGTTTCTCGAAGCTGCTGAGAAACATAAAATGACCTTAAATAAAAACAAATGCACCTTTTCAACTAATATTGTATGTATTCTAGGTTATCAGGTTATCCAGAATGAACTTCGCCTATATCCTTCACCCCGTGCTACTCTCAAGTATATGTTCGTATCGACCAGCCAAGAATCATTATCACAATTAGTTGGATTGCTTGCATGCTACTCGTGGTGGGTTCAAAGATTTTCTCAACGAATTCGTTCCCTAATTAATTGTCAGTTTCCACTTTCTGAAGAAGCTACAAACGCCTTCGAGGAATTAGAATAAGTTATTATTAACGCTGGTTAGGGTGAAAAATAGATGAAAATTGACCGTTTACACTGAAAACTAATGTGGCATTGCAGCCACTTTGACCCAGAGTGGATGACTATAGCAATGCCCTCTGGCATTCCTATAAAATATTACATGTATCAATATTCCATCGCATCAATTTAAATATTACCATTACCTAATATCATTTTAACGTAATCTACCTTGTTCATAAATATTAGCATACTTTCCTTTTAAATTCAATGTAAAAATATCCATTTATTTTCCTATTTAATTTCTACAATTTCTATTAAATTTTATGTAAATTCTCAACTCAGTTATGTATAAATTATCAATCATCTTAAATATTCCTATTATTAATGTATCAATCAAATATCTCAATCAAGAATCTCAATTTTTTTTTGTATATGTATTTTCAATATATCTTTTGTAATAAATAATTGCCATCCAAAAATCGTGGCTAAGATACATTTTTTTGGTAACATTTCCTTTAGTCAAACACACAAACTAACTTGCTTTCAGCTGCCTCGCATTGAACACAAAAATTCCCACTTATATATATATATATATATATATATATATATATATATATATATATATATATATATATATATATATATATATATATATATAATGTTCTATCTTCGTTGTATTCCATCCATTCTCTTAACGATTTCGCGATCAACTATTACGCCTAAATTCACCGCCAGGTCAGCCGCTCTAGCCTTATTTACGATTCATCCTTCAATAATTCTCTCTCTTCAAAAACTTATATATATAGGTTTGTTGTGAAGTATCTATCTAGGTTAATACCACGATGGCACTATATCTATAAATTAGTGCCTAGAATTTGTTTAATTATCTCCCGTACGTTCATTCATTCTTAATTATAAAATTAAATATAAATTTTCAACCCAGTCATGGTTTCACATTTTTCGAGCGCGCCAGTCAGTCGAGTCATTTAGTCCGTATTCATTTTTCCGAGCGTCGACTCTCAGCACGCGTGTTAGTTTCTAATCCCAAGTTTCCAATTACATCCTTAATTTAATTAATAATATCCTGATTAAATTAAATTTATTATATCTATATAAATACAACGAGATGATAATATTTCTTCGTTTTTTCAATAATTTTTTTATTTTACGTTCATTCGTGTAACTGAATTTTTCACACACACACACGCACATCAATCATATCCATCCATCTACACATGTACACAAACTCGTAGCGACTAGCATGGACATCAGATTACCTCAGTCAACGGCCTAATCGAGCAAATTATCGAAGCCCCTGCCCCAAATCCCCAAATCATCCAGAGGCACGCCCACGCCTACATCTCTCTTCCTGTGTACGATCCGGCAAACCCTAACACATGGCTAGAGGCATCAGCCATCATCCTTAAGCCTCAGCATGTGACGGAAGAAGATAAGATAGCTGCCGTCGTCCAGCGCCTCCCCATGAGTATTTTTTAAGAATTTAAAGAGCTTTTACTAGATGAGGGGCAGGCGGGCATTCTGGACCGCCTCAGGGGGGCATTTAATGCCAAGTTCGCAGGTCTCAGGTTGACAACCTGAGATAGCTCCTATCCATTCATGAGATGCGAGATAGAAGCCCTTGGGAATTTCTAAAACATTTGAGGGCTCTTATCAAGGTGAAAAGTACACAAATCCAGCATATTAACCTCCTCCTCACTGAGATCTTCATGAGGGTAGTCCCAGAGTGGATCATGACTTTAATTATTAACGAAGGGGATTCATAGATCGAGCAGCTCGCATCGGCCGCTGACAAGTTATATAATAACCTTTCGCTTCCTTCTCCAGTTAATCATTTAATTCCAAACAAATCATACTTAGTCGAATTCCTCTTCCTCTCATTCCAAACTCCTATACACACTAGTTGCTACCTTGTTGCCTAGTTACCCTTTTTACTACTATCTACTTGTATTACTCCGTGAGAAATTATCCTCTGACCAAAAAGAAGCCTATGCTATTGTTGAGGCGATCGAAAGGTGGCGTTATTTTCTTCTCGGTCGTAATTAAGTTAACCTTAATTACAGATAAAAAAAACTGTATCTTACGTGATTGTTTGATTCACGTCATAAAAGTAAAATAAAGAATGAAAGGATTGCTAGATGGCATTTAGAATTGATGCCCTTTTGCTATTAAGTTATACATCGTCCTAATTCGCTCAACAGAGCTGCTGACGCCCCATCACGCACTTTCTGCTCAAGCCTGACCCACAATAATCTTGTCGAGTTTATTAAAGCTCTCTGTCATCTAGGGATTACACGATTTCACCATTTTGTTCTAGTACGTAACTTATCTTATTCTGTAGATGACGTTAGGCGAGTGGTGTCAGGGTGCGAAATGTGTCAAAGGTGAAAACCTCGATATTATCGTCCCGAAAGGCAAGAGCTTATCCGTGTCATGCGCCATTTTGATCGAATCAGCCTTGTCTTTAAAGGGCCCCTACCCTCTTCTTCACCCAATAAGTATTTATTAATTCTGGTAGAAGAATACTCGCGTTTTCCCTTTGCTTTTCCTTGTAACGATATTTCTTCATCAACTGTTATATAGTGTTTTACTACGTTGTTTTCTCTTTTCGGGTTACCAGGGTACTGCATTCAAATCGAGGTACTTCTTTCATGTCTGCCGAAATACAATCATTTTTGCACAAGAAAGTGGTTCCAACGAGTCGTTCAACACCTTACCATCCTACCGGGAATGGACAATGAGAGCGCTATGTAGGAATTGTGTGGAAAACTGTTACCTTGGCGTTGGACTCTAGAAACCTGAACATTAACTATTGAGAGCACATCCTCCCGGATGTTATTCATTCCTTGCGCCATTGTTATGTACTTCCACAAATTAACTCCCCACGAACGGGGTTTTCATTCTATCGCATAACCACGAGGGGAATGAGTATACCTAACTGGCTTGACTTACCTGGTAAAGTACTGTTAAAACGACATATACGGAATAACGATGATCCCTTAGTATGCTAAATGGAACTAATCGAAGCCAATCCTAAAGATGCACACAAAAGATTTCCAGACGGCCGAGAAGATACGGTGGCTATCCATGATTTGGCCCCCAGTCGGAGAGAGTCAATTAAACGAGATTAAATTGAACGTTACATTGAAAACTGGTAAATCCTTTAAATACTCGCATTAGACGCTTGATCTTGTATTTTAGCATTTTTCTTTTTGCGGAGAGGAAGATTATTATAATTTATTACATTATAATTAATTAAGTTCATAACTAACCTGTGTTTCTTTCTCTAGATTTGAATATTAAATAAAATTAAAATAGATAGTGTCTTGTAATGTGCGATGGCGTGCATAATGTATTGAGATGAAGATCTTGCAAGGTTAGGGATGCGTCATGCTCTAAGTGCGAAAAAATGGGACACTTTGCCTGAGTATGTCAGTCATCAGCTAGGTCTGTTCAACCAAGCAGCATGTCAAAGATGTCTGAGGCTATCATTGCGTCGACTGCAAGCCTGAATAGTACCTCCCGAGCAGTCACAAGGATTCTTCTAGGTGACAAGATATCCGCGTAGGCTCTGATCGACACTAGGAGTTTGCGCAGTTTCATTCGACCAGAAGTTGTGCAGTCTGCTGACTAAATATGTTGCAAGCGACAGGAACAGTCTCTCTGGCATCTGCTGAGCAAACTACCGAGATCCGTGGACATTGTCGGGTCAGTCTAAACATCAATGACAACAAGTACGAAAATGTTCAACTGTATGTCATGGAAGATTTATATTCTCCTGTCTTGCTAGGTCATGACTTTTGAAGCAACATAAGTAAGTGTCCGTTGAGGTTAGGGGATGCCAACCTCCCTTGGAGCTGTGCAGTTTAGTGATTGCTACCGTGGACCCCCCAACTCTGTCGCCCTGTAGAAATCAAGTCGCATCGCTACAGTAAAGATGAAAGTAAGTTAATTAAAGACGAGGCAGAGCGCTTACTTCAGGAAGGGGTCATTGTACCTAGTTGAAGCACATGGCGAGCGCAAGTTGTGGTTGTGAAGAATAGAAGCAAAATGAGAATGGCAGTAGATTACTCTCAAACAATCAACTATTTTACGAATATTTGTGCATACCCAGTGCCAGCAATCTCCGAGATGACAGAGAAGATCTCCAACTACATTTACTTTACTCGATCGATCTCAAGTCAGCTTATCACCAAATATCCTTGAAGACTGAAGAGCAAAGGTACACTGCCTTTGACGATGGTGGACAACTTTTAGAGTTCACACGGATCTCATTTGGCGTTACCAATAGGGTGGCTTGTTTTCACCACATCCTAGACGACATCATCTGCAGCGAAGATTTAAAGAACACCTTCGCATACAGTCTGCGAACATTCAAAAGAAGAGCATGATGCCAATTTAGAACACATCTGTTCAGTAGCTAAGAAGTATGAGCTGACAATCAATCAAGACAAAACCAAGTATGCTAACACTCGCATCGCAACACTTGGTCACGTCATCGAGGAACATAAGATCACCCACCCTGATCCAGAACGTATGCAACCACTACTTGAGATGCCAGCCCCAG
Organism: Ceratothoa steindachneri; assembly: GCA_963969495.1. NCBI lineage: Eukaryota > Metazoa > Arthropoda > Malacostraca > Isopoda > Cymothoidae > Ceratothoa > Ceratothoa steindachneri. Next base: position 160,047,505 of record OZ018327.1, read on the forward strand.
CGAATGACAAACCACGGCAGCGAGCTCTTGAACTTCTGCCCCACTATGCTAAGTGGACCCCGAACTTCTCTGAGAAAATTATACCCATTGTTGATTGCGAAAGTTTTCCAATGACACCCATGGAACTAGAGGTTTTGCAGAGACTCAAGCAGGAGATATCGCAGGTTTCAATATGTGCAACAGAGGACAACACACCATTTGCCGTTGAGACAGATGCTTCAGCAAGGGACATCGCAGCATCTCTGACACAAAATGGCAAACCAGTTGCCTTCTTTTCACGTTCGCTTGCTCCTGGAGAACGTCACCACTCAGCTGTCGGGAAAGAGGCATGTGCCATCGTGGAAGCACTGCGCAAGTGGCGTCACTTTTTGATTAATCGGCACTTCAGACTGGTCACCGATCAACAGTCAGTACGGTTCATGTTTGATCATAAGAACAGAGGAAAAATAACGAATGAGAAAATCCTCTGTTAGCGGCTAGAACTGTCTTGTTTCAGTCATGACATATCATACAGGCCTGGCTCACGGAACCTCGTTTCTGATGACCTGTCTCGGGCACCCCATGACGTATCTGCAGCTACCGGCAATGTGACTGTGGAGCTGGGAACTTGCATCACTCTCCGTGCCATCCAGAGGTGAGACATATGTGACACATATGTGACACGAACCTGTCGTCCGCAGGTGTACAACATGTGCTGAAGTCAAACCACGATTTATCAAACAAAGTGGAACTCTAATAAAGGCTACTCGCCCTTTCTAGAGCCTTTCTATTGACTTTAAGGGACCATTGCCAGTCAAACGAAGGAAGAATTGTTACATTATATTATTACTGTAGTGGACTAATAGAGTCGATTCTTCTTTGCCTTCCCTACAGAAGATATATCCACCGAAACGACCATCGAATGACTGTCGTCCCTCTTTTACACCTTAGGTATGCCAGACTACATCCATTCAGGCCGTAGAGTGGCCTTCACATCTGCTAAGTATTGGCATTTTTTACATGATATGAGGAGTAACAACAAGCTACTCATCAGCATACAATCCACGTGCTAATCGACAAGTAGAAAGGTACAATGGTACTCTGTAGCGTACCATTCGCTTGGTTCTACACTCCAGATGTCTTCCTGTTGATGACTGGGAGCTTGTACTCCCAGATGCATTCCACAACCTTAGGTACCTACTGCGTGTGTCAATCAACCAGACACCCCGCGAACGCTTCTTCGCATTCTCAAGGAAGGCATCATTTGGACAATCACTTTCGTCATGGCTGCTTCCTCTGGAAAAACCTCAAAGTACGAGCCACTTGTAGAATCTGTAACGCTCTTGCATGCCAACCCTCAGTTTCCAAGGTACAACATACGGATAGGAGAGATGCCACAGTGTCAATTCGCCGTCTCTCCGTGCCTGCAGAGGACAAACCAGGAGAACTACTTAAAGGAGACCAAAGAGCACCTGCCAAAGTTGCCGATCCACCTGCACTTTCCTCTACTGAAGCTGTCTCACCGTCTGCAGTCACGGATGTGCCTCCTGAGCCATATGAGCCAGTAGATGCACCTATTCCACTGGCAGCACCCCATATGGCTCAACCCGGGCGGTGAAAAGACATTTTAATGATGAACTCTGTCAGTGTTCGGAGGAGTTCCAGAGTGAGAAAGGCTCTTTTGTACCTCCGTGATTATGAGTGACCCAAACATCAATGATGCTTTATAAATGATGGATAGGAGAAAAGGAAGATGGGGAGAATGTGGTGAAAGTCGTTGTGTTATGTTTTGTGCGAGAATTTAATTTCTGTTTATGATGGAAGTTATCATATTAAAATATGTAACAGTATTATCTCTCAGTATTAAGTTTGATGCTATGTAGAAGTTCAGCTGTTTAAAATAAATATCCTGTCACCAGCAGTTGTTTACGATAACCACGGTGCCTATATTTGTCTACTTATGTGAGACTGTGTTTATTACATGTATTATTTTCTTCGTATACTTATGTTCTGTAATTGTTTATTTCAGTCAAATAAAGCTGAACTTTGGAACCTTCCTTAACCTTTGGGATACTTCAACCAAATAACATTCCATGAATATGTAGTTAATCCGAAAATAATAAGTGGTCTAGAAAGAGCACTGTTCCCAAATTATAAATACTAGTTTTTCATTTAATCTAAATTAAACATCTTAGTTATATTTCTCCAAATTATTGTCACTCTCTTAATCACTTCCTATTTTTTATCACTAACTAAAATAAATACTTTCTCTCTCTCTCTCTCTCTCTCTCTCTCTGTTATTTGAAGAATTTTAAAAGAACTTTAAACATAAATGAAAGAGTGGAATAGAGTAAATTTTTTTAATAAATAAAAATTCATGTAAAAGTCTATAGATAGTACTTTCCATTTTATCTATTTAATATACTTATTATAAATCAAGCAGTGGCGGCTCGTAACAAAACTTAGTAGGGGTGCGTCATAAAAAAAAATTAGCATTGTTTTAATATTGTGTAAAAGGAAACAAACATATAAAAATAAAATTTATAGATAAACTTTATAAAATCCTAAACATAACAAAATCAAACATTTTTTATTTACTAATAGCCCAAATTGCTACAGTTCAAGCTTGGTTCATTCGTTTAAAAACGAAATCCATTCTTCTTATTTTAATTTGCGCGAAAAGATTAATTATTTTCTCCTTGAGCTCTGGATGACTAATGAGGATTTTCTTTTTCTCCATTGAAAGCACTGAGTGCATATAGTCTTTCAGAAATCATAGTGCTCCTTAGAAAAGTTTTTATTCTTTTCAGTGTTGAAAAACAGCGTTCTACCTCTGATGTAGCCATGGAAATTGTCATGGAGAGAAAGAGCTGTGAAAAATAAAGCTGTTGAAGTTCACTTCCAGTCACAGAACTTATTTCTTGGGGATGCAAGGAGGTCATGGTTAAATTTTTACAGTTGGCCACGATGAGAGATAGACTTAAGAAAACAACGAATGTAATGGTTTTGTTTTGTTTCTGTAATATGTAGATATTAGTGATTCAAATAAAAATAATTTTACTTAAAATAATGTTATTGTAAGTAGAAAGAATAAATTTATTATTGTACCAGAAGATGTTTTAACGGAATGGAGAGGTTACCACCGTAAGAGGAAGCTCCTAGTTCGCTGCCATTCGAGAATACTCGAGCTTCAGAAGAAGAAAACATGTCAATGATTAAGGGGTGCTCATCTCTCAAGGAGATAGACACGTCCATAACCGGTGGCTCCACCGAAGGATGGTGGAGAAGAAATTGGATTCGCCAGGAGAGCAGAAGCTGATCGCTTTACCACCATCGAAGAATGCCTAGCGAATTCCATCACCAACGGCCTCACCACTCCAACGAAGCAGCCGTTACGGGATGAAAAAAAAGCGTGGATCTTTGCTGCTTTAACGCCCGAGAGGATGGAGCGAATTCCACCACCATCGAGCCTCTTGTCTTCACCTAAGCAGCCGTGGATTTTTTGCTCTACCACCAGAAAGAGTGGAGCGAATTCCACCACCAGTGAGCCTCCCACCTTCACCTAAGCAGCCGTGGATTTTTGATGCTTTGCCGCTAGACACCGTGGATCGAATTCCGCCTAAGATCACATCCTCTCAGAGCTACTCCTCTAAACACAAACCTCTGCGAGACTCGGCAGCAAGAATGATTTGTGCTCATTTTTACGCTCTGGACTATTTCCGCAACATAGATGAGCTACGATGAACCGCTACAATTGGACGTGAGTTGAGACTTAACCCGGCAGAAGTTTATCCAGTCTCTACCTACGAACACAGCATCCTCATTGCAGCTCAAAAAGACAACAGTGGATGGAGATGAAACCAATAAACGAACCATTGCCTTTCGTTCGGGCACAGTAATAAAAAATTCATAATAACAATAATAGTGCTTTATAAAATCACAACGCAAATCATTTCAAAAGTGTAGATTCAGTGCTATTTTTATTTTAAGTGTAAATAGTAAATATTCCAGTGTCCGATGATGAGAATAACATTAATTTTGCTAGACCAAATTATGTGTGCAAAATCCGTGTAAATATTAATATGAAATTAACTCCAATTCCTAAGTTCATTTTAATTTAATATAAGTGGTGTGGTGCATATGTAGATATAGGAGAGTAGGGAAAGCGGCAAGGAAAAAGAAAGAAGAAAAGTAGGGCAAGCGAGTTGCGAACAGCTTCCCGCGTCGCTGGACCGCTGTTAGCCTGCGGCGAATCAACTTGGCCATCCTGAGTCTCAAAAAGATTGATTAAGCGAAGCTTTTAAGGCGCTCGCTTGCACTTCTCACACGCTACAAAACCCCCCCTCCTAGAAGGGACGTATTTTGAAGAAATGAAAAGAACCCCATTTGGGAATGTTATCCAAGGATTAATGCTCCCCCTCCCGGGTCTGGGCACCATTGTTAATGGAGGAGAGTAGGGAAAGGGGCAAATAAAAAGAAGGGAAGGAAAGTAGCGTTGGTGAGTTGAAATCAGCTTCCCGCGTCGCTGGACCACTGTTAGCGAGCGGCGAATCCCCCTCAGCCGTCCTGAGTCTCATAAAAGACTCATTCAAGCGAAACTTTTAAGCGCTCTCTACCCTTTCTCGCATGCTACACATATAAACAGAGTAATGTAAAAAAGGAGGTTTAGTTACTAGATTCGTAACTCTCTAATCAATGTTATGAAATCGCTTAGCATAACATAAGTTAAACGAAGAATCTCACGTTTACTGAGACTCTGAATTCTATGTTTTGCAGTCAAGGATAACAAAATGAAATACGAAAGTATATATAATGTTTTGAGCTCAACCCAGACATAAAAGGAAATATGAAACAAATCGAAAGATGTGAAAAGAAAATCACGAATACGAAATTAGAGGTGGCTTTCAACAACAAAACTAGTTACGATATATATATATATATATATATATATATATATATATATATATATATATATATATATATATATATATTCGGAGGGAGCAGCTCAGTTAGGATGATAAATATATTATTAAGACTATCATATTACTGTCGTTGAGAAGATTATCTCGTTCACGTTCCCCCTTTAAATTCACCAAGTCTTGTCGCTCCAGAATTTAATACTTCGCATTGAATATATATAGAATGCTAGTGGCCCGCAAAGTAACTTAGTGGCGTGCCTCTTGCCCCGTGCATAGGCCAATATTAGAATAAAGTATATTTTTACAACGTCCTTCCTTCCCTCGATTTACCCTGAAACCTTCGGTAAGCCCAGCCAAAATAAGAACAGAGTGAAGAAATCATCTTTAGAGTCAGATGCCTAATTCACCTTCCTATAAACCGATACCAAGGGATCCCGCTATAAATTGGTAATCCTCGTGCACCCCACCCCCTATAAATTGGTGACCCTTCATTTCGACGGGACAGTGAAGCTATAGAATAGAAGAAATGGAGGCAATAAACCATCGTCAAACCGGACAAGGTGAAGAGGACTTTGTAAACGCTGTCAACATCAACCTACCCATCTTTAATGAAACAGCAGTCGCAGGTTGGTTCAAAATTTGGAGGCCCAATTTCATATCTCCGTAATAAAAAAAAAGATTAAATTTTTCCACGTATTAGCCTCACTTCCTCCTAAGACCGTCGATCGTCTCCCTGCGGCCATTTTTTCGGACCAAAATTATCCTCTTCTGAGGGCGGTAGTGATTGGGTTTTTCGAGAAGTCTAAAACCGAGCTTTTCGAGAAGCTCATTGCATCCTCTACGCTCACAGACCGACCCTCGACACATTTGAGAGAACTATTAAGGACTGCCCTGCAGGTAGGAGTTAGTGAAGAACTTATAAGACACAAATTCATTCAGTTTTTACCGGCTAACATCGCGCCCATAATTGCCACCCTGGCACAATTAAGAAAGCTGGCTGATAAACTGATGACATTTGGTAGTGCGCAGTGCCTTAATATAAATATTAGTAATGAGTCGATAGGTCGCAGTGCCGTTTCCGTGTCCAACGGTTTATGTCGTATACAAATAAAGATACGAGTGATAAGTATATAAATAATTCAGCGGGAAGTGCGCGGTCAGTACCCAAAGGTGCCTATCCCAACTGGAATCGTCTTTTATATGTAAAATAATAGTAATTACAGTGCGCATAATATACCAGGAGGATTGCGACCCTTCCGAAAAAAACAAAGACCTGTAATTTGCCGCTCACATGTATTCTTTGGGAAAAACGCGAAATTCTGCAAACCCTGGTGTAGGTGACCCAAGAGTGAAAAGAAGGTCCAGATGCAACCTTGCTACAGGCCATCTTGGCTAGCCCCGACGGAATACTAGGTGGGCATGCCATTGAAAGCACTGCTGCTGGTATCTATGTCGTCTGTTTTCACCGTCGCCGCTAACGTGTGTAATAATATATGTGATTTCTTAGTCGACACGGGGGCGAGTGAATCGATAATTCCCGGCTAAATTGGTGAAATCGGGTGAATTGTGCGAATGGTGATCCCCAGTCTTCGCAAATCATTTAGGTAGCCATTTGTATTCACGGATACCACTTCACTTTTATTAGTTATTGACTTTTTAAGGCATTAGAATCTTTTAGTAGATTGTACGCGCGGCATACTAATAGACAAACAAACTAAACTTGTGTCAGAAATGAGATTATGTCAAGAACCTGCGGTAGGCTTACTTATCAAGGACCTTCAGCACCCACTGCCCCATTGCAGAGCCATATTGGAAAAATATGAGGGTGTCGTGGTATAGGAAGGAATGAGTGATGGAAGGATGTTCGTACGTATGGGTTGTTTACGTACTAGTCCGTGATTAACGTTATATCTCTCTAAGAGTGCTATATATGTTTGATTATTATTATATTGATTATTGACTTCTTTAAACCTTAAGAGTTCTTTGTGCCATACGTAGTGATTCGAGGATAGAATCAAACAAATTGTTAAAGCAAACTAAAACTTTAATTAAAACAAAAAAAACAAAATAAACATGAACCACAGAAATATTACGAACTAAATGCACAGTAAGGACTTCAATAATTTCTAAGTAAGGCTTTCTAACTTGACCTACTTGACATTATTGTGATGGCTGACCCACCACTCACTTCCATTTAAAAAAAACAAAAAATGCTAACGGCCTTTACCGGCCGCAAATACCTTTGTGGATACCCCTTGGAACTGGTTTGAGTCTGACCTTGAACTCAATGAGCTACTTTAACTCGGGAATTTTATTGTCTCGAAGACGCGTGCCGACCGGCCAGATGGAGGTTGCGGGCGAATAACCTGAAAGCCACAAAGGACTTTGGCGAATGTGGCAGCTGGGGAGCCACACGCCCTTGTCAGGAAGGGATATCACCACGGGATAGTGAAAGAATGTTCCTTTTTCCTCTTTGGATTACTCTGGGGAGTAATTTGCACTGTTTAGGGATGAGCTAAGGCTTGAATACTTTGACTCAGGGGAGTCCTGAAGGGAGTGGACTCAGAGGGGTCTTCTTCAAGGGCGAGGACTATCACTGTGCTTTAGGATGCACCGGGATAGGACGGGTCTCTCTGACGAGAGTAAGTTGAACTTGGTTCTTAAACCAAGTTAACTTGACGTTCAGTGTGACCACCGGGGAAATAGCTCGAGGATGAGGTTTTTCTTCTTCGTTTCGGAATTCTTCAAGGGCGACGACTATCTCGGTGCTTTGTGCTACACCAGGATAAGAGGAGGGGGGGGGGGGTCTCTGACGAGAATAAATTAAACTTGGACAAGTTAACTTAAAGTACCGTTTGATAATCAGGAACTAGCTCGATGATGAGCTTCTTCTTAGTTACAGTTTTCCTCAAGGGCGAGGCCTATCTCGGTGTTTTGTGATATACCAAGATAGAGGAGGGGGGGGGGGGTTCTCTGACGAGAATGAGTTGAACTTGAACCAGTTAACTTGAAGTTTGGTTTGATAACCAGGAACTAACTCGAGGATGAGCTTCTTCTTAGTTCCAGTATTCCTCAAGGGCAAGACCTATCTCGGAGCTTTGTGATATATCAAGATAGGTAGGGTGGTTCTCTGACGAGAATAAGTTGAACTTGAACAAGTTAACTTAAAGTTCGATTTGATAACCAGGAACTAGCTCGAGGATTAGCTACTTCTTAGTCCCTTCTCTTGGTAGCCCGGCCTCTCTTGCCGGGGACTTCTCAGCCTGGTTGACTCACATATTCTATCTAGTTTTTCCCAAGATTTTGGTATATATACCGTCACCTCACTGGGGTAGAGGTAGGAGGTGGGCTGGCTTGTAGACGGGCCACAGTAGGGTTCTTACTCTAACGGTTTATCTCAGGAAGTCTTACCTCTGGTCCAGTTGAGCCTTCGAGTTTGAGAGAAACGCGTCTCCAATTTCGTACTTGAGGTGAAATTGAATACACACTCGTAGGGGAGATCCTGCCGTTTTAACTGTTCTGCTTTTCATAGGGACGAGGGGCGAGGGGCTGTGGCTACGAGATTGATCCAAGGTGCCTACACGGCCTGGATGTTTTGCAGTCAACGCCCCCTGTCTCAAGTGAGAGGGTCGATTCGCCTACAGAGGGTCTTTACAGACCCGCACCCGCTTAGCCTCCCCCGCCATTGCCAAACTCAGTGACGTATACTATCGAAACTGGTACTACTCCACCGACATTAGCACGGCCAAGGCCTCTTTCAATAGCAAAAATCCAGGCTGCCAAAGGAACTTTCGAAATACAATTGAAGCAAGGGGTCGTGTGCCCGTCGAAGTCACGATGGGCTTCGCCAATTCACATGGTGACAAAGAAGTCGCCCAGTGGGTACAGGGTGGTCGGCGATTTCCGAGGGCTCAAATCGATCACAAAGCCCGAAAGGTATCTGCTGCCGCGAATTCAAAGTGTTACGAACCACCTCCATCGCGAAAGGATCTTTTATTGTTGAACCTGGTTCGTGACTATCATCAAATTACTATGAACCAGGCAGACATAGAGAAAACTGCGGTCACAACCCTATTTGGTTTGTGGGAGTACGTTAAGCTCCCATCAGGTCTCAGAAATGAAAGCTGTACCTTCCAACGGCACATGGACAACACTTTTCGAGGAAACATTTGGAGCAAGTACTAAAATCGTGGTCAAAAAGGGTCTGAGAATATTCCTGGAGAAGTGCGAGCTGGCGAAAGAGAAAATAATTTTTTTAGGGCATCACATTTCGGTGGAAGGAATTTGTCCACCAGCCAAAAAAGTGGAGGAAACTGGATACATACCATTACGAAAGGACTACAAGGAGCTTCGGAGATATTTGGGCATGTTAGCATACTACCCATAGGTGGGCGCGATCACGAAAAAATATATCACGATAACCGATAATCGATAACTGGCGATAAATTTATCGCCCGATAAGGTGATAACCGATAAATCGATAAATCCAAAATTATAATACAATATTCATTATTGACTATATATAGCGTTATTTTATAATACAATAGTAAGAATATTTGAATACTGTTTCTAAACTGGTGAGGCTCTCCTTCATCTCCTCATAGGTATTGAGGATCCTCCTCCCAGCTCAGACTTACCTATTTCTGCCTCATGGGCACGCGCGGCTCGCTCCTGTGCTAAACTGGAACCAAAAAGTGCAATTATCGATTATCGCTAGTTTGGTGCCAAAAATATCGGCGATACCGCTGAATCGATAACGCGGAAAAAATATCGGATAACCGATAACCCGATATCATTATCGCGATAACGCCAACCTATGATACTACCGCAGAATGATTCCTAACTATGCCGCAATTGCAGCCCCATTGACCAAGCTTGTACCCCTGCAACCAAAGGCTCGGGAGCTCTTGTGGACTGATGAAGCAGGACCAGAACTTGAAAATACCAAATCAGTCTTAATCGGCTCCGTTAAACTCCGTCACCCGATGTTCAATGGTTCGCCATACAAGCTGGTGACGAATTGCTCCCAATACGCGGCAGTTGCTGCTCTGCGCCAAATGGTTGACGGATCTGAAAATCCGGTGGCATTCTTTTCGAGCAAGCTAAACCGGACGCAGCAAGCATAGTCCACTTACGATAGAAAGCTCCTAGTGGAGTATTTTGTTGTCATGCACTTCAAGCACCTGTTTGAAAGTCGCCACGTTACCTTGTGTACTAATCACAAGCCTTTTCATCGCCACTAAGTGCTAAAATAGGCTGGCAACAACGCCATTGGACAGTTATTCTAGAGTACGTCAGTGATATCGCTTAAGTGCTTGGTCAGGACAACGTAGTCGCTGACTGCTTTTCAAGGAACATCAATTCTGTCTTAATTGACTCTCTCAACCTCCGAGCTTTGGCGGGAGCGCAGGAGAATGAAAAAGAAACGAAAGAATTTCGCTCGCGACTTAAATCTTACCTTTTTCCCGAGGAAGTTCAACTTTAATGTGGAGTAAGTAACATCAAGATACCCACGACCGTTTGTCCCTTTGGCATGCAGGAGAACTATCTTCAATCAATTACATAATCTGTCACACCCTGGAATCAAAGGCTTCACTTCGTTTCATCAAATCTCGATATTTCTGGCCTAATATTGGCAGGGATATTCACTCATGGACAAGGCAGTGCCTTCCTTTGTCAATCTTCCAAAATTAATCGCCACACGAAATCCCCGATCCTGCCCATTGATATTCCATCCTAAGGTTCGAAACTGTTCATATCGACAAAGTTGGACCACTCCCACCGTGTACACTGTCTGGAAAATCCTACCCATTACACGATCGAGCGATGAGATGGATCGAAGCGCTAATGATCCTGGACATAAGTGCTGCTACGGTTGCGCTAGCTTTCATAGACGGGTGGATTTCCAGATTTGGAATGCCGCTTTACCTAGTAACTGACAGAGGCGCCCAATTCGAATCACAACTACTCAAGGAACTGACTGACATCGTTGGTTTTCATCGTCTCCACACCGCAGCGTATCGGCCGTCTACGAGCGGGATGGCGGAAAGGGCACACATGACTTTGAAGTGTTCCCTAATGGCCCGTCGCGTGGCTGGCTGGTGGCACTCCTAATTCTCCTTTAGGCATTCGCTCTTTGCCCAATGACTCAGGATTTTCCCCTTTTACGGCACTCACAGGGACCACTCTCTTGTGCCCAAAACCTTTATTTTCGTCATCGTGATCGAAGGCCAACTCCAAATTTATTAAAGAACTGGCATCAACCATAACACAAGTCGACTTTGTGCAGGCATCCATAGGGCACCTGCACTCGGTGCCCAAGCCTTTTGTGCCACCAAATCTTCACGAAGCAACTTATGTGTGGGTCTGAAGAGACGTCGTGCGCAAACCACTAGAAGCGTCATATGCTGGTCCTTTCCGGGTAATCGAGCGCGGCAATAAGGTTTGCACTTTGAAATTCCCTGACGGAAGAAGGGAACTGTCTCAGTGGGAAGATTAAAACCGGCGAGATTACCTCCCTTACATAATGGTAACGTACCTGGCGATCTGCACGCCCATCGACTCAGGCAGAAAATAGGAAGAGGACGAGGTGCACTTCACCTCGTTGAGCACATGGCTCAGAAGAGAACGACGCCAAAAGAAGTCAACCGGAGAGAGGAACAAGACAGACATTTTCACGCGCTCCGGGAGGAGAGTCACGTTTGCCAGAAATCCGTCGTTCATATATTTCTAATCCTTGTGTAGGCAATATTGTAGCGACACATTTGATGAAAGACGAAGAGGCATAAATATATACACGCCTCGCTGCTTCTATAGCTTTATTACATGCCTTATTATGTGTTTGGTAAGTGTCGTACTTATAATTATGTAGAAATCTAAAGAAGAATAGGACACAATTGTGGATGAATTGTATATAAATGTATTAGATATTATTATTGTATATATTATATGACAGAACATGGCATAAATAGGCCCGTTTTAGTACAGCCATACACTTATGTAAGTGTCGATGCCCTGTGCGTATGTTGTAAATGCTGTCAGATATTAAGTGTGTTAAATATAAGTATTTCATATGTATCTACCTATGTAATAGTATACGCTACTAACTCCATTACTGGCAGGGGAGTACTGTAGTGATCAGATTATGTAATAGCAAAGCTAGAGACACCAAATTGCAGGATTCAATACGCTCAGCGAAACCGTCACGAAATGGACGTGCGGTGGTCATATTAAATCCTAGCATACTCCACACATATATAAAATAATATGTCTGGAATTGGAATATTGAAATGATAATTTCTAGATTAAATTGCATCTATGAATTTGAATACAAAAAATAAGGAATCTAAAGACACTTTTAGTATATATATATATATATATATATATATATATATATATATATATATATATATATATATATATATATATATATATATATATATATATATATATATATATATATATATATATATATATATATATATATATATATATATATATATATATATATATATATATATAAGGCAAACGACTGTTGGAGGTGAGCGCGAGACACACAATGTACGAACACGCGAAAGGTCAGAAACACTTTTGTCAATAAGAAAGACAACTAATAAACGAACATTTCGCGTCTCAGAATAGATGTATCGAAAGACGGAAGTCTACGAAGCACCTAGGTAAACACACCCGCTGACTAAAAGGAATCGTTTTACAAAACTGTAACAAGTGTATCCTGTTATAATGGTAATACTTGGGATATGCAAGTAATTCGACTTACCCATATATATATATATATATATATATATATATATATAGTCGAAGGAGCTCAGTCAGGTTGATAATTGTATTATTATGATTATTATATTACTGTCATTAAGAAGATTTATTTCGTTAACGTTCCTCCTTTAAATTCACCAAGTCTTGTCCCTCCAGGAATTAATACTTCGCGTTGAAGTGAATATATATATATATATATATATATATATATATATATATATATATATATATATATATATATATATATATATATATATAGGAGAGAGAGAGAGAGAGAGAGAGAGAGAGAGAGAGAGAGAGAGAGAGAGAGAGAGTTACACACACACACACACATTGCTATTCGCCCGCAAATTCATGACTTGCCTCTTGCCCCGTTAATGGCCCAATATTAGAATAAAATTATTTTTGCAACGTCCTTCTTTACCTCGATTTACCCTCAACAAGGAGTTTTAGCACCCTGTACTAAAAATAAGAAATAATAATTTACCCTGAAACCTTCGGTAAGCCCAGCCAAAATAAGAACACATTGAAGAAATCTTCCTTGGAGTCAGATACTTAATTCACCTTCCTATAAACCGCTACCAAGGAATCCCGCTATAAATTGGTAATTCCCCCCCCCCCCCTCTAACCTATCTCACAGTGTCACTGCATATCTACTCTACACCCACTATAAGAATAAACCCCAATCAGGTTTTTTTCTAAAAATATAACTGGCTAATAAACAAAATAGCCTCGTACTCAGCAACTTACCTAAATACTCAATATCATCCATGTAAAACAACAATGCTACAACTTAGATTTAAAAAGTAGAGCAAGGAGTGTGAAACTGAAGAGATATTAAGTGGAATAGGAGCTTCGTGTTCGATCGGTGTTGGTGACGGATCTGTAATTAGTTCTGGATAACATTCCACTTCATTAATTAAAAATTTCGGTAAATATGTAGATTATCGGCGCGAACGATAGGACGTACTATTTCGTCCGTGTTCCAAAATGTTTCATGTTTTGGAGTACATTTAAGTTGACGGCTCGTGTGGGGGTAAACACAATAGGGGGACTACACTACGATGATTCTGAGTTTCATTAAATTGGGGGGTGGGTCTGGGGGGCACAGCCCCCCAGAATATAATCCTAATTGTTTATAGAATAATAATTCGAAAAGGACTCAAATGCGCATGAATATTCCGACACGAGTGAATGATAATATTTACACACAAATATTTTTCGGCCGGCCGCTAATCTGCATATTTACCAAAATTTCTTTATATATTCATACTAATTAAGGCTTGCTGCACTTACTTTACAAATAGGAGTTTATACAGACCTACTGGTCTCCAGTAGGCCCTCCTCCAAAATGGAGGATGACCCAGATGGTTTCCCACCTCATAATATAGACCTTGCATTTAACATAAGAACATAAGAAAAGAAGGAGACTGCAAAAGACCATTCATGGCCTACACTTGGCAGCTCCTGTTCCATTCAATTCAACACACAAAAGATTTCTTAATATCCCCTGAAAAAGAAGGTAAATATGTAGATTATCGGCGTGAATGATAGGACGTACTATTTCGTCCGTGTTCCAAAATGTTTAACGTTTTGGAGTACATTTAAGTTGACGGCTCGTGTGGGGGTAAACACAATGGGGGACTACACTACGATGATCCTGAGTTTCATTAAATTGGGGGGGTCTGGGGGGCACAGCCCCCCAGTATACAATCCTAATTGTTTATAGAATAATAATTCGAAAAGGACTCATACGCGCATGAATATTCTGACACGAGTGAATGATAATATTTACACAAATTTTTTTTCCGGCCGGCCGCTAATCTACATATTTACCAAAAAGAATAGGATAAATTCAATGACAAACTTCTCTAATTTAGTATTGCTCTTCAAAACAGTAATCTACTTAATAATATTCAGGCGTGTACCCTACAGTCCTGAAGGAATGCAGCTTCAGTCTGGCTGAACCACTGTGGATGATATTCAATAAGTCAGTAGAAACTGGCGGTAAATGTTGCGAGTATCGGTGGATGCGATTCTAGCTTATTTTGATATTCGGCTCATCAAGAGGATGGGCCTACGATGATCCTGAGATTTCAATCATTTGGGGGGGTCTGGGGGGCACAGCCTGCCAGTATATAATCTGAATGGAACAGGAGCTGCCAAGTGTAGGCCATGAATGGTCTTTTGCAGCCTCCTTCTTTTCTTATGTTCTTATAAACTTCATCCACATAGATTTCAGCTCAGAAAAAGTAACTAGGAAAAATAGCCCAAAATAAGCTATGACTCTGATCCGGCCATACTCTACACAATTACCGAATTGGCATTGTTCCCATGGGCTGGAGATCAGCAAACATGACACAAATCCACAAAAACGGAAACAAAGCTGATCCCCTAAACTACCGCCCAGTGAGCTTGATTTCCGTACCCTGCAAGCTTCTTGAGAAACTGATAAGAAAAGTCGACCACCTGGAGCAGAACAACCTCCTCACAAGACACCAGCATGGTTTCACAACGAGAACATCATGCCTCACCCAGTTACTTTTCATAGAAAACCTGAAGATAGCTGTGGAAGAACAGGACTGTGTGGATGTCATCTTAAGGTTCCATATAGGAGATTGGTTCACAAATTAAAAGTGCATGGGATATAACATAACATAACATAACATAACATAATTACACGGATGACAAAAGCCACAAGGGCCTATCAAAGGTCATCCACCTCCGTCAAAACCCACCCACAAAAAGCACCATCACCAGGGGAAGACAAAATCAAAGTCCCCCACAATATAATATAACAGATGACAAAAGCCACAAGGGCTCATCATAGGTCATCCGAGTCAAGCGGCCTCTTTTTCAAGGCACCCAAACTCCCAGGAAAACTACATCCAGAGGATTGCATCCAGAAACAAGGGTATCACCAATCAAGGCTTGTCAAGAACTAAATCATGCAGCTATAGATATATACAAACAATATTAATATATACAAAACTTAGGAACCATCACAACCTTCCCTTCCCATAAACTCATCCAACCTACTCTTAAATACATTTAGATTTGGACTACCTACTACCCTCTGCGGCAATTTGTTCCAGAAGTCTACCACTCTATTGGTGAAAAAATACTTTCTTAAATCCAACCTACACCCTTGCTTTATAATTTTCAAGTGGTGACCCCTAGTCCGATTTCCATCATCTAACTCAAAAAACTTGCTAACATCCAATTTATCTATCCCGGAAAAAATTTTAAAGAGCTCAATCATATCCCCTCTCACACACCTCCTTTCGAACGAGAACATATTTAATACCCTCAGTCTATCTTCATATTCAAGGTGCCTCAGGGAAGGAATAATCTTTGTTGCCCTCCGTTGCACTGACTCAAGAAGGTTAATATCGTGTCTAAAATGTGGGGACCATGCCTGTATACAGTACTCTAGATGTGGCCTAACATAAGAGTTATAGAGTTTAAGAATAACCTCCTTACTTTTGTAACTGACATTTCTCTTAATAAAACCCAGCACTCTATTTGCCCTATTTCTTGCTTCAATACACTGCTTAGAAAACCTTAATGACTTATCTATTACTACTCCTAGATCTTTCTCATCCTCTACTGAGCTCAGCCAATGCCCATCCATTTCATAGTTAAATTCTCTATTATCTTTTCCCATGTTAATAACTTTGCACTTATCAAGGTTGAAAGTCATTTGCCACTTATGTGCCCAGGATAACAATTTATTTAAGTCCCCCTGCACTTTAAAATTATCATCAATATCTTTAACTACAGCTGCTAATTTGGTATCATCCGCAAAAATTGACACTTTATTATTAACTGCCTCCCCAAGATCGTTTATATAGTTGACAAATAATAATGGACCGAGAACTGATCCCTGAGGAACCCCACTGATAACATCCCTCCACTCTGACTTTACACCATTTAGCACTACCCTTTGCTTCCTGTCTTTCAGCCACTCAGCTATGTGGTAGAGTTTTGAATTGGATAACTGAATGGCTGAAAGACAGGAAACAGAGAGTTGTGTTGAATGGGCTGAGGTCACAGTGGTGGGATGTTATTAGGAGCATACTTCAGGGATCCGTTCTAGGCCCTTTATTATTCATAGTTTATATAAATGATCTTGGGGAGGCTGTAAATAGCTTTAAAGTGCAGAGTGACTAAAATAAGTTATTAGCTTGGGCTCAGAAGTGGCAAATGACTTTTAACCTTAAAAAATGCAAAGTTCTTAACATGGGAACTTGGGAAGGGATAATAAGGAATTTAGCTATGAAATGGATGGGCATTAGCTGAATTCAGTTGAGGATGAGAAAGACTTAGGCGTAGTAGTAGATAGGTCACCAAAGTTTTCAAAGCAGTGTATTGAGGCAAAAAATAGAACAATTAGGGTGCTAGGATACATTAAGAGGAATGTTAGCTACAAGAGTAAAGAGGTTATCCTTAAACTCTATAACTCTTATGTCAGGCCACATTTAGAGTATTGTATACAAGCATGGTCACCATACTTTAGACATGACATCAACCTGCTAGACTCAGTACAAAGGAAGGCAACAAAAATAATACCTTCCCTGAAGCTCCTTGAATATGGAGCTAGACTGAGGGTACTAAATATGTTCTCATTTGAGAGGAGATGTGTGAGGGGAGATAAGATTGAGCTTTTTAAAATCTGTCGTGGGATGGATAAGTTGGATTTTAGCATGTTATTTGAGTTGGAGTGTAGTAATAGGACTAGGGGTTACCACTTAAGAATAAAAAAAAAAGAGGTGCAGGTTGGATGCTAAAAATATTTTTCATCAATAGAGTGGTAGATTACTGGAATAGTTTGCCATCTGAGACTGCAGATAGTCCAAACTTGAATGTTTTTAAATGCAGATTAGATGATTATATGGGGAAGGAGGGTTAACTGGGGGGGGGGGGGGTATTCTGGACTCATTCCTGTGGATGCAGTTTTTTTTGTTGTATATTACAATTGATTTGGATTTTAACAAGTCTTGATGATGATACTTTTTTTTCCGGGATAGATAAATTGGATGTTAGCAAGTTTTTTGAGTTAGATGATGGAAATCGGACTAGAGGTCACCACTTGAAAATTAAAAAGCAAGGGTGTAGGTTGGATTTAAGAAAATATTTTTTCACCAATAGAGTGGTAGACTTCTGGAACAAATTGCCGCAGAGGGTAGTAGGTAGTCCAAATCTAAATGTATTTAAGAGTAGGTTGGATGAGTTTATGGGAAGGGAAGGTTGTGATGGTTCCTAAGTTTTGTATATATTAATATTGTTTGTGTATATCTATAGCTGCATGATTTAGTTCTTGACAAGCTCTGCTTCAGGTCCAGCAGGTGATCCTATCCTCCTTGAACTGGAAGACAACACTTAGGGATGGGTCATCCCTAAGTGTTGTCTTCCAGTTCAAGGAGGATAGGATCACCTGCTGGACCTGAAGCAGAGCAGTTGTCTAATTATGCCATTACCTTAACCGCACCAATTTGTCTTGGATATTTTTCCATCAGTACTAATACTAAAATTAAAGATATCTTCTTAGACAGTGCAGGTTTTCCACTAGGTGAATGGAAAGTAACATGCAAATTATTGTCAGATATTCCAAATTCCTATGGGGTCATTGGCCCAATTCATCTAAATGAAAATGTAGTTGAAATAAAAAATGAAATAATATCTAAAGGCTATCCCTATATTATCAATGTCTCATATTAATAAGAGAATCAAGAAAGATAGCTCTCCAACATGATTCATTAAAATTGACTTTTCTGTTGAACAGCCAATAATAATTAAAATATTGTGCACTAATTTCTTTGGGTAAACATTACAATCGGCGGCGTGAACAATGGGACGTAAACTATTTCACCCATATTCCAATATGTTTTCCCCTTTTGGAGTAAATTAAAGGGGAGTGAGGGGTTTAAACACTGCCGGGGGACCCCACTATGATGATCCTGATTTTCAATCAATTGGGGAGTGTCTGGCAGGCACAGCTCCCCAGTATATAATCACAATTGTTTTATAGAATAATGTTCTAGCATTTTTTTTTAACCGATTCATTTCTGCAACTTTAAGTGTTTTGCGAATTATAATAGGTGGGGGGGGGGGTCTGATGTCAGAAATGAATGAAGTAAATTTTTATTTTGTTTTTCACTTATCTTTTTATTATCCTCATTTGTAATCATTTTTATTTGTCAATATATTTTTTCCCATTTTACTATTTTTATTACCTTTTTTATACATTTAAATATACTTAGCTAGATTGTTTAAAGGAACTAGTTTTTGTGGAGCCTTTTGGGTGGAGGAAAGACAACTTTTAGTGGCAGAGTCAGTTTGAACATGGCTTCCGTATGTGCAATTTGCCCTTCGTCTATTATCAAACTTTGTGCTTTATTTTCGGATTGAGAAAAGTTGTTAACCTTTATGGACAAACATAATTTGTTTAAAGTTAAAATCGATCGCGAAGTTTGTAGCCAGGTATTAGAGATTAAAGATAATTTTGAATTTAGATGTACTAAAACTAAACGGGACTCGAGTGATCGCCATTATTCTAAAAAATCAGCATTGAATGGGATTTTTTTTTACCAAAATGGGAATTAAAGAAAGATTCCACCCTTTCCTCATCACCATTTCAGAAGTATACTGACTGCAATAAAGTAAGTAAACAGCATTTTTCGTTTGGTTATTTTCGGGCATTTTTGTACAAAAATGGCGCCGGATATATTTGAACTAGGACTCAAATGCGCATGAATATGAATGCACGGGTGAATGAAATATACATGTACAAAAATACACTTTTTCGGATGCACCGCCGATCTTCCTATTTACCTTTCTTTGTGATTGATTACATTCCACAACCAGTACAATGTTTTAAATGCCAGAGATATGGACATACTTTAAATTCCTGTAGACCAAAAGTAAAATGCCTCATATGTAGCAATAACCACTCAGCTAAAGACTGCAATTTAAATCATGTCTTGACCTTTAAAGGATGCAGAGTATACAAGGAAGCCAGGGAAATTGAAATGATAGCAAAAAGATCAAATATTAGTTAGCTAAAATGCAAATAAAACAAAACAATAGTAAATCTTATAGTATAAATTCTCATCCTCCTACTAGTGCTAAGGTAACTGTTGCAAGTATACAAAATTTCCAAGAAGTAAATCATTCAAGCTATGCATCTATCTTATAATTTAACTTACAAGATCCAACTATAAATAATAATATAATCAATGACAATTCAATTAATTCCCAAACCTTAATTAATAAGAACCCTAAATCAATTGCTCACGATAGGACAATTAATCCCAACTCTCACATTAATTTAAATGTGTCCCTTATTGACCTGCCCAAAATCAGTAACTATCAAAATACTGCAAATGATACTGCTATTTACAACTTTCTTCTGAACCAACAAGAGGAGCCAACATCCTAGACTTAATTTTCAGCAACAACCATCAAATTATTCATAACTATGAACTATTTGATACACCCATATGAGACCACAAGTTATGTGAAGCTAGAATAGCAGTCAATGCACAAATTAACAAACCACAAAATCCTAAAGCTAGTGCGCAAATTGGGATGTTAAGTCTAAATTTCTACCATAAGATCATTGAATGGACAAAAATTGCAGAAAATTTGAGGATTGACTGGGAGACCACTCTGGGCGATGAAAATGTTGAAGAAATGCTCTCCATCTTTACAAGAATATGTGAAGAAGTCTGCAAGCCCCATATTCCATCAAAGAGTTCCACAAAAAAAAAAAGAAGAGATTCTAAGAGACCGACAATCCTTATGAGGAAGAGGAGAGCCTATAAAGCAAAACTGTCAACAAACCCTTCACACCAAAAAGCCCCCAAACTACATAATGCCCTCAGTCACATAGAAACAAAACTGTTAGAGTCACACAAAGATGAACGAAGGAAGGAAGAACTACAAGCAGTCAGAGTCACACAAAGATGAGTGAAGGAGGGAAGAACTACAGGCAGTCAGCACATCAAAGGCAATCCAAAGTCTTTTTATGCATATGTTAAGAAGGCAAAAAATGCATCTAACATGGGCCCCCTAGAAGATGACAAAGGTAGCTTGTTAATGACCCTATAAAAATGGGAGTCACAATGAGTGCAGATAGAACTTTCTCACATCACATCCTTACCACCAAAATGGCCAGGAAACTCACTGGGTGGATCCTGAGAACTTTTCGGCACAGAGAAAAGACATGTATGGTAACCCTTTGGAAGTCTTTACGCCTCCCTAAACTAGAGTACTGCTGTTAGCTCTGGTGTCCTTACAAATTGATGGACATCATAAAACTAGACGCTGTTCAAAAAACACTCACTAGCAGGATATTGGGCCTCTTACATTTAAACTACTGGGAGCGGCTAAAAAAGCTGAAACTATACTCCTTACTAAAAAGACACGAATGGTACCTAGTGATCTACGTGTGGAAGATCTTGGAGGGGCTAAATTAATTTTTCCGCCCTTTTGCCTTTCCTAAATAATCTTATTTAGCTCATTTCTGGTTGACCTATAAGGATTTAAATTGGCAAAACTACTTTCTCTCTAATCTCTGGTATGCCCTTTTATTGTCAGAAATTTTCCTAGCTATCTCCTGATTCCACCACAATGGCTTCCTACATTTCTTCCTAATAGCCATCATTGGAATACACTGCTCCTGGACTATGTTTAATATAGTTTTAAAAGTGTTTTAACATCTTATAAGTATTCTTTTCCCTGAATTCTATATCCCACCTAATCTGATTTAGTAAGGTGCTTAGTTAAATGAACCATCTGATGATCACTATTTTCCAATGCTTCCCTGACAGTTAATTCCTGAACCAAGTGATCATCATTTGAAAGAACCAAATCAAATATATTGGCACCCTTTGTTGGTTTATTAACAAATTGAGTCAAAAAATTATCTCCAAAGCATTCTATAAACTTACAAATTACTCTATCCCTTCCTATCATATTTTCCCAGTCCACATAATTTAAATTAAAGTTACCAAGAATTACTGTATCACATCCTTTACTTATTTCCCTGATCATTAACTCATCAATATAATAAGTCTGTCTGAGTGGTCTGTAAAACGCTCTCAAGTGTATTATCCTATTTTTACTGACCCTAATATCTATCCACAGTGACTCAACTTCTCCTTGCTTTATAGAATTATTTAGATTTGAAGAAATGCTATTTCTGATATAAATAATCAACCCACCACCCATCCTATCTCTCCTTTGACTAATATACATATGATAACCCTGTAGTTCAAATTCACTCATATTGTCATTAAATTTATTTTCATTAACCCATGATTCTATTAAACATATCTATATCTTCATCAATAATGTAACTAAATAGTTTTCATCTTTCTTATTTCTAAGATTATAAGCATTGGTAAGAAGACAACTCAAAACTCTTTTCCTCTTCCGATTAACCAAGTACACCCACTTCTCATATGATGTGACAATTTGCCTCCAGAATCAGTCATTAAAGGGATTATTGAGAAGTGTCTGCAAATCTCTTCGGTCAGCATGTGCTCAGTTAGGTTGTATGGATCCAGTCGGTTTGTTGTGAACTAAACAAACTCCATTTGATGCAATTGGTTCAGCACAGTCTGATGGGATGACACTCCAATAACTTTTGCAAGATCACGGCTGCTTGCAGAATGTTCAACTTTGGAAGCTGCCACTAAAGCCTTCCTGTTAAAGGTTGATGGTCGGCCAGAATGAGGTTGATCCTCAAGGGTAAGATTCCCAGAGTTGAAATGTCTGTACCACCTTGAGCCCTTCGCCTGACTGACTGTGGATTCTCCTTCAGTATTGCAAATTTCCTTCACAACAACTCTTGTAGAAAGTTTTCGCTCATAACAGTATATATATATATATATATATATATATATATATAAATAAAAAACTCACAATGTGGCACATGAGGAAAGCAATAATATGAAAATTAACCCACAGGAAAATGAAAAGATGAATCCAAGCACTTTCAAACTATATTTGCAAGTTCATTTTCAAGTAATAGCATGAAAATGGAGAAGACAACCTTATATAGGGTACAAAGATACAAAGGGAACGCCCTTCATATAGTACAAACCAATGGAAAAACACAATAACAAGACAGAGAAATACCAATAAAAAGATTATTAGGCAACTAATAATGGACATATGTGTCCCAAAAATGATATACACATAACAACACCGTGTATATGAATGGAAATGGTGGGTGAAAAAAACAAAACATTTTAAAGGATTATCATTAGAACGAAAACATTTAGGGCTAAGAGTTAATCCACGATCCTAGCAGAGAAACGTGGCGGGGGAGGCAATGCGAATGATATTACACTAATAAAGAGTGACAACAGGCTACATTATCAAGTATTTCATTTAGTACAAGTTTTTTTAAAACAGGGTCGAGTTTAAATAAGCCATGGGAGATATTTATATTAGGCAACATGCCAATTAATGAACACTCAACAATATTTCTTTTTGTGAAATCTCCCACCCTCTCTAATTTATATATGAAATTTTTTGAGACGTTATTCTTGCCCCAAATCATCAATTTTCCTATTGTATGGTACCGTTACAGTGGGGATATTATATGTCTTTGGCCTTCCTCAAAAGATATTCACAATTTTCTATGTAATCTTAATTCTCTAGTTCCTTCTACTAAATTTACCCTTGAAATTGAGGAAAATGGGGCTCTTCCTTTTCTTGACCTTTTAATACATAGGACGCCGTCAGGTTTTAAATTCTCTGTTTATTGCAAACCGTCCAACTCCAGTTCATATATTCACTTTTATTCTTTCACAGTGTTAAAATTAAAAGATCTGTATTCACTTCTATGTTTCTGCGTGCATTACGCCTTGTTAGTCTTGAATTTTTGGATAAGGAATTGTCCAATATCTTTGAAATAGGTAAAAAACTTTGTTACCCTCATCAATTTTTGCACACTTCATTAAACTTTGCTTAGAGAACTTTTTATAGAACTGATAACCCACCTGTTTTCAGTTATAAAAATTGTCTTATCTTGCCATACTTTGAACCATTTTTTGGTCTCACCTGTATTTTTAAGGAATTTAATATCTCTGTAAATTTTAGATATGAATCCACTTTATATTAAATTGTTAGTCTGCAATTTACAAGGAAAAAAGGTGTAGTATATTCTATAGAATGTTCTATTTGCAATTTACCTTACTTCGAGCAAACTGGTAAATCTTTATCTACTAGAATTTACCATCATAAGTATAATATTAGAAGAGGTGAACTAACCAGCGCTTTATTTTTACATTTATCCCCAAATATCCACCCCATTGACTGGAACTCTGCAAAATTCCTTTATCATCCGCTGATTTCACAAAAAGAAATATTGTCGAGTGTTCATTAATTGGCATGTTGCCTAATATAAATATCTCTCCTGGCTTATTTAAACTCGACCCTGTTTTAAAAAAACTTGTACTAAATAAAATAACTTGATATGTAACCTGTTGTCACTCTTTATTAGTGTAATATCATTCGCATTGCCTCCCCCACCACGTTTCTTTGTGAGGATCGTGGATTAACTTTTAGCCCTAAATGTTTTCGTTCTAATGATAATCCTTTAAAATGTTTTTGTTTTTTTCACCCACCATTTCCATTCACATATACGGTGTTGTTGTATGTATATTATTTTTGGGATGGATATATCCGTTATTAGTTGCCTAATGATCTTTTATTGGTATTTCTCTGTCTTGTTATTGTGTTTTTCCATTGGTTTGTACTATGTCATGGGCGTTCCCTTCATATCTTTGTACCCTATATAAGGTTGTCTTCTCCATTTTCATGCTATTCCTTGAAAATGAACTTGCAAATATAGTTTGAAAGTGCTTGGATTCATCTTTTCATTTTCCTGTGGGTTAATTTTCATATATATATATATATATATATATATAGAGAGAGAGAGAGAGAGAGAGAGAGATAGGAAGAGTTGAGTGCAAGCAGATGGAAGGACTGAGAGTTTGTTTGCCTGGTGCTGGTGTAAATGATGTGTCTGAGAGGTATAATAGACTGGTATCTGGGTGTTAGGGGGTGCGGTTGTGATTGTGCATGTAGGAGTAAATGATGTAAAGAAGGTGGGTTAATGCGAGTTAAAGACATAGATACAAAGGTTGATTGAAATTGGAGTAAAGATGTTGTTTCAGGTGTGCTTGAAAGATTGGACGTCTGGATGGATTGGTGTGTCTCATGCAATTGGACTGAATGAATATGTGAAAGGCCTGTGTGAGAGTTGGGATTCATATTTGTGGATATTTGGAATGGGTTCTATGAGAATAAGGCATTTTATGCAATGGATGGACTCCATCTAAGCCGGGCTGGGGTTGAGATGTTGTGGCAGGAGTAGGATAGTGTTATTAAGTCTTTACAGGCAAGAAACTAGGTACTAATAGTGGTCAGGGAAATATAAAAGATTCCTTCCCAATCCTCACCCCCTTCCCCTTTTCTTGCCCTCTTTGTTTGACTGAGGTGTTTTGTAAGGTTAACACATAGCCATATATGTAAATATATTTTGTATTTTGAGGGGAGGGTTAATAAATTTAGATGGTCTGGTGTTTGGTCTTCCTCCTGGACCCTCAACTCCCCAAGGCATCTCGGGTCCCGACCCCAAGAGTAAAAGTGTGTGGTAGGCCCAACTTCTTTATGGCTATTCTCCAGTGCATAAGGCTGCGCTGCTTGTGCTGGGTGGGCTTTTTTGCCTTGTTTTCTGCCAGGCCAACTAAATAGTCATCAAATCCTGTCTCTGGGTCTTCAGATCCTGGCCATCCTGTTAAGGATATCCGCCCTGTTACCCTCCTGCCTCTCTTACTTCCTAGCTGGGAGCTAGTAACTTTTGGGAATAACTAGCACTGGGTAATTTCCCCCTGTCTGGGGGATCTTCAGGCATAATACCTGTCCTAGTGCAGGGATGAGTGGGGATGCTACTGCTTGTCCCTTGTACTCAGGATAGGTTGATTCACACAGACTTATAGACTATTTGACTTCTTGGAGGAGACTGGCCTCCTCCCCTTTATTTATTGATTGGTGTTTGGCAGCATGCTCCCCATTGTGGCAGGCAGGCCTCCCACTGCTGAAGCATGCTTCCTTCTTGCTTTTTTCTTTTGTCTATGGTTTAATTTGTTTGTTGGGTGCTTTTGCTCATTTGGTTTTGGTCTAACCTAGTATTAGGCTATAAGATGATTGCGGTGACTTATACCTAAGGATGCAGTCCCAGATGGTTGCTGTAGAAAAATAATCTATTTTATAATGATTCCTCAAGGGTCAATTTCTGAATTAAATAATCTAATGTATTGTCACCCTAGGTTTGCTCATTAATGAATTGATTAAAAAAATTCCTTTCAAACATTCAATAATCTTGCAACTTATTCTCTCCTTATACTTCTAAGTCCACAGTTTAAATTTAAGTCAGCAAGAATAACTGCATCTGCTTCACATCCTCTACTTATTTCCTTTATCATTAATTTATCAATGTCCTCAGTCTGTCCTTAGACCCCAATATCTATCTACTATGGCTCAACTACATCTTGCTTTATCAAATTATTTATCTTTAAAACATTGCTATTTTTTATATAAATAACTATTTCACTGTCCTTCCTTCGTGTCCCATGACTTAATGTATATATTATAATTGCAAATCAAATTCACACTTTGTCTTTAATTTATTTCATTAACTCATGATTCTGCTACACATACTATATCTATATGTCTGTTAATAGTAAGCTTCCAAACATTTGTATGATCAACTTAACCTGCCTATCCCTGAGGTAACTATTTGAACCTGATTTAAATTTTCACACTTACCTACCTTATTCAACTACTAGTCACCCAATGTACTCTCACTATTATCTTGTTCTAGTTTCTCTACCAGCTATCTCTAATAGCCTTCTGTATAACCATGGATTCAGAATACCTCAATTAAAATTAAATTTTGATTATAACTTTATTTTTAGAAAAATGGCTTCACAGAAGATGTACAGAGTTGATCCAATTGTAAATATTGCTGATATTTTAGAAACTTCACAGGTTATGTATAGGACAAAAATAATGTATAATTTGCCAACAAATATTAAAGAAACTTACTATGATGACCAACTACCAACAATTGTTCCTTCACCTTCTGTTGATTCATTTCTCAAGCACCAAAATATGGTAGGTTATCGAAGAATTAATTGTAGTAATGTCTAATTATCAAAACGGATTTTATATTTAAGTATTTCGCTCTTTATTTAGTATATTATTGCTTTGATTAAGGAAAACAGAAAGTATTAAAATGTGAATCCAATTAGCTTTAAGTTGGTGCTCTATTTAAAATGATGCAGCTAATACTTTGAAGAATATTAAACATTGTCATATTGAATATAACTTATCTTTTGGGTACATGCAAACATAACTCTCCAGTATAGAATAGTCATGTTGAGGATTAAGGTTGTATGACTTGTGTCCCCCACATACATTCACCAATAAGTCAAGAGGCATGAAGGGAGAAACAATGAAATCTTAAAATTATAGATATATATTTATAATCCTTAATTCCCTTGACATACTGCAGACTTCCTTGCTTATTGATCAGGGTTGGCCCCTCATCAAGTAAGAAGAAATGGCCCTACGTATCTTATAGATATCTTCTCTTAAATTTACCTCAGGATGTAAGTTTATATTTACAATTAAATTTTACACTGAATATGGAGTGAACTCTGAATGCTAAAGCATTGAAATTTGGAAAAGTAAACTACGTAAAGCAATGGAAATGGATGAGTAGAAAGAACATAATTGAATATACTAGAAATCAAGTAACCAGTGACTGAATATAGGAAAAAAATAGAATGATCATGAATGTACCTACAATCTTACTGTACAAATACTGACAATAGAATAAAAGGCCTTCCAATTTCATTTTCTCTTAAGAGGCAGAGATCAAGTAGTTGGTTTATTTCTGTCAACCATTAAATTGCTTTCACCTTCCACAAGATGATGAGAGCAATTAAATCTTCCATTGCCTTGGAGAAAACTAGGATACTTGCTAAATGTTGCATAATTATGAGGCATTTTGGGGGCCATGGAACAAGAATGACATTAGGAACATTTGCAAACTAGAGTCTGAGATAAATGGGTTAAAATTAAAGTACAATTATACATAAATAAATTTAGAATGCAATTATACTTAGGTGTGAGAAATCAAGTGCATTAAATAATAAAAGTGATACAAGTGTTTGATGAAAATTATATTTCTTCAAACCATTTAGGACAAATACAAATTAGATTTGATGGTTTATGTCTTGGCCCTGAATATTAGTTTTAATTTGCTCTTTCCAAAGCTGGATGATGAGTGGAAAACATTGATAACCCACAAGTTGGTGAGAGAAAGTCTTTAGCAGAATTTGCATTAAAGATGTAGATTATTGGAATTTAAGGCCATTTTAGATACATCTACCCAGGTATGTGAAGCAGGTCCTGAAGTTGAGGCATTTGTAAGTGGGTATAAGGCAGATCTTGTCATTGAGGTATTGGCAGGTGGGTATAAGGCAGATCCTTTGGTTCGAGTAAGTGCAGTCAAATAGGAAGCAGATCCTGTGTAAGGAACATTTGTAGGTTGATGTGAATTCCCACAACTGAGAAAGGACTGTCCTGAAGTGCCTATCATTAAGAGCATCTTCCAGGTTCCAACGGGTGGCTGGAACTCTCACATCCCACTCAGTCCTTTAAGACGAGACACCATAAGGAATTCCTCAAAGAAAGCGGGCCTGCCTCCCTTTCATTCCTAGATTTATGTACATTGTATTTTTGGTTTGGGGGTGCACCAAATAATTTATTGCGTACATGTATATATAGACATGTGTATTGTTATTTGATTTGCAGCCTTGGCCACTATTAGTTTGTATATACATATTTATTTATTTCTGGATTAACAATATTTCTGTGCTGGTTGATATTTACATTGTAAGGCTATATAGATTTTGGGGTATTTATACTTGTGAAGGTTTGGGGTTTGCCATTATTGAATGGGGGGTTTTAAATAAAGTAAATATTAGACTAGCCCCTCATTATCCTCCCCTCAAACACTCAGGCAGCTCTGTTGGAGTGGCTGGGATTGTAGTGCAGGATCTAGAAGCTGCCACCACAAGATTAGCATCCCTGAAGACAAAGCTGTGGTATATCACTCACCACAATTGCAAGATCGTCCCTTTGGAAATTACCCATCAAACTATGGATGTTCCTACTGCAAGCTCAGTATCTTTGGCCACCTATATATATTCCTACTACTGGCTCATTTTAACATCTACCTGTGGGTTTCTAACACACTTTGTATTCACATCTACTTACAGATGTTTCTTACACAGGATCTGCTTTCTGTTTGCCTGTGTCTTCCTCAACCACAGGATCTGCCTTACACCCACCTGCGGATACCTGAACCTCAAAATTTGCCTCACACCTACCTGCACATACCTCAACCGCAGGATCTGCTTTACACCCACCTACAGATGTCTCAATGGCAAGATCTGCCTTACACCAATTTAGAAATGCCTCAACTTCTGGACCTGCTTCAAATACCTTTGTAGATGTATCTAAAAGATCTTAAACTCCAATTAATGACATCTTTAATACAAATTCTGCTGAAGACTTTCTCTCACCCTCTCTTGGGTTATCATTGTTTTTCCGCTCATTGTCCAACTTTGGAAGCATGCAAGTTAAAACTAATATTCATGGCCAAGACATAGGCCATCAAATCTAATTTGTATTTGTCTTCAATGGTTAAAGAGAGAATTTTCCTCAAACACTTTCCTTTTGTTTTTTA
Source organism: Ceratothoa steindachneri (assembly GCA_963969495.1). Taxonomy (NCBI): domain Eukaryota; kingdom Metazoa; phylum Arthropoda; class Malacostraca; order Isopoda; family Cymothoidae; genus Ceratothoa; species Ceratothoa steindachneri. The sequence goes on from OZ018327.1 coordinate 160,077,019, forward strand.
ATGCACTTGATTTTTTACATCTAAGTATAATTGCAATCTAAATTTATTTAGTTATAATTGTACTTTAATATTAACCCATTTATCTTAGATTCTAGTTTGCAAATGTTCCTTCCTGCTGAGGGGGTACCCTGTATAGCCTATTGACTTGCTACCTGGAGGAGCTGCACATCTTCAGGCCTAAGGGGAAATAAGGAAAACTGTCACTGGGTTGACTTGAACTCGGATGGGGCCTGGGAAAGTTGTTGGTGTACTTTCTTCTTGCCTGCACTAGCATTACTCTACCTTTTGATTAGTATTATTATTATTATTTAGTATGATTTTTATATTATCTGTTATTATTTTGATATATCATTATGCATTGTAATTATATATGATTAATATTAATTATTATTATTATTAGTTATAATTATTATTTAATAATATTATGATTTTTATATTACATTGGTCAACAACCAGAGTAGCAATTTCCAACTAATTTTATGTTGCTGATAATGAATAACATGGTTAAAATTGTTTGTTAGCTCTACTTTTCAAGATACACTGACATGTCGCAACAGGTTCCAATAGGCTGTAGCAGTGTTGTTTCTTACCACACTCATGGTCTCACTGCCCTTCAGTATTGTTGCAGCACTCATAGAAGTTGGTTGTGCTGTGCAAGTTTACATTTTGAGGTGAGAGGTAGGTGATTTTCCTAGTCAAACATTTTTTAAACCTATAATAAATATTCATTGAGCAAGCTATTGATATGCATGTGAGGCATTTTATATTAATTTTATTTTCCTATTGAATGATATAAATATGTCGGCTAAGCTGTCATGCTCTGTATTATAATGATAAATTTATGAATACATTTTCTGTTTATCTTTAAGTTATTTGTTGTTTTCGCCTTTCAGATGCCTTGTACTTGTATGAATAAGGCAGACAACTTGTGCTACATTTGTGGTGGCATGACCTTTGCATCACAGAAGCGCCATATAACTGCTATGGTTAGAAAGGCATATCACCTATATTTTGGATGCAAGATTGGTGACCAGGATAAGAACTGGGCTCCTCACATATGCTGCAACACTTGTGCTACCAATCTTCGCCAATGGTTAAACAGGAGAGGAAAGGAATGCCTTTTGCTGTGCCAATGATGTGGTGGGAGCCAACAGACCATACCAACAATTATTATTTCTGCATGGTACCTCCAGTACAAAAGAGCTTGTCAAAGAAGAAAAAGGAGTCCATTGAATATCCAAAGATTCCATCAGCTATTCGCCCAGTTTCACATGGAGAAGGTCTACCTGTTCCTGATGCACCAACTTTGGTATCCTTCAAATCAGATGAGGAAGCAGAGAAGGATTACAGTGCCCCAAATTTTGATGAAGCACACTCCTCTAGTCCACATCTCATAACACAAAGGGAACTCCATGACCTTGTCAGGGATCTGCAACTACCCAAGCCTAAGGCAGAGCTGCTAGGCTCTTATCTTCAACAGTGGAATCTCTTAGCAGCTGATGCAGAAATATTTATTTTTTTACTGTCAGCAGCAGTTCGCCAATTTCTTCGTAATGGAAGGTGATTTAGTGGCCTGCAACAATATTGATGGTCCGATGGAAGCACTTGGTATCAAATATGAACCCAGACACTGGACGCTGTTCATTGATTCATCAAAAATGAGTTTGAAAGGCGTCTTGCTGCATAATGGCAATAGTGAACCATCAGTTCCTGTGGGCTATGCACCACATACGAAAGAAACTTATGAGAATATAAAGCATATGTTACAATACATAAAATATGATGAACATCAATGGCAGTTCTGTTGTGACTTAAAGGTTGTTGCTCTTGTCATGGGCTTGCAGGGTGGATACACCAAGTACTGCTGCTTTCTGTGTGAATGGGACAGCTGTGCAAGAGGTTTCTACTATATCAGTAAAGACTGGCCACCTTGTCAATCATTGGAGCCTGGGATGAAAAATGTTCAACATCCGCCTCTCATTGAACCAAACAAAATTTTGCTACCACCACTACACATAAAACTGGGGCTTATGAAAAACTTTTCAAAAACTATGGACAAATCTGGTGAGAGATTCAAGTATTTAACATCAAAATTCCCTTCACTGAGCTCTGCTAAGATAAAAGAGGGAGTTTTTTTTGGTCGGATTCAAGAGCTTCTTAAAGATGTCAACTTTGAATCAGCCCTTCATGGGAGGAGAAAGCTGCTTGGGAAGCATTCAAGTTAGTGGCGAAGGGATTGAAATTATGAAGAATTGGTGGAAAATCTCATCAAGGCTTACAAGAACATGGGATGTAACATGTCACTTAAAATCCGCCTTTTGGACTCGCATTTTGACTTTTATACAGCGAACTGTGCGGCAATTAATGACGAATATGGTGAAAGGTTTCACCAAGATATTTAAACCATGAAAAAGCAGTACCAGGGTAAATGGAGCACAACAATGCTTGCAGGCTATTGCTGGCATTAGCAAGAGATGATTCTTCAGCCCACTATAAGCATCAAGCAAAAAGGCTGAGAGTGGATATGGATTAGAGTTTAAAACATAATGACATATACTGTATGTTATAATAAAATAATCAAATATTATATGCATGTAGCTTTAAACCTATAGCCAATAAGCATTTTTCAAGGTGATATTTGGATTCACTGCATGAAAATACATAAGAATTATTATTATATATTATAATTATTTATTGATTAGTATTAATTATTATTAGTATGTTATTATCATTTAATATTTATCATAAGTATTATTTATTATCATTATGGCTATCCACTCAACTTTTCTCCTTCCACTTTGTACCAGGAGGAGTGTTTCCACCTATACAGAGTTGTTCTGGTAGCCATGATGCCTTGGTGGACTGCCTGCCATCTTGGTAGCACCTAGTACCTATCTCTACTTCTCTTTATTACATATCCCCTGTACCCTATTTTCTACACCATTTACAAGTTCTTTTTCCTATATTTTCCCAAGTTTGCTGAAGTTTTCATCCATTGGTTGGGGATGAGATGGGGAAGAGGCACCCGCTTCATCTTGGCTACAGTTGGGATTGTGGGTTTTAACACTTGTCCTCTTCCCACTTTTCTCCTTCTAGTACTCACCTCATTCTTTTCCTTATCTAAGCCCCAGGTGGTCAGGTGTAGCATAGGCAACCATGCTGTGGCTGACATATGAGATTGGGTGGAATTTCTGCCCCACTGCTTGCAGTTTGCCATCCCAGCCCTAATACCCATAGGGAGATCCATGGATATTTTGTCCACACATTTTCATAAACTTTATCTAGCTTCACTTTCATTACAAATCTCTCCTTACAAACTTTGTGTGGATACATGAGGGAGTGTTGGAGTTGCTGGAAACGAGTGGGTGATGAGAGGGTGTGGCTGTCTGAGCAGACTGAGCAACCAGGCTGTCATTTTGCATTTCCTCACTCTGATGCCATGTAGAGTTCAGGTCAGATCTTAGAGCTGCAGGACAAAGAAGATTGGAGATGAATTGTGCGAATTGAAACTTGCAGCCATTGCTTCATACTTTACCTGTGTACCTTTCTCACAATTCTCTCAATGGTATTGATTCATTTTCTGCTGTCTCTGAATCTAATACATTTGTGGGATGAAACGCTCCCTTGAACCTTTCTCTTAAGACTGTTCTTTCTGAAAGTACACCATATTTTGATTAACTGTCCTAGTCTGGGGAAGCTTTGTGTCCGGTATTTGTAAAGCTACTGTGATAAGTGGGGTTGCCACAACTTTTTCTTGATGCTGCCAGCCATCTGCTGCACACCAGATTGTGGTGTGATAGTTCTTTGAAAGAGAAGGGACACCATATTATTTATTATTTTTTGCAGTTGATTTCACCGGTGTTGTTACTTTATTTTTAGCTTATTATTGTTTTTGTTGAACATTTTTAATCTTTTGTTTTGTAAGTGGCGTTACCCCTCACTGGTGGCCTCAGATTGTGCACTAACTCCCCCTTCCCCTCTATTTTACTCTCATTTATCCAGTGAACACAAATTCACTTCATTAGTTATGTTTTCTTTTTTGGAGGAGGGAAATCAAAAGGCAAAATCAAACTTTTAATAGAACTCAAATTGACACAAGCCTAATAATGGTTTATATATAAAACAACTTTTACTTAATGTATGTTTTCTCATAGGTGGGAGAGAACCCTCAAAATACTACCATGGAAAAAATAAAACAAAGACAAGAGTGTATATTAGAAAAATTGAAACATATTAAACAAACTTTGCATAACTTTAAAGGGAGAGAACTTCCAACTTCATCAGCTGAATATGAGTCATTGGTAAGATTATAATCTATTTATCTTTTAGCTTGTACATTTCATTTATCATTAACTGTTTCCTAACAAAGTGGGAGTAGTGTATATCCGTGACACTTATTACTTATCATACATGCAAGAACAGAACCTTTAGGTGCGCAGCTTCCCATGCCAGTCATCCGAATCTGTGATAAATTATCTTAATATGCTGAAAGATGGTATGGGTTTATATAATTATAGACAAAAATATTATGATATGCTATATTTTTAGAAGCTAGTCTATAATTTCATGTTTTTATAAGTCAAAAAATGCTTCTTAGAGTTGTTTAAATTGTTGCAAGCTGTTAAAGGTGATTGTACTAATACCTAGGCCTTGTTTTAAGCTACAAAATGGTGTATGGGTGCCACATGACCTTTCTGAAGGACATTGTTTACAAAGTGGGACTATTGTTCTGTGTACTAAATTGGCTTCTATTTTTTTTTTCCACATTCTGTGCTCATAATGATGCCATTGCCCAAGCTTATTTGTGAAAATTGAATACTGTGACATTACATTTGTCCAGCCAACCACAGACATCAATAGCTCAATCGATCATGGATCACTTGAGCGCTAATGGTTTCAATTGATCAGCAACATAAATTATATGGTAATGCAAAATAGGGGCAGGGTGTCTGTGGAAGGCTTATCAGAGATACAAATTAAATCTTGAAAAGCTAATAAAAACTGCTAAGAAAAACCTCTCATTGTCAAATTGTGGAATTTCATTAATGAAGGATTCTCGCAAGCCCAAAATGACTAAAAGTAGAAATACTGAAGCTACATAAATAAAGGTTATATTTTTTGACTGATCAAAATCCAATTCTAAAGAAATAAATTTTTATTTTGTCTCAGTTGCTATGACAGCCTCCAAATCAATCATGCATAGTCATTTTGAAGAAGTTTGCTACATTTAGATTCTATGTAATTTGGTCATATTACCCTCACTATTAAAGCTTGAAATTGGTATCCTGTGGATAAATTCACACATCGTTTAAGAATGCTTTGTTATTTTCTCTCATTTTATTCCTGTGCTCTGAATGAAAGAGCATTCTTTGGATGGGAGGTATACAACAACCTTCATGAAAGTGATAATTTTTGTATTCAAATCTCTCTCCCTGGGCTGCTGCATCACAAGAGGCCAGATTTTTCTATCTTTGTTGGGGAGTTTAGTTCAGTAGATGAGGCCATTGAGTTCTTGAGTACCCTCATTGCTGCAGAATTGGCTTCTATTCCTTGAAAGTCTCTCTGTTTTGCATGCTACCTGCTTCTCTAGGGGTTGGATAATTGTGAGACAGGCTTCAGAGAAAATCACTACACACTGTGTGAAAATTCATTGGGTGAAGGCCAGATTTTGTTTAATTTTGAAGCATGCTCACTGCTCTTCTGGCAGACATGTGCATCGTCACCTCTTTTGCAGAGTTGTGGAAGTGTATAGAAGGATTTTGCATAATTCTACTAGGACCCCATATTGTTTTCCAAAAAGGATGTGAGAAGCGGGTTCATTCCCCGCCCTCTCCAAAAAAGAAAAGGCAAAAAAGACTAAGAAGACTCGGGGCTCCTCTCCATCCGCGGGGGCTTTCGGGGACGGATGGGTCTGCTGCCACTTTGGCAAGCGAGATCGGCACATCCGGCCCCTCTTCCCCCCGGGTGCGGAGCCCCTGACTACGACAAAGACCAAAGGTGCACAGAGCGGAGCCCTAATGACATCGGGGCCCCTGATTCAGAGGTTACCTGGCATTTTCGAGCCCGCTGACTTCAAATGCTTCCACGTTATTCACTCGATTTATGGCACCATGTTGGCCAAGGGCAACATGATCCATCAGAGGAGAGGATTAGCTAGTGCAATTGGTAGAGAGCCGAAGGTGACCCGTTCCTCGGACGGGAGCCTTCTGGCGAATGCGGCGAATCCCACTGAGGCGGCCAAGATAAGTGCTCTTCGGACACTTCATGGCACCCCGGTGAGTGTGACGCCGCACTCTGACATGAACTTTGTGAAAGGAGTAGTTTATGCGAGGAAACTCGTTCACTACTCCATTGAGGACATCACCTTAAAGCTGGCCGACCATGGGGCAGTCAAGGTCGGACGTGTGATGAGAAAACAGGGAGGGGCCTTGAGACCCACCCCTACACTCTTCATCACGTTCAACTGTGACAAGCTCCCTGAGTCTGTGCGTGCCGGTTGGTACCGCTACCGCGTGAAGGCATTCGTGCCACTGCTGTGGCGGTGCTATTACTGTCACCGCTTCAGCCATACGAATCGTTCTTGTAAACGTGCAAAGTCGAGGTCACCCAAAGTTTGTGTAAATTGCTCCAAGGCTGCACACGATAAGTCTAAATCGTGTGTGGCCAAGTGTGTCAATTGCGGAGAGCCGCACCCCGTTTCTTCGAAGCAATGTGACGCATATCTCCTTGAGAAAGAAATCCCCGCCATTCATGCCCAGGATCGACTCTCATTCCGCGAGGCTAAGGACTTGGTCCTGCCGCGCCTGGCTCTGCCTGGAACGTCATATGCCTCAATAGTTAGAAAGGCACCCTCTGCTCCTGGCCCATCCAGGCCAAGGAGCACAGTTGTTTCTGCGCCCATTCGGAGCCCTTCTGCGGGCTCTACTCAACCCGGGCACTCCCCTGGTAAAGCTGGCGACAAAAAGGGTTCAAACCCAGCCCCAGTTAAACCAGGGCTCTCCCCTCTTTCCTCTGTGTGACCGTTTCCTGTAGGCGAAACGGCCACGCGCCTCCACCGAGTCGTTAGACTCACAGGAGGCAACACCCCTGAAATTGGTCGCTAGGCCATCTTCCGGGGTTCCTAAAGCTGTCCCCCGAAAGGAGGACAGCAACAAAGGAGCTTCGGCTCCTATGCCTAGTGGTGGAGCGAGTGGCTCGGAGACGGTGGTTCCTCGAAAAGAGGGCCCCCCCACCTCCGAAGACGCAACGCCCGCCTAAGGTTTCGAGGCTGGGGGAGGAAAAGACTCGCATGGCGAGCCCAACCTTCCCCAATAAGTCCTCGAAGGCGACAGCGCTTTGTCCGGCCAACGGCGCCCGGGGTTCTGCCTCCGGGAAGCGTACGGCCATTCCCGTGAGGTTCTTGTGTTCGAGGAGGGCCCCCGCATCTCCTTCGAACTAGGTCTGGAGGGCATATTCCTTCAATGGAATTGCTGTGGACTCCGGGCCAACTGGGAGGAGCTGCGGAGGCTCGTCTCATCCCGTTCTCCGTTAGCTATCTTTCTGCAGGAGACCATGCTAGGTGCGTGCCCCCTGCCTGCCCTCCCGGGGTATAAGGGTCTTGCAACCCCACCACCACGAGATGGGCGAGCTGGGGGATGTGTGGTTTATAACTGGCATGATGTCTCCATTCTTCCTTTCTCTTTAGATACCTCCTTTCAGGCAGTGGCTGTGCAGCTGCACCTGGATAGGAGGTATACTATCATTTCTGCGTACATTCCACTGTCAGCTGACTTAAACGCGGGGGACTTCCGCCGCTTCTTGGCACAGTTGCTGAGGCCGTTTCTCTTGCTTGGAGATCTAAATGGCAGGCATCCTCTCTGCGGAGATTATTCAATAAATCCCAGGGGATTTATTGAGTTTACGCATCACTGTCCGATAACCGCTTCATTTTCCTGCCTTGACCTATCTTTGTGCTCTTCGGATGCACAGCCTGATTTTGATTGGGGGGTGGTCGATGACCTCCATGGTAGTGATCACTTTCCCATTCAATTATCATTTTCAGGGCAACTGCCGCCTGAGAGACCACCTCGGTGGTGCTTGGCGCGGGCGCAGTGGTCTGCATTTCAGGAAATGACTGAATTCTCTATCTCAGTCGAGGAGTTTAGGTCGGTAAATGAAGCCGTTGAGTTCTTCTCCGGCAACCTCATTGCCGCGGGCCTGACTACTATTGCACGCCGACCACTTCCATGGTAGTCAGCCGAGTGTGAGACAGCCCTCAAACAGAAGCGTTATGCCTACATGCGCTATAAGCGCCGCCCGAACGATTTCACTGTCGCTGACTTTCGTCGGGCTAGGGCTAGGTTCCGGTATATTTCGATGCACGCCCGCCGCTCTTCTTGGCGGGCATACGTGTCTTCAGTTAACGGGAAGACCCCTTTAGCAGAGGTGTGGAAGCGAGTCAAAAGGATTCGGGGCAAGTTCTCGCAGGACCTCCCTCCAGTTCTCCAAGAGAATGGGACCGCAATTTCGGACCCCGCGTCCGTGGCAGAATCCTTCGCGACCGCTTTTTCCGCATTCTCTAGCCGGGATGCTGCTCCACCAGCATTCAATGCACGTCGTGATGTTGCGGAAGGCCGCCGGCTGGACTTTACCTCGAGAGGCGGAGAACCCTTCAACGACAGGTTTACTATGAGTGAGTTGCGCTCCGCTCTCCCTTCATGCGCGGACACCGCCCATGGTCCGGACGATGTCCCGTACGCCATGCTTCGACACCTGGGTGAGCGAGGCATATGGCCTTTCTGTTAGATTTGTTCAACAGGATCTGGGTGGAGGGTCTTCTCCCAGATTCCTGTTGAATCGCTACTGTACTCGCCTTTCGCAAGCCGGGGAGAGATCACACCTCTCCGACTGGTTTCCGCCCAATCTCTCTAACCTCTTGCCTGTGCAAGTTGATGGAGAAATTGGTAAATGTTAGACTAGTCTTTTTCCTGGACAGCGGAGGCCATCTGTTTTCTGCACAGTGCGGCTTCCGCAAGTTCCACTCCACGTCGGATGCTGTGCTCCGACTGGAAAATGCCGTCTCCGAGGCTTTCCTTCTTAGACAGCACTACGCCACGGTGTTTTTCGATCTGCAGAAAGCCTATGATCCTGCATGGCGATACAGTATCATGGAGACTCTCCACACGATGGGGTCGAGGGGACGCCTCCCAATGTTTATATCTGAATTTTTGCGAGATCGTCGATTCCGCATACGGGTGGGGGAAAGCTCTCTCCGGCCCAAACGAGCAGGAAGACAGTGTCCCGCAGGGAAGTGTCCTCAGTGTCACCTCTTTGCCCTGAGAATCAACGGAATCACCTCGGTGCTGCCGGAAGATGTTCTCGCTACGCTCTACGTGGACGACCTTTCGATCTCTTTTGGCACGGCCCAGATGCCAACTCTGGAGCGTCGACTCCAACAGGCATTGAACCCCGTCTCTCGCTATGCCGAAGCGCACAGGTTTCGGTTTTCTTTGGCCAAGACTAAGGTGGTGCACTTCGGGTGCCATCCACGGCTCCACCCCGACCCAGATTTGTTTCTTAATGGTGTGCGCCTGGATGTGGTTGAGTCGCACCGTTTCCCAGGTCTTGTATTCGACCGACGCCTCACCTGGGAGGCTCATATTCGCAGCCTTAGGGTCTCTTGTACCTGCGCCTTGGATATTCTCTGTTCCGTGACGTTCAGCGCTTGGGGCGCTGATAGGGCTACTGCCCTACTTTTTTATCGATCCTTTGTTCGTTCGAAGCTCGACTATGGATGCGAGTTTTATGCATCCGCAGCCGAGCGTTTATTGCGGAAGGTGGATTCGATCCACCACACCGGCCTTCGCCTTGCCACCGGTGCCTTCCTCACTTCCCCCATTGAGAGCCTGTTGGTCGATGCTGGGGAGATGCCACTCGCTCTGCGCCGCGTGCAGTGCATCACTCGCCTGGACGCGCGAGCCCGGCGCCTCCCTCAGTCGCCAACAGCTCTCACTGCATCCGCAGCTGATCTCGATGGTGCCTTTGCCGCCGAGAGACGCCAGGAAACTCCCTCGAGAGGTAGATATAGCTCTCGGGCCGGTGGCGCCCCTGGTTCTGCCCAGGATGCCACCCTGGAGGGTACCACATTTGGCTATTTTTCGCCACGCCTCTGCTCCCAAAGCTTGTACAGTGCCGGGAGTATTGCGTTCGACCTTTTTGGAGCACACCTCGTGTCACGCTGGAACCGTGCCAATGTATGCGGATGGCTCCAAGTCCCAAGAGGGGGTCGGCTTCCACGCCGTTTCCCCTCTGTTTGAAGTCAGCGGGGCTCTGCCAGGCGCTGCTTCTGTCTTCACGGCTGAGCTGGTGGCAATACACCACTCGGTACGGGAGATTACGCGACGTGCCCGGTTCAGAGACCGGATTGTGATCTATAGCGATTCACAAAGCGCCCTGAGTGCTCTCGGGGCATTGTAATCTCCGCATCCCCTGGTTCGTGATATCCGTGATGCCACGGTTTTGGCGAGCCGGGCGGATGTCGAGATTATCTTCTGCTGGGTTCCTGGACATGTAGAAATTGCGGGGAATGAGGGCGCCAAAGAGTCCGCGAGGACTCTGTGACTGGACCAGCGTTTCGCTCTTCCTCACACCGACGACATGGCAGGAATACGGGCAGCTCTTCGGACAACTTGGCAAAGAAGATGGGAGGCGGTTAAAGTTGCGTGCCATTGCGCCGTGACTGTTCCCATCGACCTATCCCCCAATGCTGCGATGGCTTCAGGTCGCTTTCTGTCGTCTCCGAATCGGATACACTCGTGTGACGCATCGCTAGTTGATGGAGCGCTCGCCTGCGCCATTTTGCACATTCTTGTTGAATGTCCCAGTCTGGGTGATCTTCACGCACATTACCTGTCCCGGTACCGCCTGTCCTTTGTACTCGGGACGAGTGCGTGCACATTGACTGGTGGATTTATTGACTTTTGGGGGGAGGCCGGCCTTCTCCCTTTCATTTAACTAGGTTTTGTTGTTTTTGTTATTGTTTTGTTATTGTTATTGCTTCCTAATTGTTATTTCCTTTTATTGTTTTTTTCTGTTCAAATTTTTTAAAGTAGCCTAGAACTAGGCTGTTTGTTTACGGCAACTTATGCCTAAGTGGGCAGTCGCCAGATAGCTCCTTAAAAAAAAAAATGTTCTCTAAGTTAGATGTTAGATGTGAGTTCTATGCATCATCAACTCCACATTTATTGTGAATGTTGAATTCAATCCACCAGTCTCAGTTTGGTGACCAGTCTCTTTTTCACATCCCCTGTAGAGAGCCTCCTTGTCAATTTCTGGTATATACTATTTGATGTACAAAAGTGCATTCTGTGCTTTTACATGCAGGTTCAGCATCTCCCCCAGTCACCAACAGCTCTCATATTATTCAAAGCCAATTTCAAGGATGACTATGCTGATGTGAGACACCAATCAGGAAACACTTTTGAGAACTTGACGTAACTCTTAGGTTGATGCCACTGTTGGTTCTCCTCAAGATTCTAACCTAGGTGGTACCACCTTTTAATGTGTTTTGCCACTCCTCCACTCTGTTTCTACAGCATTGGGAGTACTGAGTTCATATTTCTTGGAGCATATATTTGGTCACACTTGAGCCATGCTATGTCAGTGAAGACTGACCGAGATGGTCACTACTACCCATCATTCGGTCTTCAGGGGTCCAACCTTGCTGAACAGGCCACTGTAGAGGAGTCAGACTAACGATCCTCACACCCTCATGCTGAGTACCACTGTACGGGTTGCCAATTTGTTCGCCGGATGTATCGCCATAGGCCGTACTCGTTCTGGAGCTGATAGCTGCCCACAACTTGGGTCTTAGCCTAGCCATCCTCAAACTTCCATTCATGATGCTGCACTGTTTTTAAAACGACAGATGTAGCGTGGGGAAGGGCTACCCTGAGGAATGGTGTAAAGTGCCTTGTCAGGGGCAGCTACAGTAACATGTCCTCTTCCCCAGGGTACATGTTCTTATTAACACAAATATATATGGGTAAAAACAATAAAAACTTCCCAGAGGCCGCAGGCTTCGGGTCCCCGTGGGAAGAGGGAAAATTTGAAGGACTGGTTCCGTTCTCCCAGGGATGAGAAATTGTGTACTTACCTTTAGTAGCTCCGGAATTGAGACCTTACCATCAAAAACCACTGGAGCATACTTTGAAGGGGAGAAAATGGAACGAGGCGGGAATCTTAAAGAAGGAGGTGTTTATGAGGCGAGATCAAGCACAATTGTGTCTGGGACAATCTCAAAAGTGGGAAAAGTGGCCCAGGGTGCGGGGAAGGGAAGCTTTATTCCCCCGCATCCTAGGGAGTTTGGGGGCAACTAGGCCAGCTCACATGTGTGTGGTGTGCATGTAGGATAGCCTGGCGAATGTATGGTCCATTTTTATTACAGCCCTTGATCTTATTTTTTCCCCAATTCCTCCCCTCAATGATTGTGTAATAGCAAATCCAGTTCTGTTTTACTTCTGGTGACACCCACTCATCTCGCTCCTGATGCACTTGCACCCTATTCTCACCACCTTTCCTCCTTTATCATGAGGGCATGGCAATCATACCCTAAAACTTTGGGTTTGAGATAAAGGAAACTCCTTGAGACCTCGACATAGCTCTTGGGGCAGTGGTGCCGCTCGTTTTCCCCAGTACCATTTCAATTTGCTTATTGTCAATTGTGATCTTTCATGTCAACCTCTTGTTGGTTTGTCATGACTTTTTTTTTTTTCAAAATTTATTTTTAGGCCAACATTTTTGCCTTTATGGTTAAGTTCTTGAAGCATTGTTTGAATCTCTCCTAGTTTATCAACTATGAGTACATTATCATCTGTGAATCTCTCCTAGTTTATCAACTATGAGTACATTATCATCTGTGAATCTCTCCTAGTTTATCAACTATGAGTACATTATCATCTGTGAATCTCAGGTGATTGAAGTAATCCCCATTGATCTTAATGCCTTTGTTTTGCCACTTTATCCTCCTGAGAATTTATTCTAGATAGGACATGAATAATTTCAGAGAGATAGTATCTCCTAGTCTTACACCTTTCTGTAATTGAAAGATGTCTGAATCCTTATGCAATCTAATGTAGGATCTGCAATTTTGGAATATGTGTTCTATATATTTATGTACCCTGGACTTGTGATGTACCGATTGATCAGCATATTTTTTGTGATTTGCCGAGCCTTTATGCCGATTAATATTTTTGGTGGTAAAAAAACAACAACAAATATTCACTGAAGTTTGAAGTTTAATTTCTTCACAGTGGTACACTCTACATTTATTTTCATATTACTATAAAAGTTTCATCAACTCTCACTTACTATTTTTTCTATTAAAAATTTTTATAAGATGGTTGGTGAAAAAGTGTTAAAAGAATTTCCAGCGATTAAAGTGAATGTTGGTAGTGTGATTAGGATAAAAGCTTGAGAAAACTAGATCAACTGGAATAAAGAAAGGTAGTGGACTTCCTAAGTTCTTGACCATTCCCGAAAATGTTGAGAGTCACTAAAATGAGTATAAATCCATAAAACTATACCTTGATTCTTCAAGGCTGTTATGACTGTCATCATTTCTATTGAATCAAATTTTTCTGCTAGTCTACAAATACCAAGTATAGAGGTATTTTGTACTTTGAATTTTTTTCAATGAGCTGGTTGAGAGTATGTATGTGGTCAATCATTGGGGAAACCTTTTCTGAAGCCAGCTTGTTTTCTTGATTGTGGGTTACCTATCTAGTTTTGGCGTCTGTTAGTAATGACTCTTGTGAAGCATTTATAGGTGCAAGAGAAGGCTGATTGGTCTTTAGTTTGTAAGATCTTTTTGATGACCATTTTTGTGTAGAACTATTATTAGGCTATTGTGCCAGTCCTCCGGAATCTTGCCTTGTTTTAAACATTCAGTGAAGAGGCAAGCTAGTTTGTCAACAATGACATCTCCAGAATCTTTGAGCAGGTTTGAAGTGTTGTTGTCCTGACCTGGTGCTTTGTGGCTCTTCATTTGATTGATTTCAATTTCAATTTGTAATTTGAGAATAGCAGGGGCATTATTTGGTCTTGTTAAATGGTTGTGGTTTTGGATGATGATGTTGCTTGAGTACAACTTTTCATAGTACTCCTTAGTTCTTTTAGCTATTCTTTCTCAATCCTGGATGATTGTATCATCTTCGTCTTTTATGGCTACTATACCCCTTTCCTTTGATGGTGTCCAACAATAGTATTATATCTTCTGATATTAGCTCTCTTTCTTTTTAATTAGGTTGTTTAGTTTTGCTAATTCAATTTGTTGGTTGGTGTTTGTTTCTTTAAGGTGTTTGCATTTCTTTATTAAGTTATAAAGTTTCTTCTGAGAGTTTGTTGTTCTTATTTTTTCCTTTGCATTTCTCATCTGTGTCTATCATGTGTCTTCAAATTATTGTTTGTAGCTTGATATTGCTGTTGTTACTGGGGTCAATGGGATTTTCATGGTATCCTATCTGAAGATGGAGTTGTAATTCTGGAACCAGATTTTTAATGGAATAGTTTTCTTCACTCTTACTGAATGTCAATTTTTATCCTACATCTGATCATCCCATGGTCACTAATTTTGATATTATTGATCACTTAGAAATTATTAACAGTATATATATTTTTTTAACCAGCACATAATCAATTTTATTATATATCTCATAGTTTAGCTTTTCCAATTTCATCTTTGCTGTTGCTGCTTTTTTATATAGTATTAGCAATTTTGAGGTTGTGGGCCAATATAAAGTCAACCAGATCCTATCCCCTTTCATTTTGTTCTCCCATTGAGAAATTTCCCATGTATGACTCCATTACCTTGCCTGACTTTTGCATTAAAGTCTCCTATGGCAATTTTAAAGTGGGCTTTGTTTTTATTTATGTTTGTCTTGATATCATCACAGAAGCTATAATTGTTCCTCCATACTAGCAGATGTCACTGCCTACACTGAGTATTTTTAAGTTGCACTTCTTAGAGACTTAAGTTTACATAAGCTACTCACTCCTTCTGATATATTATAAAACTATTAACATTTCTTTAAGCTCTTTGTGTATCAGGAATCCAACTCCATGCTGCCTTTGGTCTTGTTTTCTGGTGTAGATTAGGTGATGGTCACTTGTTTCACTGATAGCTTTCCTGTATCATTGCATTTCACACAGACCAATTATATCCCATTTAATATCATTGACTTTTCAGTCAGAAGTTCTGTGAGATGTACTTCTTCAGATAGTGGTCTGTAGTTGTAGGTTGCAATGTACAAGTCATTATTTAGGTTTTTGTTGGGATTTAACACTTTGACTGTCGGTTGTAGTTCAAATCATTATTCTCAATGCCAGAGGTTTAAAAAAAAAATAATTCAATTATCTTCTATTCAAAATTTTATTGACACCATTCATTTTGCTTTCTGATTACAGTGATGCGTTTCCCCAATTTCTAAACTAAACAGTTTGAACAAGAGCGCTCATATAATTTTTTGTGAATATTTTATGCATCCTTCCTGCCAGGCAAAAAGGACATTCTCTAACCTCTTCTTTCTAGCATAAAATGAATTAAGCTTTATTAAAATAATTAAATATTGTAATTACATGATTTACCAATAAAATTTTTTGACTAGTTCAAACTTTTAGTCATTAGAAAAATGCTTAAAAAAAATTCAGATATGATTGAACACCAAGGGAATGCACAAACTTAGAAATCCTGTTATAATCCTAGGCCTGATTTCTAACCATTCTCTCTGGCCTTTTGAATGGTGACTCTTAAAAAAAGTAAATTACTCTTTATTCCAAGGAAAATAAAAAAATGCTAACAAAAATATAAGAGGGGTTAATCAGCGATGCTCAGCATAGGTTTAGATCAGGTAGATCATGTTTGACTAATTTACTAGACTTTCTGGAGTTCGTAACAAATCAAGTAGATAAGGAAGAGAATATAGATGTAATTTACTTGGATTTTAGTAAAGCATTTGATAAGGTACCACATAGGAGACTAGTTCATAAATTAAAAATGATTGGGATATGTGGGGGTGTTTCAAATTGGATAGCTGAGTGGCTGAAAGATAGGAAGCAAAGGGTAGTGCTAAATGGTGTAAAGTCAGAGTGGAGGGATGTTATCAGTGGGGTTCCTCATGGATCAGTTCTCGGTCCATTATTATTTGTCATCTATATAAACGATCTTGGGGAGGCAGTTAATAATAAAGTGTCAATTTTTGCGGATGATACCAAATTAGCAGCTTTAGTTAAAAATATTGATGATAATTTTAAAGTGCAGGGGGATTTAAATAAATTGTTATCATGGGCACATAAGTGGCAAATGACTTTCAACCTTGATAAGTGCAAAGTTATTAACATGGGAAAAGATAATAGAGAATTTAACTATGAAATGGATGGGCATTGGCTGAGCTCAGTAGAGGATGAGAAAGATCTAGGAGTAGTAATAGATAAGTCATTAAGGTTTTCTAAGCAGTGTATTGAAGCAAGAAATAGGGCAAATAGAGTGCTGGGTTTCATTAAGAGAAATGTCAGTTACAAAAGTAAGGAGGTTATTCTTAAACTCTATAACTCTTATGTTAGGCCACATCTAGAGTACTGTATACAGGCATGGTCCCCACATTTTAGACACGATATTAACCTTCTCGAGTCAGTGCAACGGAGGGCAACAAAGATTATTCCTTCCCTGAGGCACCTTGAATATATAGATAGACTGAGGGTACTAAATATGTTTCGTTCGAAAGGTGTGTGAGAGCGAATATGATTGAGCTGTTTAAAATTTTTTCTGGGATAGATAAATTGGATGTTAGCAAGTTTTTTGTTAGATGATGGAAATCAGACTAGAGGTCACCACTTGAAAATTATAAAGCAAGGGTGTAGGTTGGATTTAAGAAAATATTTTTTCACCAATAGAGTGGTAGACTTCTGGAACAAATTGCCACAGAGGGTAGTAGGTAGTCCAAATTTAAATGTATTTAAGAGTAGGTTGGATGAGTTTATGGGGAAGGAAGGTTGTGATGGTTCCTAAGTTTTGTATATATTAATATTGTTTGTATATATCTATAGCTGCATGATTTAGTTCTTGACAAGCCTTGATTGGTGATACCCTTGTTTCTGGATGCAATCCTCTGGATGTAGTTTTCCTGGGAGTGTGGGTGCCTTAAAAAAGAGGCCATTTGACTCGGATGACCTATGATGAGCCCTTGTGGCTTTTGTCATCTGTTATATTATATTGTGGGGGACTTTGATTTTGTCTTGCCCTGGCGATGGTGCTTTTTGTGGGTGGGTTTTGATGGATGCGGATGACCTTTGATAGGCCCTTGTGGCTTTTGTCATCCGTGAAATTATGTTATGTTTGTTATGTTATATTAGGGACAAATATTTGATTAAATTTAAGATTTTAAAAATCTTTCTCACAGTGATATTTTTTAAAAATGGGAACATCGCATTCTTCACAAATAATTTTTTTTCATAGATTTCTTATCCCCTTTCTTTTTTGTGTGACCACAAATGTGACATCTCCTATTTGATTTTATAGGCTTCATAAAATGCCTTTCAATGAGACGTAATGGTTGATTGCCTATTTGCCCATTCCATCCTTGATTAAATTTATGATATTTTTCAATCATCTGTATCACAACAATTTTGGAAAAGTCAGATTTTCTCCTGCATTCACTTCCACTCAATAGCATATCACTCATATCTACAAGACACATCTTCTTATTATACTCAATTACAGCTTTAGGTTTCCATGCAACATTTGCATCTTTATCTTTTTTATCACTATCACACATTTGTTCATCATGCATGGTTGTAAGAACATATATACTCCGTTTGTTGCACCATTTTATACAGAGAATGTTATTGCACTTTCTAAGTGTCAATTCATGTTTCTTCAGTTTTTTTTTAAATTTGGGCATATATTTTCTATTTTGGCGAACTGTTCACAAGCGCCTGTCTCTTCCTTGAATAAGTTATCAACAAGAGCCGGGTTAGTGTACCAGTTGTTAGTCTAAAAAATGTTCCTTATTTGAATAACTTTGAAGAAGTGTCATTACCACTGATCCATTAATGCCTAAATGGGGCTCAATAACGATTTCAGACCCTTTACGGTATAAAGAGAGAGAGAGAGAAGTAAGAAACCATATTTGGATCAGTAGCAGTCATCTCTGTTTCTGAGAGAGACCATATAGGAATCAGCCACAGCCAAAAGGTTAAATTATCGTAGGCATACAAGGTATTATCTTGACTTTATATACTGCTATCAGCTGACATTGATGAGGTACTTTACTTGTCATAATATGGGTGCTGAGGCCCTTTTCCTTCTCTGGGACTTGAATGGGAGAATTACATGGTTAAAGCCCCAGAGCTGGTGATTGGTCTTTAATAGGAATCAATTCATACAACACACTTGAAACTTTCTTTATTTTTCTGTATTGACTTGTCTTTCTGCTCTGCTTATGCACCAACATTCTTTGGTTTATAGGTGGTTGATGATCTTTTGCGGAATAGCTGCCTCTCAGGAGTTCATCTTGGTGGTGGTTGGACTGAACACATTGGTTAGCATTCAAGAACATGACTGACACATCTTAATCAAGGATTTTAGGTCATTATATGCCAGTTTTTATTGCCATACATATCCATTCAATAAGAAGACACATTGTGGCTTTGTGGAAGTGTGTCAAACGGATTTGTGGCAAGTCTACAATGTACCCTCATCCAATCCTCCAGCAAGGCAGGACCACTATCACAGACCCTCTGTCCATGGTGGAGTCCTTCATCACTACTTTTTCTGCATTCTCTATCTGGGATGCTGCTTCCACAGCATTCTAAGCATGTCTGTAGTTGCAGTCCACTGACTGGACTTCACCTCCAGAGGTGGGGAATCCTTCAATGACCTGTTTGTACTAACAGCTGCATTCCAGTCTTGCTCCTCGCCTGGATACTGCCCCTAGTCCAGATGATATCCTGTGTGCCATGCTTTGACATACAGGTGAGTGCAGCTTGGCCTTAGTGGTTCAACAGGATTTGGTTTGGCTTTCTTCCCAGATTTCTAGCAAATGGTTACTGTGCCTGCCTTTCACACTCCAGGGAGAGATTGCTCCATCTTGGCTGGTATCACCCTTGAATGGTTGTCACCTTGCCTCTGTTCTCAAAGCTTCCGCAGCACTGGGAGTATTGCATTCATATTTCTTGGATCATATGTTGTGCTACTAGTGGACATGGCTAAAAGTTCCAAGGAGGCTTTGGCTTCCCTGTTACCTCTCCCTGTCTGAAGATGGTGGGGCCCATTCTGGGCCATGTGTCCAACTTTACAGTAGAGTTGTAGAAAATATGCCACTCTATGGGTGATTACATTCTGTGTCCATTTTTAGACCATTTTATCTTTCATTGTGACTCAAGAGTGTACTAAAGGCCCTTGAGGTGTTGGTTCTTTACATCCCATGTTTCACAGTATCTGTGATGCCCCATGTCTGTTGTGAGCTGGGAGTATGTCAAAATTGACTTCTGCTCGGTTCCTGAGCATGGAGGACTAGCTGTACTGACCGAGCTGTTGATGGGTCAAGGCTGTTGGCACAGACTGAGCAACCCACCAGCCTTTCACTCTTTTAAACTTACTTCATGGTAAGAATTAACTCAGCCCTCTGGTCTGCATGGCAAGGAAGATTGGAATTTAAAGTTGCATGCCACTGCACCCGATTGTTCCCATGGACCTTTGCCCCAATCTCTAGACAGTATCAAGTCATTTTCTGTCATCGTGTATATTCTTGCAGGAGTACTCAGTGCCATTAGATGGAGCAGTCCCTTAACATTTCTGTGAAGACTTCTTGGTTACATAGGCTATATGCCACAGTCTGGTTGAATGTCCTAGACTGGCAAACTTCACTCCCAGTGCCTGTACAGGTATATAATGTGGGGTTAGGTCACTACTGCTTGTCTGGCATGCTAGCAGCTAGCTTCTGTACTGGATTGTCGTATGGTAGAATTTCTGGAGTTCTGGAGAAGGTGGGCTGCCCCCCTTCCCTTCTTTTTTAAAGTTTTAAAACTTGAATCCCTCAGGGAACTAGACCTTCCCTTGGGCCACTTTCACAAGCTTCATCATTTTGTATTGTTTTTAATTTAGTTTGTCTTTTTTTTCTCATTTATTTTTTTTTTCAATTGCTTTTCCCTCATTGGCAGCTGCCAGATGAAATTCCTGCCCCCATTCCATTATAGCACATCCTCTTAACTCCTACCATCACATGTGCTGCCAGTTCTCACTTCATTCACTTTTTTACACCCTCTCAATTCACACATGTGGATTAACTGGATCAGGTTTAAAACTAATCGGCCCATTACAAAAATGGCTTCCAACACTTGTAGGACCTCAAATTCTGGGCTGTCGCTTGGTATACCAGTGCTCCTTTTGGGGGGTTAGTTGCCTTTTACACAACATATAGTAGAATAGTAAAATAGGTGTTCCTATTTACCAAGAATGTTATTTTTTTATCAGATCTATTTCACTATTATAATGCAAAAATATCCTTGCCTAATCCCTTTCTCATTCATGCAAATCCTTGCATGTCATTAGGTAAAATTTAAAGCACATAGCAATGAGGCTGCATCATGTTGAAAGTTTGTAAAAAAGAGATCTGAAAAGAAAGTGGGAATGTATGAAAGATATACAGCTGTACTCCTCCTGGAGTCATCAGTGCTGGGGGCCACACAAGTCTCCAGTTGTCACTTGACATACCCTTGTAGATGCCTAAAAGGATGGATAATGGAAAGAAAGAGGGTGGGTAGGAGAAAAGGGAAATATTGCAGACAGAATTGAGCCAAGGGGGAGTAATGAACAAGTCCCTTCCTTACCCAGTCCCAACCAGGGATGAATGGACAAAAGCTGGTTGGTGACTAGTCTGCACTATTCACTTCCAGCGAGAAAATAGGTGAGATGAAGCATGTAAAGAAATGTAAAAAAAAAGTAAAAGAGAAATGTCTAGAATGAATAAAGTTTGGGGTGGTGAGGTTATTAGTGTGTATATAATTTTATACCATAGCTTCCTCAAGGTCTTTGGTTGTAATTGTAAATGCATTCATAACAAGACCTGTTGATGCTTGAGAGAGGTTCCCTTTTCATTTTTTTGCATTAATAGGCACTATATTAATGATATGTCTCTTATATATTACTTTCCTTTTGATATTAAAATCAGTTTGCACTAAGGTTTATAGTTTTTCTTTTGAGAATGTGGCTCAGCAAATACAGGGGCTTTATTTTAGTCAAAAGATCGATGCCTTAAAGCATTACCTCCTTGATGCCAAAAAACTGCAAAATCATCTTGTGCAGGTTTTTATTTTGTTGCTTTTTTTCCCCAGCTTTATCCTTTATTGCCTATATTTGAAGCATTGATTTTTTATTTTTAGTTACCATAAAGTGTATTTATTCTTGTCATATATATTTTCTGATCTTAGAGTGTAGAGCAAGTGGAAAGATGGCAAGAATTTGTTTTAAAGCAATTGGTCAACCTCAGAGATGATATGAAAGTAATGGCTGAACAAAATCAGGCTGCTACCGAGATCAAGAAAGATGATGATCTAAAATCAAGACAAAGAATGGTTTTGGAAATTATTGATGGCTTGCAAATATTATTGAAAATGGAAATTACTTCATTACAAATTGACATTAAGGTTCTTGGCAATATGATGTATTTATAGTTTTCTGGAGTAAAAATGTTTTGTTTATACAAAAAATGGTGACATTTAATGCAATGACTTATGCATAGGCCACAAAATTTAATTTTGATATTAATAAATCAACAGGATAATCTAATTCAAATCAATATAGAGGAATATCACACTGAAGTTTTGAAATTAATTGATGGCTTGCAGGAAGAATTTGAACAGATTTTAAAGATTTTCATTTGGCAACCAATAGAGGTAGTACATTGAAACTGAGCATTTCAAAATAATTGCATTAGCAATGTTATAAAATCTAACGCATCATTTTATAATCCTGCAATTAATAAGAGCAGTTAAACAAATGAAATACTGGCCTGATTTTGCAGAATCCATTGTGTGTCTACCATTTATTTAATCATTTTTTTTTTAAGGTATGTAGTAGATGCTTGCACTAATAAATTTTAGTTTTTTTTGTTTTGTTTTTTATTTTTTTTTACATTTATATACCTTATAGCATTGTAATTTTTTTTATAGTGACTAATTAGCTGAAAGGCTTATCTTAATTTTATATTTGGGACAAAATAATTTAGATTTTGAAATTTGTTTGTTTGTCATTAATTTTTTAAGGAAAGTGTAACATCTGTTTAGTGTTAATACATTAAGAAAGTCAAAATATTAATTTTAAGGAAAATTTAATTCCTATATTTGTATATTAAATTTCCCATTTTTAGTAACTTAATGGAGCCATTGTTAGCCTAGCGGATAAGGCATTGGCCTTCTAAGGGCTAGATGTTGTAGGATGCGCTGGAGCACGCTTCCTTCTTGATGCTTTTTTGATTTTGTTATTGTTGTTGTTTTTAGCTTGTGTCTTAGCCGTTGTTCCTTTTTTTATCTTTGTTATTTACATGTTGTTACTTGCTTTATAATCTAGCCTAGTATTATTAGGCTGTGGTGAGTACGGCAACTTTTGACCTAGTAGGCAGTTGCCAGATAGGCTCTTAATTTTTTATTTTAATTTCATTCAAAGGGCTAGGTACTAGCTTCAATCTCAGCATGAGTGAATCCAAAACTTTAGCTTATTGGCATATGTGCCGTGCCAAAACCTCCAGGTAGCTCCTACATATCTCATTTCACACATAGCTTTCTTCCCATCTGCGCACCAAAACATATCCACTATTCTCTGGAGCAGCAGGAAAAGCTTTGTTGTTTTTTTAATTCTAGCCACTCTATAGGGCAAGAGAAAAAAGAGTTGTAGAGTGGTTAGGTCATGCCCAAGTGGATTTGACACAACCGCTCCACCTCACCTGGATGCAATCCTGGAGTAGGACTGACCCACTTGCATTCAAGATTAAGATGCAATATACGAGGGCCAGTCAATAAGTTTTGCCAATCGGTAGGGCAAAACAGAGGAAGGGGGATGGCTGTTTGTGGGGGTGTTAGGACAAGTCAGGACCTTCAGCCGCACGCTTCTGCCTCGTCTATTTAAGAAGCAGTAGCTGATCGCAGATCGTCAGTCACAAATTTTTTAACAATGGAGAAGGTTGAACACCGCGCAGTGATCAAATTTTTGACCAAGGAAGGCAAGAATGCAAAAGAGATCCATGAACGCATGGTTGCAGTGTACACCAACACCGCTCCTTCCTAGGCAACCATTGCTCGTTGGAATAGGGAGTTCTGCCATGGTCGTGATTCCCTTGAAGATGACCCCTGTCCAGGACGCCCGTCAGACGTGACCAACGAGGACAATGTGGCCCGTGTGGAGAGGATGATTCTCGAAATCGACGGGCGAAGATCGAAGAAATCGAGCGAGAACTTGGAATTTCACATGGAAGTGTTATCAACAACATCCACGACAATTTGGCCATGACCAAGGTCTCTACCCATTGGGTCCCTAGAAATCTCAAGTCCCATGATCGACTTCAACGTCGTCAAAGTCCACAAGGCCAGAGTTGCACAAGCTGCCCTGCGCGAGTGCGGACTCGAGGAGCTCAACTATCCCCCCTACAGTCCAGATCTGGCCCCTAGCGACTACTTTTTATTCCACCAGCTCAAGGCTGCACTGCATGGATGCCAGTTTGGGGACGATGAAGATGCCCAGCTCGCCGTCCAGGAGTGGATTGAACAGTAGTTGGGAGATTTCTGGTTGCCGCGAATTCGAAGCCTCAGGGACAAGTGGCGCAAGTGCATTGAAGTCAAGGGTAGTTATATTGAAAAATAATAAAACACTTTTCCTCATATCTCGTTTCCTTATATCCAAAATCCGAATTGCAAAACTTATTGACCGCCCCTCGTAACTTCAACTTTCTAGCTTTTGTATTGACCGCTAGCACGGGTGGGGGGAAGGGCTATAAAATTCCCATAGCATGTAACAGCCTCCCTCCACTCTAACCTGGCCCCCTCAGGACAGCTTCACAGGGTTCAGCCCCACTTAATTGTGGTAACATTGATGGGAGCCTACAGGCATCCTGGAAAACCCTAGCTCTGGGGTATGATACTAGGTATTCACCCATGCTACTTGTGTATGTTAATGATCATATTCTGAAATTTATAATCCTATGCAGACTCTTTTTTTAACCTCCCAAGACAGTTGGAAGTCATAGTATCTATCTTCCATGTATTTTTTTCTCTTTTTTTCACACTAATCATGGCAACAATAGAAAGCAACAGAGGGTAAAGGAAATGCACAGAGAGCCACCACCAAGTGCACCCTTGCCTGCATTAGGTGTCAGGGAAGTGAAAGTAACTGCTAGAGGGGCTTCCTTCTCAACACTTATATGCAGAAAAGGGCTTTTCCTTTGAACCTTTTGAGCCACCTTTGGTAGCTCCACCGAAAAAAAGGTGCTCCCCCCCACTATACTTTTTCAAGGCCCTCAAAACTTCTAGCAGAAAGGGTACTTCTTTTTTTAAGGGTTCTGGAGCTTTCTTTTTACCCCCTTATTGCAGCGACCCTTGGGTGACTCCATTTCTCCAACAGCAGCCTGCATTTTATTGTGATGACTGTGTTGTCCCCAGACTGTTTGGGACATTCTTGTTGAATGTCCCAGTCTGAGTGATATTCGCACATGTTACCTGTCCCAGTAACGGATGAGTGGGGTTGCTAACGTTGGGCCATGGAACTTGGGACAGGGTTTGTGTGCACAGACTTGTGGATTATCTGACTTCTTGCCTCCTTTTTATTTGACTGTTGTAGGTTGCATGTACCTGCACTGGGAGGAGGCGGGCCATCCCATGATACTGGAACATGCTAACTTGTTTTTTTGTTTTTACAAACTTTTGATACTCTAGTACAAGGCTAGAATTTTAATTACGGTGACTTATGCCCTCAAAGGCTTTTGCCAGATGGGTGATTTAAGAAAATGTTGAATGCCCCAATCTGGGTGACCATCATGCACGCTACCTGTCATGGATAACAGGATGAGCAGGGGGGCTACTGCTTGTCCCTTGTACTCTGGTGGATGGATTTGTGCACACAGACATATGGATTATCTGACTCTGGAGAAAACTGGCCTCCTCCACTTTATTTGACTCTCTTTGGTGCCGGTTGCATATTTCTGCCACGTGTGTGGGGGGGCTTCCCCTGATGCTGGAACCTGCTTACTTCTTGATTTTTTACTTTTGTTTTATTTATTTATTGTCTTTGGTTTTATTATTTGAGATTTGTTTTGGTTTTTGGTGTCTTTTGCACCTTTTTTTATTTAGCTATGGATGATTATGGCAACTTATGCCCTACAAGGCAATTGCCAGATTAGCGCTGAAAAAAAAGGAAAATTAGGCCATCATTTACAATGATTCCAGCTAGTTAATGAAGTTCATAACCAGGACCAAGGAGTTTCAGTCTTTCATCGGTCAGTTAGTTCATGAGCCCAACTGCTACTACCCTTACATATGAGAAAGAGCCAGCTTCTGTGGTACAAGATGAAGGACAAACGGAAAAAATGTGCTAGAAGCTTGTAAACAAACTGCAGCATCCCTTCCCAGCTTGGCACGCTTTGGCTCTTTGCAGATGAGAAGAATTTCTGCCAGGACCAGGTGTTGAACTCATAAAACAACCACCGGCTTGCTCTGTCTCCCAAAGATGTACTGAGAGTCAAGAATACCAAGTTCCTGATCAACATCATGGTGTTTGGGGTGTTCAGTAACTAGGACCATGTGCTGCCCATTTCTACTTTCCCTCAGGCTACTTCAACTGCAGGCATGAGTTGGTGTGGCCCTGGATCCAGGAGATTGCTACTGGAAGGCTGTATATGTGGCAGCAGAGTTCAACTCCATTTCTTAGCAGTCAGACAATTTATCTCACCACATCAATCCGAGCATCCTGCCTCACAATTTCCCAGACTGCAACCCCCAGGACTATTTTATATGTGTCATGTTTAAGAGAGAGACCAACAAGTCCCTTTTCACTACCAAGGTGGATCTTAGGTTCAGGATCACCAGAGTTTTTGTCCAGTTAAATAGCAGGACCATTTACAATGCTGCCTGGATGCTTTGTTTGAGGCTGACAGTGACTTCATTGAATAGTATAATCCTTGGTAAATATATCTGTAGAAATGAACTTATTTTCTTTTATATTGAAGTTAGGTGACAAATTTCCCACTGCATCCTGTAGTTGCAGGCCTTATTTAAAATATTTACATTGTTTTAACTTTACTTAACTCCTAATGTAGCTTTCCAATTTGAGTTGAAATGTCCTTATTTGAGTGAGCTTACCACCTTTATTATATTAAATGATTTGATCCATGTAAAATTTTGATGTAATATTTGTATATTGCAAATTTTTCTGCATGTCTTATGTATATTCTCTCTTTTCAGAAAAGTGGTATTATTAAGGATATTGTGGTCTCTACCAACCCTGCAAGTCCGCCATATTTCCTGCTTCCTGTCAAAAAACTCCTCCAGCAATCAGATGTGAAGGTGTTGTCAATGTGTAGCATCCATTCCTCCATTGAATATGTAAGTTTCTCACTTGTGAGTCAAGTTGCTCAGATGAAAATTTCTGATAGTCTTCATAAGAGAAAAAATTGCTATCAATTCATTGAATACTTTAAGCTATTCTTGAATTTGATTTTTTTTATATTTAGATCAGTTTTTTAATCATTAATCCCCATAACCTAAACTAGAACTATATCCAATGACCTTTGATTGTTTTTGAGATCTTATCAATATTTTTTAATTTCAGGTTGATCCAAAGATAATGAAATTGTTTAAAGATGACTTTTTTAAGGAACGAGGAAGTCATGATGTATCATTGACTGTTATCTGGAAAGAGCAAAATATGAAAAGTGTGATGGTATGCCTTTACAATTTGTTATTTAAAGATTGTCAGTTTTTCATTTAGATTGGATGATTTCATTTTTTATTTGTGCTTCACCCAATCAGGTCAGTCCATTGAAACAATGTGCGATAGTTGGTGAAGCAAATATTCTTCGCTATATTTCCCGTCTCCTTCCTGCCACTTCACCCTTGAATTATGAGTCGCAAGGTAGCTTTGCAATGATTTCTGAAATGGATTATTGTCTAGACACAATTCAGAGCAAGTTATTGCATGGAGTTAGAAAGGAGCGCCAATCATTTCTCAAGCAAATGAACTCAAAGTAAGTTAGCTTCATGTTTTTGATCATGATTCACCAGAATTTTATTACCAACTTAACATCCATTCCTGCCTCATGTTATCCCGGCCTCATGTTATCCCGGCCATGTGTGTGAATGGAGATATTGTGTCTGCCCATGTGATAGTGCTAACACTTTAGCCAATCATTTTCACCCACCGAATTTTTCCATCTCTTCCAGCTCTCCTTACACTAATTTATTTACAGTTTTAATACTGCAGAATGCCCTTTCTCGATGTTCATAGATACCAGGGGCGGTCAATAAGTTTTGCGAATCGGTAGGGCAAAACAGAGGAAGGGGGATGGCTGTTTGTGGGGGGTGTTAGGACAAGTTATGACAAGTCAGGACCTGCTGCCGCACGCTCCTGCCTTGTTTATTTAAGAAGCAGTAGCTGATCGCAGATCGTCAGTCACAAATTTTTGAACAATGGAGAAGGTTGAGCACCGCACAGTAATCAAATTTTTAACCAAGGAAGGCAAGAATGCAAAAGAGATCCATGAACGCATGGTTGCAGTGTACACCGACACCGCTCCTTCCTAGGCAACCATTGCTCATTGGAATAGGGAGTTCCGCCATGGTCGTGAGTCCCTTG
This sequence comes from Ceratothoa steindachneri, assembly GCA_963969495.1. Classification (NCBI taxonomy): domain Eukaryota; kingdom Metazoa; phylum Arthropoda; class Malacostraca; order Isopoda; family Cymothoidae; genus Ceratothoa; species Ceratothoa steindachneri. Next base: position 160,104,887 of record OZ018327.1, read on the forward strand.
AAGATGACCCCTCTCCAGGACGCCCGTCAGACGTGACCAACGAGGACAATGTGGCCCGTGTGGAGAGGATGATCCTCGAAAATCGACGGGTGAAGGTCGAAGAAATCGAGTGAGAACTTGGAATATCACATAGAAGTATTATCAACATCATCCACGACAATTTGGCCATGACCAAGGTCTCTGCCCGTTGCGTCCCTAGAAACCTCACGCCCCATGATCGACTTCAACGTCGTCAAAGTCCACAAGGCCAGAGTTGCACAAGCTGCCCTGCGCGAGTGCAGATTCGAGGAGCTCAACCATCTCCCCCTACAGTCCAGATCTGGCCCCTAGCGGCTACTTTTTATTCCGCCAGCTCAAGGCTGCACTGCGTGGACGCCGGTTTGGGGACGACGAAGATGTCCAGCTCACCGTCCAGGAGTGGATTGAACAGCAGTCGGGAGATTTCTGGTTGTCGGGAATTCGAAGCCTCAGAGACAAGCGGCGCAAGTGCATTGAAGTTGAGGGTAGTTATATTGAAAAATAATAATAACACTTTTCGTCATATCTCGTTTCCTTATATCCGAATTACAAAACTTATTGACCGCCCCTCGTATACATTCTCTGGCCTTGACTTAATTTAACTTTTGTGGTATCTTCATCCATGCACAGAATTGTTTTTGTTTACAATCTTATTTGGATAGAATGTTTTTACTAGACCTTTTGGTGTATGGATTTTGCTTTGTCATTAAAGTGGATAGAGCTTGCTTTAATCCTGACTTACCCTTATTTACCTCCTCATCTCCTTATACATTTCTACCCCATAAGGGGCGCGGTGATTTGCCATCCTGGCCGCCGTGCTGACGGGATTCTACACCCCGTCCGACACAAGCTTAGCCTCTTCTCCTTCCTTCAAAACACTTATTTCCCCCCGGTTTCCTCGCTTTTCATACAACCTCTCCCACAACTTTCTCTGGTCAGCCTCTAATTTCGCAGGGTAGATGCTGACCTTCCCAGCCAACCGTCCCGGGATCGGGGCTGAGGGGGCAGGGGACAACGTTTCCTAACCCCTGAGCTCCGGTCTGGAGTGGTGGGTTTTTAACAACCTTCTTCATCCCCACCCATACCTTCCTCACATCCCCTTTCCTTCTCACTTCACCATCTATTTTTTTTACACCCTGTCCAAGGTGGAGCCGCCATGCTGAGGGACTGCCAGGCCACCAGGCGGGAGGGGTGGTCCTGAATGGCAACACCTGGCTCTGCCAGGCCTGTATGCACCCCTTGCAGGGCGGGCTACTGCGAGGGGTGATGAGTGTATGCATCCTGTGAAAAATTTAGGGTCACCATGCCCAATGATGAAAAAATAAAAAATCTTCCCTCAATTTTCCTTTGTCAATCGACGGAGCCACCCTCGGGCAGGTCCAAAGAAAAAATGGAGGTCCCGCCCTCTGTGCTTGCGCATGGGACCCTCCAAATTTCTCTACCGGAGAGGAGGCTTACTCCTCTCCTTCACCTACGGGTGTAGGGGACTCACCCTCACCCCCTTGTCTGGAGATGCCTTCGGGCACCTCCCCCTTACCAGCGGCAGGTTCCCCTTTACTTTCCAAGGGGACTGCCAAGAAAGCCAGCAGGCAGCCCATAGCCGACCGCTCCCCATTGAAGCGGCTCAGTAGGGCAAACCCCCTTAGGGGGGAGAGGGAAGCCAGGCCCCTTTAGTCGCTTCCCTCAAAAGACCTGCTGGCAAGAATATTGAACCTTGCCGGGGTCAAGGCCTGTGCCTCCCAAGATGAGACTAAAGACACTGCTGCCAGTAGGACCTGCGATGTCCTGGGTGGGGATGGCCAACTGGAGGCCCCTCCCTGAGATAGACATGGTTTAGGCAACCCAGCCTCAGATGGTAGGGCCTTCCATGGGAGCGAATCTGGGCTCGGCACCAAGCACCGAACTTGAGTCTGCCCCTATGCAAGGTCCTCCTCAAACGGCTAGGGTTTCCGAGGTAGAAAAAAAAAAATCTCCGACCGGTGCCACTGCGACTGCCAGGACCTTGTCCATCTCGGAGAAGGACCTGGCTGAGGCCGGTCTATCTGGCCTGGGGGCCCCTGCCGGCTGAGGGGAGAAGCGGGTTCATTCCCCGCCCTCCTCTCCTAAAAAGAAAAAAACAAAAAAAAAGTCGGGGGGGGGGGCCTCCTCTCCATCCGTGGGGGCTGCGGGGATTGATGGGTCTGCTGCCACTTCGGTAAGCGATCAAACCAAGATCGGTACATCCGGCCCCACTGCCTCCCCGGGTGCAGAGCCCCTGACTAAGACAAAAAATGGGCAGGGCAAAGCCTCGGTAACATCGGTGACCCTCATTCAGAGGTTACCTGGCGTTTTCGAGCCCGCTGGCTTTAAACGCTTCGTAGTTATTCGCTCCACTAATTGCAGCATGTTGTCCAAGAGCAATATGATCCATCAGAGGAGAGCTTTAACTAGTGTAATTGGTAGAGAGCCGAAGGTGACACGTTTCTCGGACGGGAGCCTCCTGGCGAATGCGGCGGATCCCTTCGAGGCGGCCAAGACTGTGACAAGCTCCCTGAGTCGGTGCGTGCCGGTTGCAACCGCTACCGCGTGGAGGCATTCGTGCCACTGCCGCGGTGGTGCTATTACTGTCACTGCTTCGGCCATACGAATCGTTCATGTAGACGTGCAAAGTCAGGGTCACCCGAAGTATGTGTAAATTACTCCAAGGCCGCGCACCATAAGTCCAAATCGTGTGTGTCAATTGCGGAGAGCCGCACCCTGCTTCTTCGAAGCAATGTGGTGCATATCTCCTTGAGAAAGAAATCCTTGCCGTTCATGCCCAGGATCGACTCTCATTCCGCGAGGCTAAGGACTTGGTCCTGGCGTGCCCGGCTCTGCCTGGGACATCTTACGCCTCAATGGTTAGAAAGACACCCTCTGCTCCTCGCCCATCCGCCTATGATACCGCATGGCGATACGGTATCATGGAGACTCTCCACACGATGGGGGCGAGGGGACGCCTCCCAGTCTTTATATCTGAATTTTTGCGAGATCGTCGATTCCGCGTACGGGTGGGGGGGAGCTCTCTCCGGCTCAAAGGAGCAGGGAAGTGTCTTCAGTGTCACAATCTTTGCCCTGAGCATCAACGGCATCACCTCGGTGCTGCCTGAAGATGTTCTCGCTACGCTCTACGTGGACGACCTTTCGATCTCTTTTGGCGCGGCCCAGATGCCAACTCTGGAGCGTCGACTCCAACAGGCATTGAACCGCGTCTCTCGCTATGCCGAAGAGCACAGATTTCGGGTTTCTTTGGCCACGACTAAGGTGGTGCACTTCTGCCGCCATCCAAGGCTCCACCCCAACCCAGATTTGTTTTTCTTAATGGGGTGCGCCTGGATGTGGTTGAGTCGCACCCTTTCCTTGGTCTTGTATTCGACCGACGCCTCACCTGGGAGGCTCATATTCGCAGCCTTAGGTTCTCTTGTACCCGCGCCATGGATATTCTCCGTTCCGTGACGTTATGCGCTTGGGGCGCTGATAGGGCTACTGCCCTACTTTTTTATCGATCCTTCGTTCGTTCGAAGCTCGACTACGGATGTGAGTTTTATGCATCCACAGCCGAACGTCTATTGCGGAAGGTGGACTCGATCCACCACACCGCCCTTCGCTTGGCGAACGGTGCCTTCCGCACTTCCCCTATTGAGAGCTTGCTTGTCGATGCTGGAGAGATGCCACTATATATGCGCCGTGCACAGTGCATTACTCGCTAATACGCACAAGCGCAGCGTCTCCATTTGTCGCCAACAGCTCTCAAAGCATCCGCAGCTGATTTCGACGGTACCTATGCCGCCGAGAGACGCCAGTCATACTCTAAGCCCTTTGGGTTTAGGGCCAGGAAACTCCTTCGAGAGCCAGGTATAGCGATCGGGCCGGTGGCACCCTGGAAGGTACCACATTTGGCTATTTGTCGCCACGCCTCTTCTCCCAAAGCTTTTACAGCGCCGGGAGTATTGCGTTCGACCTTTTTGGAGCACACCTTGTGTCACGCTGAAACCGTGCCAGTGTATACGGATGGCTCCAAATCCCAAGAGGGGGTAGGCTTCCACGCTGTATCCCCTCTGTTTGAAGTCAGCGGGGCTCTGCCAGGCGCTGCTTCTGTCTTCAGGGCCGAGCTGGTGGCAATACACCACTCGGTATGCGAGATTACGCGACATGCCCGGTTCGGAGACCGGATTGTGATCTATAGGGACTCACGAAGCGCTCTGATTGCTCTCGGGGCATTGGAATATCCGTATCCCCTGGTTCGCGATATCCGTGACGCCACGGTTTTGGCGAGCCGGGCGGATGTCGAGATTATCTTCTGCTAAGTTCCTGGACATGTAGTAATTGCGAGAAATGAGGGCGCCAAAGAGTCCGAGAGGACTCATCGACCAGACCAGCGTTTCGCTCTTCCTCTAACCGACTACATGGCTGGATTACGGGCAGATCTTAGGGCTGCTTGGCAAAGAAGATGAGAGACGGTCGAAGGTTACTTGAAGTTGCGTGCCATTTCGCTGCGACTGTTCCCATGGACCTACCTTCCAATGCCGCGAAGGCTTCAGGTTGCTTTCTGTCTATATAGATACGAGTGGCGGTCAATAAGTTTTGCAATTTGGATTTAAGGAAACGAGATATGACGAAAAGTGTTTTATTATTCTTCAATATAACTACCCTCGACTTCAATGCACTTGCACCACTTGTTCCTGAGGCTTCGAATTCCCGACAACCAGTGCAGCATTGAGCTGGTGGAATAAAAAGTAGTCGCAGTGCAGCATTGAGCTGGCGGAATAAAAAGTAGTTGCTAGGGGCCAGATCTGCACTGTAGGGGGGATGGTTGAGTTCCTCGAATCTGCACTCGCGCAGGGCAGCTTGTGCAACTCGGGCCTTGTGGACTTTGACGACTTTGAAGTCGATCATGGGGCGTGAGGTTTCGCGAGGTTTCTAGGGAGCCAACGGGCAGAGACCTTGGTCATGGATGATATTGATAACACTTCCATGTGATATTCCAAGGCCTCGCTCGATTTCTTCGATCTTCGCCCGTCGATTTTCGAGGATCATCCTCTCCACACGGGCCACATTGTCCTCGTTGGTCACGTCTGACGGGCGTCCTGGACAGGGGTCATCTTCAAGGGACTCACGACCATGGCGGAACTCCCTATTCCAATGAGCAATGATTGCCTAGGAAGGGGCGGTCGGTGTACACTGCAACCATGCGTTCATGGATCTCTTTTGCATTCTTGCCTTCCTTGGTCAAAAATTTGATCACTGCGCGGTGCTCAACCTTCTCCATTGTTGAAAAAAATTGTGATTGACGATCTGCGATCAGCTACTGCTTCTTAAATAGACGAGGCAGGAGCGTGCGGCTGCAGTTCCTGACTTGTCATAACTTGTCCTAACACCCCCACATCAGCCATCCCCCTTCCTATGTTTTGCCCTACCGATTTGCAAAACCTATTGACTTCCCCTCGTATGTTTATGCTTAGTGATTTGCCTTCTGCACCCCCTTCATGTGTAGACTCTGCCCCTGGTCCATACAGACAATGTCCAGCTTTTTTTACTACATTTGTTCACTAGGATCTGGACAGAGGGGATCCTCTCAAACTCCTTGCAAACTGAAGAGATTGGTAAATGTTAAATCACACTATTTCGTTTGGCCAGATGCTAACTCTGGTTCATCGGCTCCAACAGGTATTGAGCTGAATCTCTCCCTATGCCAAATCGCGTAGGTTTTGGTATTCGTGGCCAAGATTTACATGAAAATATTGTCTTTCCTGGGATGAAAGGAGTTGAATAAGGGGTGTGATGGAAGTCCATCGGGTCCTCCACTCGCATCAGTCTCCCCCATCTGCACCCTGAAAAAGAATAAAAGGGATTAGGTGTTAAAATTGGTGAGGAGAGGCGAACTCCTACCTAAAAACTCAAACTACTACACCATCTACAGGGAAAAATGGAGAATTTACCAGATTTAAAAGGAGACATATAGTCTTTGTTAATACTCAATCCATCTTTGAGTGTTTTAGATTCCCTCCTAGGAAAATTTAATTTGACCTATTTTAAAATACACTATACTATTGTACAGATTTTCATTTTTGCTTACCATATCTTCATTTTCTTTACATTGACTTTTTCATTTTTTCTTTATTCACACATTGGCATATGTCATTGCCAAAGAGAGATAAAGGTTCTTAAAAGATTAAAAGGCTGATAAATAGTACATCTAGTGCCAACAAGTGATCTGAACCAATCCAAGGCGGGTAAATGCATGCATGAGATTATTAGATAACAGTTGTTTCCTAGCTCATTTTCTGCCCCTGGGTGTGGTCATCCCTTCTTTGGTAGTATTTTTTAGTCCATATTGATCTCTGTCAATTTTTGTTCATAAAATAAAATTTTCCCCACAGGTTAGGTACATCATCTTGGATAGGTGGTGACAGGTTTGGACTCTGCGACATTTTTTGTTGGTCTGTTATCCTGCAGCTCTCTCTCACTAGTACACTTCCTAGCAATATGTCAAGTTGGTTCAAGAGACTGAATGAAACCTTTGCTCTTGCCGAATTAGGTCAGTAAATGACACTAAGAAGCTTAAAAGGTTATATTCTCTCCTTTGTTTGATGAAATAAAACTATTGTTAACATGTTTATATACCTTTTTATTGTCATCAAGTCAAAATTCAAGATTTCACATTTTTACTG